>CM038715.1:41408995-41753995 GCA_021613375.1 Megaleporinus macrocephalus
CATAAACATACAGACGCAGAAATACAGAAATTAATAAATGTGAAGATACTGAAATAAATGTAGAAATAAATAAATAATTAAATAAATAAATGTAGAAACATTGCAATAAATGTAAAAATAAATAAATAATTAAATAAATAAATGTAGAAATAAATAAATAAATATAGAAATATGGTAATAAATATGTACATTTATATATTAATGTATTTAATTATTTATTTTTGCATTTATTTATTTATTTATACTTATCATTTTTTGTCCTCCATAATAAAACTATCAGCTCAGGTGTCTCAGACTTTTGCACGGTAGTGTAGACGTGGGGTCAGTTTTTACTGGCTCTCTGTGTGTTGTGTGAGGATGCGCCAAGCTTGCTGGTAGGCGGGCAATAAGGATTGTGTTAAGAGATGATGTCACCTTGTAACAGAGAAAAGGGCTGGAATTCCAAATGTATGTCCAAAAGTGGTTTCTGTGGGAGAGAGATTCACAACAGAGGGTGTGATGTGGACACCTTTAACATCTATTTTACTCAAGTATGCAAAGCCAACCTTGTTATACTGTGTTATGACACCTGACATTATGAAGTTATATGCTCTTGTTTTATAAAATGTTACACCTCATTACCAGTTCATCTCCAGCTTCTTCTCAGTGTACACGTTGGTGCTGAACTAATATGCTGTTCTTATCTGTCTTCTCGGTGGACCATCAAAGACGCAGGACCTGGAGGAGGTAACGTATCCTGTTTTAGGAGCTGCAGCCTTTCAGATGTCGAAACAACAGCACTGTAAATCTGATTTGAGGGCGTTAGCGGGTTTGGAGATTAACAACAGCGTACAAGGTCACTTTATCACTGGAGATAAAAACAGGCCGATTTGTTTGGTCAGTGAGAAACAGGTGTAAGTAAACAATGAGGTCAAAATATTCTCTCTTTGAACATCATGATACCTTAAAACACAAATTTGGTTATTTATATATCATCGGTGTCCTAAAAACAGCATATCTACATACTCCAAAATCACTATCTATATATATATATATATATATATATATATATATATATATATATATATATATATATATATATATATCGTTGCTGTCCAATGAAAAACATCTCAGATTTGGTCGATTTTCAGTTTTCTACATCATTTGAACATAACAGCTGCCGTTTATGTTGTGTAAACATTTCGTGATGAATGGACCAATAGAAATGCTTCACAATCACTTGTGAAAAAATCTGGTTCCATTGACGTTTTTGGCCTCTCCTGTAAAGTTACCATTTTGAAGATACTTGTTGTTCATTGGACAGTGATTTTATATATATATATATATATAGTTAAAATGGTTTGTTTGTTTAACACAGGAGATAAGAAGTTGGGGGCAAGTCACTTCAGAGCTGTTTCAAGTGACCTTGTTCACAGACATTTGACCTACTCAGAAATTTTGGAAAAACTGGTGGAATTCCCCTTTAATATGCGGCCACTAATATAACTCTCTTTTGCACGGTAGCAGTTCAAGAAGAATAAAGTCAGAGGCTATTCGTCAGACCCCGAGTCGGAGGCTGGAGACTCCGGAGACCAGGAAATCAGTCTGAGACAGGTAACACACGGTATCTCTATAAAACTGAACTCCGGCTAAAGCTAAACCTGAATTCCTGCCTGTGCCTTTATGGTACTTAAAAATAGTAGTCCTTTGGGTGGGGTTATGTGGGCGGAGTCACAAACACGATACGCGTCATCATTGCAATACTGCATGTAATATGCACCAGATGCATAGATATGCTAATGCTTACGTTAGCAGTCCACCCTTATGGAGGTCCAATGGCTGAAGAACAGTGGCATCTAGTGGTTGAGTGTATTAAATGCAACCCCTAAACCTTTGACTGTAAACTACTAATTAAAAATCTGATACTGAGTTTTTGAGAATCGATACCATATCAGAAAGCATAATATTGTTATATTTTATATTTTTGATATTTTCTTATACCCTTGTTGGAAAACTGCTGGACCCACCATTAGAAACTCAGAATATATATCAGCCAGAATATGAGTCAGTACATGAGCTCCGGTAGGGCTGCGTGGACGACGGCTGGGTTTGGTGGTGTAACGTGCTCAAGATGTTTGTGCAGATGTGAAAACTCATCCTCCACAGCAGAGACCGTCTGACCATCCAGAGCCACAAACTCCACCACGTTCACTGTAGAGGTTGTAGCTTTAGATGGTGATGATAAAGGAAAGAAGGGGTGAAGGAACAGTGTTGGTGATGATAAAGGAAAGAAGGGATGAAGGAACAGTGTTGGTGGTGATAAAGGAATGAAGGGATGAAGGAACAGTGTTGGTGGTGATAAAGGAAAGAAGGGATGAAGGAACAGTGTTGGTGATGATAAAGGAATGAAGGGATGAAGGAACAGTGTTGGTGATGATAAAGGAATGAAGGGATGAAGGAACAGTGTTGGTGGTGATAAAGGAAAGAAGGGATGAAGGAACAGTGTTGGTGGTGATAAAGGAATGAAAGGATGAAGGAACAGTGTTGGTGCTGATAAAGGAATGAAAGGATGAAGGAACAGTGTTGGTGGTGATAAAAGAATGAAGGGATGAAGGAACAGTGTTGGTGGTGATAAAGGAAAGAAGGGATGAAGGAACAGTGTTGGTGATGATAAAGGAATGAAGGGATGAAGGAACAGTGTTGGTGATGATAAAGGAATGAAGGGATGAAGGAACAGTGTTGGTGATGATAAAGGAATGAAGGGATGAAGGAACAGTGTTGGTGATGATAAAGGAATGAAGGGATGAAGGAACAGTGTTGGTGATGATAAAGGAAAGAAGGGATGAAGGAACAGTGTTGGTGGTGATAAAGGAATGAAGGGATGAAGGAACAGTGTTGGTGGTGATAAAGGAATGAAGGGATGAAGGAACAGTGTTGGTGGTGATAAAGGAAAGAAGGGATGAAGGAACAGTGTTGGTGATGATAAAGTAATGAAGGGATGAAGGAACAGTGTTGGTGATGATAAAGGAATGAAGGGATGAAGGAACAGTGTTGGTGATGATAAAGGAATGAAGGGATGAAGGAACAGTGTTGGTGATGATAAAGTAATGAAGGGATGAAGGAACAGTGTTGGTGATGATAAAGGAATGAAGGGATGAAGGAACAGTGTTGGTGATGATAAAGTAATGAAGGGATGAAGGAACAGTGTTGGTGATGATAAAGGAATGAAGGGATGAAGGAACAGTGTTGGTGATGATAAAGGAATGAAGGGATGAAGGAACAGTGTTGGTGATGATAAAGTAATGAAGGGATGAAGGAACAGTGTTGGTGGTGATAAAGGAATGAAGGGATGAAGGAACAGTGTTGGTGATGATAAAGTAATGAAGGGATGAAGGAAGGTCATCAGGAATAAACAGGTCATCAGATTTTGGCATCTGAGATCATCATGATGAGAAATAAGGACACTGTCCCCCGTCCACAGGACAGCATGAGCTGGACACCAGTTGAGTACTTCTCTTTCTTCTCTCTCTTTCTTTCTTCAGAGCTTAGCCTCAGTCTTGATCCGTTTCCTCCAGTCCGGACCCCCGGGCCGAGTGACCCGAGTGTGTCTGCGCACACTCAGGATCCTGTCCAGGGACAACAAGGTCCTGGACCGCCTGCTGACCGACTCGGCCCTCATCACGCTCGCCAGGCTAGCCGGCTTCAGCCAGGCCCCAGTACCCGGACATCCCGGTGACCAGGCTGACCCTTACGAGGACATCATCAAAGCCCTTACTGACCTGGAGTCCCACAGGGAGGAGGAAGAGGAGGCGCGAGCTGGAGGAGAACACCACGGTCCTCCTACCAACGTTGAGCATCGGCGCCGAAGCAGTGTTTTCAAAGCTCTTCCTCGAGGAAAGAGGGACACCAGAGCGAGCGTGGTGGACGACGAGGACGAGGAGGAGGAGCAGGAGGAGGAGGAGGAGGAGGAGGAGAGGAAAGGAGCTGATAAGTGGGAGGAGGAACAGAATAAAGAAGCCGTGAAAATTCTCTGTAACGTTATCTACAACAGCGCCTGGGCTCAGGAGAGAGCAGCCGAGCTCAGGTTCACTGATCTGAACTAAATATGATTTGTAAAATTTGCGTATTAATTTTATAAATCTGCTTATTAATTGTATACATTTTCATATTAATTTTATAAATTTGCAAATTAATTTTATAAATTTGCGTATTAATTTTATACATTTGCATATTAATTTTATAAATTTGCATATTCATCATTTTCACTGTTATCTATTTCTCAGCCTGCTCAGTGGCTTAACTGCAAAGCTGGACAAGGAGTCTCAGTCACCGTCACCACCTAGTGGTCAGTACTATGAACTGCGGCTCGTATTTCTGCTCACTGCTCTGAGACCTGAACTTAGAAACCAGCTTAAACAGGTACATCACCAACACTGTTCCTTCATCCCTTCATTCCTTTATCATCACCAACACTGTTCCTTCATCCCTTCATTCCTTTATCATCACCAACACTGTTCCTTCATCCCTTCATTCCTTTATCATCACCAACACTGTTCCTTTATCCCTTCATTCCTTTATCATCACCAACACTGTTCCTTCATCCCTTCATTCCTTTATCATCACCAACACTGTTCCTTTATCCCTTCATTCCTTTATCATCACCAACACTGTTCCTTCATCCCTTCATTCCTTTATCATCACCAACACTGTTCCTTCATCCCTTCATTCCTTTATCATCACCAACACTGTTCCTTTATCCCTTCATTCCTTTATCATCACCAACACTGTTCCTTCATCCCTTCATTCCTTTATCATCACCAACACTGTTCCTTCATCACTTCATTCCTTTATCATCACCAACACTGTTCCTTCATCCCTTCATTCCTTTATCATCATCAACACTGTTCCTTCATCTCTTCATTCCTTTATCACCACCAACACTGTTCCTTCATCCCTTCATTCCTTTATCACCACCAACACTGTTCCTTCATCCCTTCATTCCTTTATCATCACCAACACTGTTCCTTCATCCCTTCATTCCTTTATCATCACCAACACTGTTCCTTTATCCCTTCATTCCTTTATCATCACCAACACTGTTCCTTCATCACTTCATTCCTTTATCATCACCAACACTGTTCCTTCATCCCTTCATTCCTTTATCACCAACACTGTTCCTTCATCCCTTCATTCCTTTATCATCACCAACACTGTTCCTTCATCCCTTCATTCCTTTATCATCACCAACACTGTTCCTTCATCCCTTCATTCCTTTATCATCACCAACACTGTTCCTTCATCCCTTCATTCCTTTATCATCACCAACACTGTTCCTTTATCCCTTCATTCCTTTATCATCACCAACACTGTTCCTTCATCCCTTCATTCCTTTATCATCACCAACACTGTTCCTTCATCACTTCATTCCTTTATCATCACCAACACTGTTCCTTCATCCCTTCATTCCTTTATCACCAACACTGTTCCTTCATCCCTTCATTCCTTTATCATCACCAACACTGTTCCTTCATCACTTCATTCCTTTATCACCAACACTGTTCCTTCATCCCTTCATTCCTTTATCATCACCAACACTGTTCCTTCATCCCTTCATTCCTTTATCACCAACACTGTTCATTCATCTCTTCATTCCTTTATCATCACCAACACTGTTCCTTCATCCCTTCATTCCTTTATCATCACCAACACTGTTCCTTCATCCCTTCATTCCTTTATCATCACCAACACTGTTCCTTCATCCCTTTATCATCACCAACACTGTTCCTTCATCCCTTCATTCCTTTATCATCACCAACACTGTTCCTTCATCCCTTTATCATCACCAACACTGTTCCTTCATCACTTCATTCCTTTATCACCAACACTGTTCCTTCATCCCTTCATTACTTTATCATCACCAACACTGTTCCTTCATCACTTCATTCCTTTATCACCAACACTGTTCCTTCATCCCTTCATTACTTTATCATCACCAACACTGTTCCTTCATCCCTTCATTCCTTTATCATCACCAACACTGTTCCTTCATCCCTTCATTCCTTTATCATCACCAACACTGTTCCTTCATCCCTTCATTCCTTTATCATCACCAACACTGTTCCTTCATCCCTTCATTCCTTTATCATCACCAACACTGTTCCTTCATCCCTTCATTACTTTATCATCACCAACACTGTTCCTTCATCCCTTCATTCCTTTATCATCACCAACACTGTTCCTTCATCCCTTCATTCCTTTATCACCAACACTGTTCCTTCATCCCTTCATTACTTTATCATCACCAACACTGTTCCTTCATCCCTTCATTCCTTTATCATCACCAACACTGTTCCTTCATCCCTTCATTACTTTATCATCACCAACACTGTTCCTTCATCCCTTCATTCCTTTATCATCACCAACAGTGTTCCTTCATCCCTTCATTCCTTTATCATCACCAACACTGTTCCTTCATCCCTTCATTCCTTTATCATCACCAACACTGTTCCTTCATCCCTTCATTCCTTTATCATCACCAACACTGTTCCATCATCCCTTCATTCCTTTATCATCACCAACACTGTTCCTTCATTCCTTTATCATCACCAACACTGTTCCTTCATCCCTTCATTCCTTTATCATCACCAACACTGTTCCTTCATCCCTTCATTCCTTTATCATCATCACCAACACTGTTCCTTCATCCCTTCATTCCTTTATCATCACCAACACTGTTCCTTCATTCCTTCATTCCTTTATCATCACCAACACTGTTCCTTCATCCCTTCATTCCTTTATCATCACCAACACTGTTCCATCATCCCTTCATTCCTTTATCATCACCAACACTGTTCCTTCATCCCTTCATTCCTTTAGCACCACCAACACTGTTCCTTCATCCCTTCATTCCTTTATCATCACCAACACTGTTCCTTCATCACTTCATTCCTTTATCATCACCAACACTGTTCCTTCATCCCTTCATTCCTTCATCACCACCAACACTTCCTTCATCCCTTCATTCCTTTTTCATGGTTGCCCTGTTTCCAGGAGGGAGGGGTAGCCGTGCTGACCGCGGTGCTGGAGCGTTGCGTCTCGGTTCAGTGGAAGGAGCAGTATGAAGCGGTGCTGGACCCCACGGCGCCCCCGGTCTCAGGGGAGGACTCACTGCGAGCTCAGGAGGCCCTAAAGATCCTGTTTAACATCACGTGCAGCGCACACACGCAGGAGCCCGACGAGGTAGCACACACGCAGGAGGAGTACAGCCTCCCTGTCAGAGGAGAAACATGTACCTCTATTTTTGTTTATTTTGATTTGTCTCACTCTGTCAGACAGACGCTGCTCTCTATCGCCGCCTGGCTGCAGTGCTGCGTCACTGTCTGATGGTGCGCTGTGAGGGAGAGGAGGGCGCCGATGAGCTGAAGGGGTGAGCTGAGCTGAAGGCCCCAAGACCTGCTCACCACATAATACAAAGTCTTAACCTCTCTCTCTAACTCTCTCTCTCTCTCTCTAACTCTCTCTCACTCACTCTCTCTCTCTAACTCTCTCACTCTAACTCTCACTGTCTCTCTCTAACTCTCTCTCTAACTCTCTCTCACTCACTCTCTCTCTCTATTACTCTCTCTCTCTCACTCTCTCTCTCTCTCTCACTCTCTCTCACTCACTCTCTCTCTATTACTCTCTCTCTCTAACTCTCTCTCTCTCACTCTCTCTCTCTCTCTAACTCTCTCTCACTCACTCTCTCTCTCTAACTCTCTCTCTCCCTCTCTCTCTCTCTCTCACTGTCTCTCTTTCTCTGTCTCTCTCTCACTGTCTCTCTCTTTCTCACTGTCTCTCTCTCTCTTTCTCTTTCTCACTCTCTCTCACTGTCTCTCACTCTCTGTGTCTCTCTCTCTCTCTAACTCTCTCTCTCTCACTCTCTCTCACTGTCTCTCTCTCACTCTGTGTCTCTCTCTCTCGCTAACTCTCTCTCTCTCCCTCCCTCTCTCTCTCACTGTCTCTCTTTCTCTGTCTCTCTCTCACTGTCTCTCTCTTTCTCACTGTCTCTCTCTCTCTTTTTCTTTCTCTGTCTCTCTCCCTCTCTCTCTTTCTCTCTCTCACTGTCTCTCTGTGTTTCTCTGTCTCTCTCCCTCTCTCTTTCTCTCTCTCACTGTCTCTCTGTGTTTCTCTGTCTCTCTCCCTCTCTCTCTTTCTCTCTCTCACTGTCTCTCTGTGTTTCTCTGTCTCTCTCCCTATCTCTCTTTCTCTCTCACACTGTCTCTCTGTGTTTCTCTGTCTCTCTCCCTCTCTCTCTTTCTCTCTCTCACTGTCCCTCTGTGTTTCTCTGTCTCTCTCCCTCTCTCTCTTTCTCTCTCTCACTGTCTCTCTGTGTTTCTCTGTCTCTCTCCCTCTCTCTCTTTCTCTCTCACACTGTCTCTGTGTTTCTCTGTCTCTCTCCCTCTCTCACACTGTCTCTCTGTGTTTCTCTGTCTCTCTCCCTCTCTCACACTGTCTCTCTGTGTTTCTCTGTCTCTCTCCCTGTCTCTCTTTCTCTCTCTCACTGTCTCTCTGTGTTTCTCTGTCTCTCTCCCTCTCTCTCTTTCTCTCTCTCACTGTCTCTCTGTGTTTCTCTGTCTCTCTCCCTCTCTCTCTTTCTCTCTCACACTGTCTGTGTTTCTGTCTCTCTCCCTCTCTCTCTTTCTCTCTCACACTGTCTCTCTGTGTTTCTCTGTCTCTCTCCCTCTCTCTCTTTCTCTCTCTCACTGTCCCTCTGTGTTTCTCTGTCTCTCTCCCTCTCTCTCTTTCTCTCTCTCACTGTCTCTCTGTGTTTCTCTGTCTCTCTCCCTCTCTCTCTTTCTCTCTCACACTGTCTCTGTGTTTCTCTGTCTCTCTCCCTCTCTCACACTGTCTCTCTGTGTTTCTCTGTCTCTCTCCCTCTCTCACACTGTCTCTCTGTGTTTCTCTGTCTCTCTCCCTCTCTCTCTTTCTCTCTCACACTGTCTCTCTGTGTTTCTCTGTCTCTCTCCCTCTCTCTCTTTCTCTCTCACACTGTCTCTGTGTTTCTCTGTCTCTCTCCCTCTCTCACACTGTCTCTCTGTGTTTCTCTGTCTCTCTCCCTCTCTCGCTTTCTCTCTCACACTGTCTCTCTGTGTTTCTCTGTCTCTCTCCCTCTCTCTCTTTCTCTCTCACACTGTCTCTCTGTGTTTCTCTGTCTCTCTCCCTCTCTCTCTTTCTCTCTCTCACTGTCTCTCTGTGTTTCTCTGTTTCTCTCTCTTTCTCTCTCTTTCTCTCTCTTTCTCTCTCTTTCTCTGTCTCTCTCTCTTTGTCTTTCTCTCTCCTCTCTCTCTCTCTGTCTCTTTTTCTCTCTCCCACTCTCTCTCTCTCTCTCTCTCTCTCTCTCTCTCTCTCTCTTTGTCTTTCTCTCTCCTCTCTCTCTCTCTAACTCTCTCTCACTCTCTCTCTCCCTCTCTCTCTCTCTCCTCTCTCTCTCTGTCTCTCTTTCTCTCTCCCACTGTCTCTCTCTCTCTCTCTCTCTCTCTCTCTCTCTCTCTCAGACATACAGTTAATCTGCTGTCTGCTCTGCCGCTGAGCTGTCTGGATGTGCTGCTGTGTGTGCCTCTGCGTCCAGACTCGCAGCAGATAGACGGAGTGAACATGGACTGTGTGTACGTGCTGCTCCTGTTCCTGGAGAGGAGACTGGAGCTGGTGAGAGCAGGACAGACAGCAGGACAGACAGCAGCAGGACATACGTACTGTTACAGAGTAGTCTAACCTGTTAGAGGTTAGACAGCATTATAACACATAGCCACATGTGTGGTCAGAGAGAAGGTGGAGTAAAACTGGGCGATTGTTATTTTTAGGCCTCTGTTGATGTCATGCTGTGATAATGTGAGTAATAATGGGGTGATGGCTGTGCAGGGACAGAAGGTGAAGGAGAGGCTGACCCCTGTGCTGAACCTGCTCACCGAGTGTTCCAGAGCGCACAGAGGAACCCGCCGCTACCTCAGACAACAGGCAATACGAGCACTGCACACTTCCTGCACCACAACTACATACGAACTGCATTTCCATCACTACAGTATTATTATTCACACCCACCAGCTCCACTGACCATACAGGAGCTCCACTGACCATACAGGAGCTCCACTGACCATACAGGAGCTCCACTGACCATACAGGAGCTCCACTGACCATACCGGAGCTCCACTGACCATACAGGAGCTCCACTGACCATACAGGAGCTCCACTGACCATACAGGACCCCCACTCACTGTCCACTGTATCAGCTCCACTGACCATACCGGAGCTCCACTGACCATACCGGAGCTCCACTGACCATACAGGAGCTCCACTGACCATACCGGAGCTCCACTGACCATACAGGAGCTCCACTGACCATACAGGAGCTCCACTGACCATACAGGACCCCCACTCACTGTCCACTGTATCAGCTCCACTGACCATACATGACCTACACTCACTGTCCACTGTATCAGCTCCACTGACCATACAGGACCTCCACTCACTGTCCACTGTATCAGCTCCACTGACCATACAGGACCTCCACTCACTGTCCACTGTATCAGCTCCACTGACCATACAGGAGCTCCACTCGCTGTCCACTGTATCAGCTCCACTGACCATACAGGAGCTCCACTGACCATACCGGAGCTCCACTGACCATACAGGAGCTCCACTGACCATACCGGAGCTCCACTGACCATACAGGAGCTCCACTGACCATACCGGAGCTCCACTGACCATACAGAAGCTCCACTGACCATAGCGGAGCTCCACTGACAATACAGGAGCTCCACTGACCATACAGAATCTCCACTGACCATACAGGAGCTCCACTGACCATACAGGAGCTCCACTGACCATACAGGAGCTCCACTCACTGTCCACTGTATCAGCTCCACTGACCATACAGGAGCTGCACTTACAGACTGTAGTTGGACCCCCACAGGACCACCACAGAGCAGATACTATTAGGTGGGTGGGTCATTCTCAGCACTGTAGTGACACTGACGTGGTGTTGGTGTGTTAGTGTGTGTTCTGCTGGTGTGAGTGGATCAGACACAGCAGTGCTGCTGCTGGAGTGTTTAAACACTGTGTCCACTCACTGTCCACTCTATTAGAGACTCCTACTACTTGCTGGTCCACCTTGTAGATGTAAAGTCAGAGACAGTAGCTCATCTGCTGCTGCACAGTTTGTGTTCCTCTAGTTCTTCATCAGTGGACACAGGACGCCGCCCACAGGACACTGCTGTCTGGATAGTTTTGGTTGGTGGACGATTCTCAGTCCAGCAGTGACACCGAGGTGTTTAAACACTCCAGCAGCAGCAGCACTGCTGTCTGATCCACTGCAGTGTTGAGAATGATCCACCTCCCTAATAGTACCTGCTCTGTGGTGGTCCTGTGGGGGTCCAGAAATATATCAAGTGTTCACTTACTCGTGCTGTGTGTTAAATGTTGTCAGATTCTGCCTCCACTGAGGGACGCGAGCGTGAGACCGGAGCAGGGCACCACAGTGAAGAGTCGTCTGGTCAGACTGATGACCCACCTGGACACTGAGCTCAAGCACTGCGCTGCTGACCTGCTGTTTGTGCTCTGTAAGGAAAATGGTAGGACAGGCTGCTGACCAAACACAAACAACTGTGTGTTAATGAACTGAATCGAAACACTTTAAAGAGGCAAATAATAACTGGACTGAAGTCAGTAACTAACGTTGGACAGACATTGATTAACTGTTGGAAATTGTAAATATTGGGTTGACATCAAGCTGTTTTAGTGATGGTTTCTTCACAGCTTACTCACAACTGACTCCATGGCCAGCCAACACATCCATGTGGGCCACTTGTGAGATTTACGTGGGCTTGTAGTTTCTTTTTGATTGGTGATCCATAGGCTTACCTTGGGTTATAACTTTGGGCCCTAGTTGGGTTATAACTTATAACTTTAGGGCAGTCGTGGCCTGAAGGATAGGGATCCGGTCTTGTGACCGGAAGGTCACCAGTTCGATCCCCGGGATCCCCCAGGCCACGACTGGGGGCACCTAACCCCGAGGCACCTCAACTGCTCCCCGGGTGCCGTGGATAGGGCTGCCCACCGCTCTGGGCACGTGTGCTCAGTGCCCCCTAGTGTGTGTTCACTAGTGTGTGTATATGTGGGTGTTTCACTGCACGGATGGGTTAAATGCGGAGGTCAAATTCCGCTGTGAGCAAACACATGTGGCTAATTTAAGTGTCTAAATTCTAAAATTCTACTTCTAATTCAAACTTTGGGCCTTATTCGGGCTACAGAGTGGGTTACCAGTACAAGGCCCAGTTAAGCTACAGGTTTGGGCACCATTTGGGTCCAGTTAGGCTCCATTTGTGGTCCCACCATGGTTACAGATAGGGTTACAGCAAAGATTGGCCCCATTAGTGGCCCAAATGAGCAAAACTGGTGGTGAATAAACTCTGGGTCCATATAGAGCTAATGGATTAGTCTTTGGGGACTTGCTGAAGTACTTATAAGCAAGGCATCCGAATGCTACTACGGCAGCTCACTCCCCCTTTCCAACATTGGAGTTTGAGGTCAACCCAACCCTGTTTTTTGATGGATATCTGATTTTAATTTCCTGTCCAACATCGGTTTTTGACCAACACTGAGACAAACTGAAGTCCAGTGTCTTATGGGGTTAGTGTAATGCACCCCACTAGCCTCAGACCATGTTCAGTTATCCAGTGCTCTCTAAAAGACATGCATGTGGGGCTCCGGACCCCGTGTGTCTCACATAAAGCAGCTGAACCAGTTTATAACTATCAGTGTTGATGTATCTGGTACACGGTGTTAACATTGTCTCTGGTGTGTCCAGTCAGGCGCTTCGTGAAGTACACTGGCTACGGTAACGCTGCAGGTCTCTTGGCCACACGGGGTTTGCTGGGAGGTCAGAGGTCAAAAGCCACCACGTCAGGGACGCAGTACTCCAGCGACTCCGACTCAGACACAGAGGAGTACCGGCAGGTGAAAGGGCGCATAAACCCAGTGACGGGGAGAGTGGAGGAGGAGCAGCCCGACCCGATGGAGGGAATGACGGAGGAGGAGAAAGAGGAGGAGGCCCGCAGACTCGTCAGCCTCATCAACAAACTGTCCAAGTGAGTTCAGCTCCATCTACCAAGACAGTACAGCACTGCACTACCAGCACTGCACTACCAGCACTGCACTAACAGCACTGCACTACCAGCACTGCACTAACAGCACTGCACTACCAGCACTGCACTAACAGCACTGCACTACCAGCACTGCACTAACACTGCACTAACAACACTGCACTAACAACACTGCACTAACAACACTGCACTAACAACACTGCACTAACACCACTGCACTAACACCACTGCACTAACAACACTGCACTAACACTGCACTGCACTAACAACACTGCACTAACACCACTGCACCACCAGCACTGCACTATCAGCACTGCACTACCAGCACTGCACTACCAGCACTGCACTACCAGCACTGCACTAACAGCACTGCACTACCAGCAATGCACTACCAGCACTGCACTACCAGCACTGCACTAACAACACTGCACTAACAGCACTGCATTAACAACACTGCACTAACAACACTGCACTAACAACACTGCACTAACACTGCACTAACACCACTGCATTAACAACACTGCACTAACAACACTGCACTAACAACACTGCACTAACAACACTGCACTAACAGCACTGCACTAACAGCACTGCACTAACAACACTGCACTACCAGCACTGCACTAACAACACTGCACTAACAACACTGCACTAACAGCACTGCACTAACAGCACTGCACTAACAACACTGCACTAACAGCACTGCACTAACAGCACTGCACTAACAACACTGCACTAACAACACTGCACTAACAGCACTGCACTAACAGCACTGCACTAACAACACTGCACTAACAACACTGCACTAACAACACTGCACTAACACCACTGCATTAACAACACTGCACTAACAACACTGCACTACCAGCACTGCACTAACAACACTGCACTAACAGCACTGCATTAACAACACTGCACTAACAACACTGCACTAACAACACTGCACTAACACTGCACTAACACCACTGCATTAACAACACTGCACTAACAACACTGCACTAACACCACTGCATTAACAACACTGCACTAACAACACTGCACTAACAGCACTGCACTAACACTGCACTAACACCACTGCATTAACACTGCACTACCACTGCACTAACAGCACTGCATTAACACTGCACTAACAGCACTGCACTAACAGCACTGCATTAACACTGCACTAACAGCACTGCACTAACAGCACTGCATTAACAACACTGCACTACCACTGCACTAACAACACTGCACTAACACTGCACGAACACTGCACTAACAACACTGCACTAACACTGCACTAACAACACTGCACTAACACTGCACTAACAGCACTGCACTAACAACACTGCACTAACACTGCACGAACACTGCACTAACAACACTGCACTAACACTGCACTAACAGCACTGCACTAACAACACTGCACTAACAACACTGCACTAACAACACTGCACTAACAACACTGCACTAACACTGCACTAACAGAATGTGGCACTGCTTGTTTAGGTCAAACTATTAGCATTACTCCGTATCTCTTTGCCAGGGACAACATGATTCAGCCAATGGGACTGGACGCTCAGGGTCAGCTGACTCCTCTGACAGGCCTCGGGGACCTCTCAATGGAAGAAGAGGGAACCGAGGAGGAAGACACTGATGATCTGGAGAATGTGGAGTGAAGACTGGACTGAAGATACGGACCTGCGTCTGCTCGCCTGTTTGTGCGAGTGTGTTGTGTAATTCCGGTTGAGCTGAACTGTGCAGAAGTCTTGTGTCTGATGTGAAGTAGTTGAACTTGTCTTAGCTTGTGTATGTGTGCCCTGAGATAGATTTAAAACTTAATCCTAATCCTAATCTTAACTGTGCCCTAGTGAGACGCTTAATAAACCTACCTACCCATGTTCCTCAAATTCTACTGTGGTTACTGCTGTCAGGATGGACAAGCTTTGCAGAACGCTGGTCAAGATATGATTGAACCTAATTTTGGTTTATAATAATTGCATAATTCAAATTTCATTGACAGTGAAATATATCAGATGGTGTGTACAGTGGTGGTAATGGTGTTTACAGTGGTGGTGATGTTTTCAGTGGTGGTGATGGTGTTTACAGTGGTGGTGATGTTTTCAGTGGTGGTGATGGTGTTTACAGTGGTGGTGATGGTGTTTACAGTGGTGGTGATGGTGTTTACAGTGGTGGTGATGTTTTCAGTGGTGGTAATAGTGTTTACAGTGATGGCGATGTTTCCAGTGGTGGTGATGGTGTTTTCAGTGGTGGTGATTGTGTTTACAGTGGTGGTGATTGTGTTTACAGTGGTGGTGATGATGTTTACAGTGGTGGTGATGTTTTCAGTGGTGGTAATAGTGTTTACAGTGATGGTGATGTTTACAGTGGTGGTGATGATGTTTACAGTGGTGGTGATTGTGTTTACAATGGTGGTGATGATGTTTACAGTAGTAGTGATGATTATTACAGTGGTGGTGATAATGTTTACAGTGGTGGTGATGATGTTTACAGTGGTGGTGATCATATTTACAGTGGTGGTGATTGTGTTTACAGTGGTGGTGATTATTACAGTGGTGGTGATGATGTTTACAGTGGTGGTGGTGATGTGTATAGTGGTGGTGATGATATTTACAGTGGTAGTGATGATGTTTACAGTGGTGGTGATGATGTTTACAGTGGTGGTGATATTTAAAGTGGTGGTGATGATGTTTACAGTGGTGGTGATAATGTTTACAGTGGTAGTGATGATATTTACAGTTCTGGTGATGTTTACAGTGGTGGTGATGATATTTATAGTGGTGGTGAAGATGTTTACATTGGTGGTGATGATTATTACAGTGGTGGTGATGGTGTTTACAGTGGTGGTGATGATGTTTACAGTGGTGGTGATGATGTTTACAATGGTTTTGATGATTATTACAGTGGTGGTGATGGTATATATATATATATATATATATATATATATATATATAAATAAGCCACATGTGGTGTTTCCCAAGAGTAATTTGGACAATGAAGGTTCTTTAATGTTCTCCTAATTTTTGGAAACTGAGCCCAACGAGAAACATTAGCACAAAATATTAAACTAAGAGTCATTAGGATTTTATGATTATCACCTTTATTACAGAAACTAACGTGTTTTCACATGTACATCTGTTTCGTAAAATCAGTTTCAGATGCATATATACGACATTTTGGACATGAAGCTCTTCATACACCGTTACACCCGTAACCAGAACATTCCCCAGTTCATCTCTGATTCCATCATTTCATCACAATATTTCTAATTTGTTCTAAATTTAACCATGAAATAATTATGTTTTACCTCGAGACCCATTCACAGAAACTTCTCACATCATACAAAATAAACAAACGTTAAGAAAAATATTATAGTAAACACCAGTAAGTAAACATTTCCACCCGAATAACCACAAGTCAGTTTAAACTTCAAGCGATGGCTCGACCACAAAATACCCCTTACAGTTACCTCAGCTGTGGTCGATCAGTCAAAACCCTGTGTCTGAAGTTTGTTAGGTTTGAAGGTTTGGAGCTACGAGGTTAATATATAGCTAACAGGTTGCATGTTGACCGACTCACAACTCGAGATGCAATACTCCAGCCTGAGAAAACTAATAGAACATAAATAACAATAATTAACCCTTTAACTCCAAGTGAATCACATGATACACAAGTTTTTGACAGCCGTAAATCACTGTTATCACTGTTTTCCTAAAAAACCTGATGTTCACCAGAATGTCTCTCACTAGGTTCTAAATGTTAGTGCAGAACCAAAGACTGTAGTAGATACAGAATGTGTAGAACATTGTACAATCTGGAAACGTTCTTCTCCAAGTTAGAAATAACTAAACATTTCAAATAGTCTCAGAGTATAAAGGGTGAAAACATTGTGTTCTGAATGCTTTCATTTGTTACTAAAACAATTCCGGAAATACCAAATATGATACAAAACAAAACTCATATGTCATCACTATCCAAAGAAAAACAAGTATCTCAGCAGAGGCCAAAAACTCTTTACTTTCAATGTAAGTCAATGGACAAGAACTGTGTCCAGGTTATTTTGCAGCATTTCTATTGGTCCATTCAAGGTGGTTCTATTGGTCACCGTCAATTTATGTTTTTCTTTGGACAGTGACGAAAGTGTTATTTAATTGTATTATTATTATTTGTTGTTTTTTTTTATTGAAGGCCTAATAAACAGGTTCAGGCTTTAAAGGGTTAAAAAAGCTGCCAAATATTATCCCAGTACTTCAAGTCCCGTAACCCTGTCCCTGCTTTAGCCCCTGGGTGACCTTGTGTCTGGTGGAGTTATAGGCAGCAGCATTCTCTAAAAACTTGGCCAGCAAGTGGTAGAAGTGGTCAGTCAATAGCAGCAGCCCCCTCTGCTGACCAAAACAAGCACAACGTGAGACGTCTGATCTGAGGCAGGTCTTTCTTTGGACTTCCCAATGTTTTTAATTTCAAAATGGTGACACCTCCAGACGGGGACAGGTCACCAAAAACGAGTTTCATCCAGGGACATCTGATCACCCTAACTAGCGTCTAAACTAAGAAGTTTAAGACTTGAATCCCAGACACTGGAGACTTAAGGCAGAACCTGAAGACTTGACTTGGTCTTGAAGATGAAGCATTGAGACTCAACTTGTCACATCTCAGACTCAAGACTCAACTTCGACTCCAACCTGAGAGGCTCAACTCAAATTCAAATTCTAGATGGACTCGAAGAATCGAGACTTGACTCCCACTCTGACCTAAGAGATTCAAAACATGATTCACTTTCCCACCTTAGAGGTTCAACACTTGCCTCAAACCCTCAGACGCAAGGCTCAACTTGGACCCCAACCATAGAGGCTCAAGTCGAATACAAATGCCAGATAATTGGATCTTCGGAATTTGGATTTGAACCTGTGGGACTCAAGACTCGACTCTGACCCCAAGCCTAGAGACTCAACTCCGACTCAAACCCCAGAAAACTAATTTAAATTTGAACCCGAGGGACTCAAGATTTGACTCGGACCCCTACAGTACAGACTTGAACTTAAATCCCAGAGAATCGATTTGGATTTGAACCTATGGGACTCAAGACTTGACCCTGACTCCAACCCTAGAGACTCAACTCAAACTTGTGCAGAGAATTGATTTGGATTTAAATCCGAGGGACTCAAGACTCGACTCTGACCCCAAGCCTAGAGACTCAACTCCAACTCAAACCTCAGAGAACTGATTTTGATTTGAACCTGAGGGACTCAAGATTTGACTCGGACCCCAACCGTACAAGCTAAACTTGAACTCAAACCCCAGAGAATCGATTTGGATTTGAACCTATGGGACTCAAGACTTGACCCTGACTCCAACTCTAGAGACTCAACTCAAACTTGTGCAGACTTGGTTGACTTGGACTCCAACCTGAGAGAATCAGTCAGGGCTTGAACCCAAGTCACTTGAGAACATCTATGAGGAGTTTGAGGAGTTCAACCCTAAATGAGGTGCGAAGCAACTTTCACTACTCAGGTATGCAGGTTGTTCGGGGCTAATTGGTGTCTATACGTTTCCATTACTTGTTAGCTACATTAGCCTCGTAGCTCCAACACAAAACCTTCAGATTTAGAGTTTCGGCTGAACCGTCGCATTCAAGATCTCTACAAAGTGCATCATTCTAATTAATCTCCAGTACCAGAAGCTTCAGCACCTTCAGCACATTTCCATCATCTGCTCCAGCGAAAGCTGCAGCTCGTCAGACTGTAGCGAAGACGCTCCGTTCTCCACGGCGATCAGCTTCAGCTTCTCCAGCGAAGTGAGGACCACCTGAAGGGGGACGAGGAGGCGAAGAGAAGAAAGATATTTCAAACCTGAGGATAGAAAGCTGAAGAAAGAGAGAGACAGACTCTGATCTTTACCTCTACCATGATGAGCTTCTTCTCCCAGGGTTTGTTTCTGGGATCGGGCCAGTTCTGTCCCAGAAAGAAGTAGAGAGCGTAGGACGGAGACTGCGTCCCTCTGTTTTGTATAAACTCAATTAAACCTGGTGGAGACACACAAGTTCTCAGTGAGCTCAGGTTCCTGCCAGGTTCCTCTCACATTCCTAAACCTGTACACTGCCCGTCAAATGTTTAGGGACACTTCTTTTGATTTTCTTTGGGTTACAGTGGAGAAACCGAATGATACTGGCTATTTAAGGTGGAGAAAGGCAGGAGGAGCTCTGTACTGGTTATTTAAGGTGGAGAAAGACAGGAGGAGCTCTGTACTGGTTATTTAAGGTGGAGAAAGACAGGAAGAGCTCTGTACTGGTTATTTAAGGTGGAGAAAGGCAGGAGGAGCTCTGTACTGGTTATTTAAGGTGGAGAAAGGCAGGAAGAGCTCTGTACTGGTTATTTAAGGTGGAGAAAGGCAGAAGGAGCTATATCTGTACTGGTTATTTAAGGTGGAGAAAGACAGGAGGAGCTATATCTGTACTGGTTATTTAAGGTGGAGAAAGGCAGGAAGAGCTCTGTACTGGTTATTTAAGGTGGAGAAAGGCAGGAGGAGCGCTGTACTGGTTATTTAAGGTGGAAAAAGACAGTAGGAGCGCTGTACTGGTTATTTAAGGTGGAGAAAGACAGGAAGAGCTCTATCTGTACTGGTTATTTAAGGTGGAGAAAGACAGGAGGAGCTCTATCTGTACTGGTTATTTAAGGTGGAGAAAGACAGGAGGAGCTCTGTACTGATTATTTAAGGTGGAGAAAGACAGGAGGAGCTCTGTACTGGTTATTTAAGGTGGAGAAAGACAGGAAGAGCTCTGTACTGGTTATTTAAGGTGGAGAAAGGCAGGAGGAGCTCTGTACTGGTTATTTAAGGTGGAGAAAGGCAGGAAGAGCTCTGTACTGGTTATTTAAGGTGGAGAAAGGCAGGGGGAGCTCTGTACTGGTTATGTAAGGTGGAGAAAGGCAGGAGGAGCTCTGTACTGGTTATTTAAGGTTATTTAAGGTTAAAAACTGAGATACATGGTGATATATGAGGTATGTATATGTGGTATAATATTTAAGAAGGAAAGTAAAAATCTGTCCCCAAACTTTTGACAGGCAGTTCGCAACAAACGACTGTAAAGCACCCGCTTATTGAGACCCCACGCGACTCCGCTGGCTCACCTGAGCAAAAGTCTTTAAAGTTATAGATGGGCTCGGGCCGGTTTTTGGAAAGGGGCCTGGGTTCCGCCCCCCGCTCGTGTTTACACTGACCCCAGTAGACCCGGCTGTCGCCCCAGCGATAACCCAGCAGCATGCCATTCTCCTTCCTGACCTCCAGACCCCCCAGATTATCCAGGATGTCCCTGGTTGACCTGGCCTGGGTCTGGTCCAGGATAGAGTCTGTACCGGGCAGCTCCAAAACCGGGAGCCCGGCTGCCACTAAGCTGGGGTCACTCCTGAAAGAGGGACAGCATTTAAATCAAACTTACTGAGACGCTTTAGTGAACATCAGCCTCTCACACCTGCACAGCAGAGTTCCATATGAACCTGTCCTACCTGAACACCAGCCTGAAACCTGCTTCGTTCTCCACCAGCTGCTCCAACACTTTGCTCCCTCTGTAGTAAACAGTCACCCGGTAGTCGGTTGGAAACTGGCCGGGAACTGAAAATAGACAAGACACAGAAAACATGTTTATTTTATTCTGGTCAGCTGAAAAGCTGAATTCACTGGTTTCTTTATATATTAAATTATTTCTTTATTTTTATATCTAAAATATTATTATAACTATATTTTTAGATCTAAAATATTATTATACCTATATTTTTATATCTAAAATATTATAATACCTATATTTGTATATCTAAAATATTATTATACCTATATTTTTATATCTAAAATATTATAATACCTATATTTGTATATCTAAAATATTATTATACCTATATTTTTATATCTAAAATATTATTATACCTATATTTTTATATCTAAAATATTATAATACCTATATTTGTATATCTAAAATATTATTATACCAATATTTGTATATCTAAAATATTATAATACCTATATTTGTATATCTAAAATATTATTATACCTATATTTTTATATCTAAAATATTATTATACCTATATTTTTATATCTAAAATATTATAATACCTATATGTTTATATCTAAAATATTATTATACCTATATTTGTATATCTAAAATATTATTATACCTATATTTTTATATCTTAAATATGTTACATAAACATCTTAAAGAAACAACATGAAAGTTTATATTTCAATTACAAACTTGTTTATCATCTACAGTCTAATAATGTCTGAATAGTATTTGCTCTATTAGCCTTTGTCCAGAGGTGAAGGCCTAAAATCAGTGTGTGTGTATGTATGTGGGTGTATCATTGCCCTCTAGTGTGTGTGTTCACTATTGTGTGTATGTGTGTGTTTCCCGGCACTCTGGTGCTCACTATTGTGTGTATGTGTGTGTTTCACGGCACCCTAGTGTTCACTATTGTGTGTATGTGTACGTGGGGGGTGTTTCACTGCACCCTAGTGTGTGTTCACTAGTTTGTGTGTGTGTGTGTGGGTGTTTCATTGCTCTCTAGTTTGTGTTCACTATTGTGCGTATGTGTGTGTTGCACAGCCCCTAGTGTGTGTGTTCACTAGTGTGTGGTATGTATATGTGAGTGTTTCTCTGCCACCTAATGTGTGTGCTCACTAGTGTGTATGTACGTGGGTGTTTCACTGTCCCATTGTGTGTGTGTTCACTATTGTCTGTATGTGTGTGTTTCACGATCCCTTGGTGTGTGTGTACGTGGGTATTTCTCTGCCCCTTAGTATGTGTGTTCACTAGTGTGTGTGTGTTTCATGGCCCCCTAGTGTGTTTTCTTCACTAGTGTGTGTGTATGTGTGTTTCACAGCCTCCTAGTGTGCGTATTCACTAGTGTGTGTGTATGTGTGTTTCATGCTCCCCTAGTGTGTGTGTTCACTAGTGTGTGTGTGTATGTGGGTGCTTCACTGCCCCCTAGTGTGTGTGTTCATTAGTGTGTATGTGTGTGTTTCTTGCCCCCCTAGTGTGTGTGTTCACTAGTGTGTGTGTGTATGTGGGTGCTTCACTGCCCCCTAGTGTGTGTGTTCATTAGTGTGTGTATGTGGGTGTTTCATTGCCCCCCAGTGTGTGTGTTCATTAGTGTGTGTGTGTGTATGTGGGTGCTTCACTGCCCCCTAGTGTGTGTGTTCATTAGTGTGTGTGTGTGTATGTGGGTGCTTCACTGCCCCCTAGTGTGTGTGTTCACTAGTGTGTGTGTGTATGTGGGTATTTCACTGCCCCCTAGTGTGTGTGTTCATTAGTGAGTGTGTGTGTATGTGGGTGCTTCACTGCCCCCTAGTGTGTGTGTTCACTAGTGTGTGTGTGTATGTGGGTATTTCACTGCCCCCTAGTGTGTGTGTTCACTAGTGTGTGTGTGTATGTGGGTATTTCACTGCCCCCTAGTGTTTGTGTTCATTAGTGTGTGTGTGTGTGTATGTGGGTGCTTCACTGCCCCCTAGTGTTTGTGTTCATTAGTGTGTGTGTGTGTATGTGGGTGTTTCATTGCCCCCTGGTGTGTGTGTTCACTAGTGTGTGTGTATGTGGGTGCTTCACTGCCCCCTAGTGTGTGTGTTCATTAGTGTGTGTGTGTGTATGTGGGTGCTTCACTGCCCCCTAGTGTGTGTGTTCACTAGTGTGTGTGTGTATGTGGGTATTTCACTGCCCCCTAGTGTGTGTGTTCATTAGTGTGTGTGTGTGTATGTGGGTGCTTCACTGCCCCCTAGTGTGTGTGTTCACTAGTGTGTGTGTGTATGTGGGTATTTCACTGCCCCCTAGTGTGTGTGTTCACTAGTGTGTGTGTGTATGTGGGTATTTCACTGCCCCCTAGTGTTTGTGTTCATTAGTGTGTGTGTGTATGTGGGTGCTTCACTGCCCCCTAGTGTTTGTGTTCATTAGTGTGTGTGTATGTATGTGGGTGCTTCACTGTTTGTGTATGTGGGTGCTTCACTGCCCCCTAGTGTGTGTGTTCATTAGTGTGTGTGTGTGTATGTGGGTGCTTCACTGCCCCCTAGTGTGTGTGTTCACTAGTGTGTGAAAATTACTAAAATAAGTTGAACTAATTGAGATTAATTGGTGGTTCATGGTTTGTATGTGCACAGCCACTGAAAACAGCCCATTTAAACAGATATTGGAAAATAAATAGTTGGAAAAATGTCCTACCTGTGTAAGAGGAAGTGTCCTGAACAGGCAGCTGCTGCCCCAGTACAGGTTCCTCTGGACAGGGCTGTATGCCCACAAATGCGCCCTCTAGTGGAGAAAACTGGCCAAGAGCCACGGCGCCTTCAGCTGGGGACACATGTCCCACACCGCCAACAGCCCCACCCACAGGGGAAAACTGCTCCTGGCTGAGAGTTTCCTGAACCACATACATCTCACCAATCACACTGTCCACTGCTGCTGAGTACTCAGCTCCCCCTGCTGGCGGCTCCAGGAACAATGGACTATTCACAGTATGGGTCCTCTGCATCTCTGCAAAGAAAAAGATTTTTTAAGCACTAATAAAAATTATCATCTGTTTGATGTTGGTTATTAATCTTAAGACTTATGATTCAGTACCTACTATAAATTATTCAGTTATATAATTCAGTACCTACTTTGAATAACACCTATGAATTATTCACTGTCTACTATAAACAAATTAATCTAGTTTCCTATTATTAATTATTTACTACATACTATAAATCACTCAATATCTAGTATTGATTATTCAGCATTTTCTGTATGTACTATGAATCATTTTTATCTACTGTAAAGCATCCAGTATTTAGTACTGATTATTTGGTATGTACCATCAAGTTAAGTAAATTATTCCGTATGTACTATAAATGTTTAATGTCAAGAATTCAGTATCAACTATTATTCAAAATCTACTATTAATCAGTAGCTATCTAATATTAATCATTGATCATCTACTGTTATTCATTAACTACTAAGAATTCTTCATTGTGTACTATAAATTATTTACTATCCACTATTGATGATTCGGTATCTATTACTAATTATTTACTATCTACTATAAATTATTTATTTTCTAGTATTAATTATTCAATATCTAATACAAATTAATTATGAACTTGTATTTATTATCCAGTATCTACTATAAATTATGTACTATCTAGTATTAATTATTCAGCATGTACTATAAATTATTTACTATGTACTATTGATAATTCAGTCTCTACTATAAATTATTTACTAACTAGTATTAATTATTCAGTATATATTATAAATGATTTACTATCTAGTAATAATTACTCAGTATCTACTATAAATTATGTATTATCTAGTATTAATTATTTAGTATCTAGTATAAATTATTTACTATCTACTATTGATGATTCAAAATCTGCTATAAATGAGTTACTAACTAGTATTAATTATCTAGTATGTACTAAATTATTTACTATCTAGTAATAATTACTGAGTATATATAATAAATTATGTACTTGTATTAATTATCTTGTATTAATTATTCAGTATCTACTATGAATTGTTTACTACATAGTATTCATTATTAAATATCTACTACAAATTATTTACTATCTAGTATTTATTTTTTATCTACTATAAATTATGTACTATCTAGTATTAAGTATTCAGTATCTACTATAATTGATTTACTATCTAGTATTAAGTATTCAGTATCTACAATGATTGATTTACTATCTTGTATCAAGTATTCAGTATCTACTATAATTGATTTACTATCTAGTATTAAGTATTCAGTATCTACTATAATTGATTTACTATCTAGTATTAAGTATTCAGTATCTATTATAAATTATTTACTATCTAGTATTAAGTATTCAGTATCTACTATAATTGATTTATTATCTTGTATTAAGTATTCAGTATCTACTATAAATTATGTACTATCTAGTATTCATTATTCAGTATCTACTATAAATTATTTACTATCTACTATTGATGATTCAGAATCTATTATAAATGATTTACTAACTAGTATTAATTATCCAGCATTTACTACAAATTATTTACTATCTAGTAATAATTACTCAGTATCTACTATAAATTATGTACTATCTAGTATTAATTATTCAGTATCTACTATAAATTATTTACTATCTACTATTGATGATTCAAAATCTGCTATAAATGATTTACTAACTAGTATTAATTATCTAGTATGTACTAAATTATTTACTATCTAGTAATAATTACTGAGTATCTATAATAAATGATGTACTATCTTGTATTAATTATTCAGTATCTACTATGAATTGTTTACTACATAGTATTCATTATTAAATATCTACTATAAATTATTTACTATCTAGTATTTATTCAGTATCTATTATAAATTGTGTACTATCTACTTTTAATTATTCAATATCTACTATAAATTATTTACTATCTAGTATTAAGTATTCAGTATCTACTATAATTGATTTACTATCTAGTATTAAGTATTCAGTATTTACTATAATTGATTTACTATCTAGTATTAAGTATTCAGTATCTACTATAAATTATTTACTATCTAGTATTAAGTATTCAGTATCTACTATAATTGATTTACTATCTAGTATCAAGTATTCAGTATCTACTATAATTTATTTACTATCTGGTATCAAGTATTCAGTATTTACTATAATTGATTTACTATCTAGTATTAAGTATTCAGTATCTACTATAAATTATTTACTATCTAGTATTAAGTATTCAGTATCAACTATAATTGATTTACTATCTAGTATTAAGTATTCTGTATCTACTATAATTGATTTACTATCTAGTATCAAGTATTCAGTATCTACTATAATTGATTTACTATCTAGTATTAAGTATTCAGTATCTACTATAATCGATTTATTATCTAGTATTAAGTATTCAGTATCTACTATAAATTATTTACTATCTAATATTAAGTATTCAGTATCTACTATAATTGATTTATTATCTAGTATTAAGTATTCAGTATCCACTATAATTGATTTATTATCTAGTATTAAGTATTCAGTATCTACTATAAATTATTTACTATCTAATATTAAGTATTCAGTATGTATATGAGCTTTGAGAGTGAGGAACTGAAATGTGGTACAGACTTATTTAAGGGGTTTGAAAGGAAATTAACCCTTAAGCTTCTTATTGTTTATAAGGTTCAGGTTAGCGCACCTTGTTCGTTTCCACCAATATTCAGGCCCACCAGACACTGTTCCAGCAGATCAGGGGGCGCAGCTCCGCCTGAGAAGCAGAGCAGGGAGGAAGCTCAGTGAGGGATAAAGACATACGTGTATTCAGCGGACATCCGACTGGGACTCGTTTTTCATCTCACCTGGAATCAGTTCTTCATCCGCCAGATACAGATCATCATACACGGGAATTTCACTCTAGCAGGAAAACAATAACGTTCAGTCAGGACTGAGTACAAATAAACATTCAGCCGGTCAGAGAACAAACTGAGAACAAACACTCACATCATGATCCTGCGATCCTTCCCGCGACTCTGAGGACGCCAAACAAGTAGAAACAAATATAACACATTATTATTATTATATTATATTATATTATATTATATTATATTATATTATATTATATATCGTCGCTGTCCAATGAACAACGAGTATCTACAAAATTGCAACTTTACAGGAGAGGCCAAAAACCTAATTTACTTAGTCAGTAAGTCAATGGAACCAGAATTATTTACAAGCTATTTTGGAGCACTTCTATTGGTCCATTCATCATGAAACCCAATGTAAATGATGTAAACATTGGCATGTTCAAATAATGTAGAAAACTCAAAATTTACAAAAATGGAGATACATATTTTTCATTGGACAGTGACGATATACAGCTTATATCTCCAATTTAGTTTCATTTTATCATTTATCATTTGAACGGGACAGCTGCTCTTTATGTCCGGTGAATGTTTGGTGATAATTGGACCAATAGAAACGCTCCAAACTCACTTAATAAACCTCTTTACAGTAACTCTCACTGAGGTAAAGGATGGTTTTGTTCTTTTCAGTGCTGTTACTATTTTAGAGATACATATTTTTTAATTGGACAGCAAAGATAGATTTCCTAAAACCACTTAACGTCACGCTAACTGGTGGTCATTGGTTTTCATTCACTGTTAGCAACGTTAGCTTCATTGACCGAACTATTGTTTTCATAGACATCGCAAAACACATGGTAATGCGAGCAGCCTGTCTGTCACAGTTATTACATCAACAACTAATCAGAATTAATTGAAAATATATTATTAATAATAATAATAATAATAATAATAATAATAATAATAACAAACTGCTCGATGACTGGACCAATAAAAATGATCAAAACTGCTTTAAACAAAACTTACATTAAAAGTAAAGAAAGTTTTTGTTGTAAAGTTATCATTATAGAGATTAGCGACGATCTGGTGGTGTGTTTATTACTCTCTCACGATTTTCATAAAATTATCTATAAAAAATATATTATATCGTCTTGTTAACAGTATCGCGATATATCACAACACACTGGATCGTGATTCTGTCTGTTATGTAATTATTATGTCTCTAGGAGACGTTCTGGATTCTTACCCCCAGACTGTCCATTCTCTGGCCACTTGAAGACCTTGTGAGGGTTGGCGGCGTCGTTCTTGTTGTCCAGCTCCAGCATGAAGCCTCTGGCTCTCAGGGCACTCCGGAAGTTCCTCTTCCACACCGAGGGGTCGCCCGGGATCCTGCTGTCGGAGCTGACGTTGGTCTGGGCCCACGCCTTCGTTGGTTTGAAAAGAGAGGAAACTTTAATAAACAGTCTCAAATATACACACCCACAACTACTGTGTGTTTCTAATAAAGTGGCCAGTTAGTGGATGAAGAAGGTGGGTGTTTCTAATAAAGTGGCCAGTTAGTGGAAGCATAAGATGGGTGTTTCTATTAAAGTGGCCAGTTAGCGGAAGCACAAGGTAGGTGTTTCTAATAAAGTGGCCAGTTAGTGGAAGCACAAGATGGGTGTTTCTAATAAAGTGGCCTGTATGTGGTAGCACAAGGTAGATGTTTCTAATAAAGTGGCCAGTTAATGGAAGTAGATGGTAGATGTTTCTAATAAAGTGGCAAGTTAGTGGAAACACAAGGTTCGTGTTTCTAATAAAGTGGCCAGTTAGTGGAAGCACAAGGTTGGCGATTCTAATAAAGTGGCCAGTATGTGGAAACACAGGGTAGATGTTTCCAATAAAGTGGCCACTCAGCAGAAGCACAAGGCTGGTACTTCTGATAAAGTGGCCAGTTAGTGAAAGCACAAGGTAGGTGTTTCTGTTAAAGTGGCCAGTTAGTGAAAGCACAAGGTTGGCGTTTCTAATAAAGTGGCCAGTATGTGGAAACACAGGGTAGATGTTTCTAATAAATTGGCAAGTTAGTGGAAGCACAAGGTAGGTGTTTCTATTAAAGTGTCCAGTTAGTGAAAGCATAAGATGGGTGTTTCTAATAAATTGGCAAGTTAGTGGAAGTACAAGGGAGGTGTTTCTATTAAAGTGGCCAGTTAGTGAAAGCACAAGGTTGGCATTTCTAATAAAGTGGCCAGTATGTAGAAGAACAGGGTAGATGTTTCTAATAATGTGGCCACTCAGCAGAAATACAGATGTTTCTAATAATGTGGCCACTCAGCAGAAGCACAAGGATGGTATTTCTTATAAAGTGGCCACTCAGCAGAAGTACAGGGTAGATGTTTCTAATAAGGTGGCCACTCAGCAGAAGAACAAGGCTGGTATTTCTAATAAAGTGGCCAGTTAGTAAAAGCACAAGGTTGGCATTTCTAATAAAGTGGCCAGTACGTGGAAGCACAGGGTAGATGTTTCTAATAATGTGGCCACTCAGCAGAAGTACAGGATAGATGTTTCTAATAATGTGGCCACTCAGCAGAAGCACAAGGCTGGTATTTCTTATAAAGTGGTCAGTTAGTGGAAGCACAAGGTAGGTGTTTCTATTAAAGTGGCCAGTTAGTGGAAGCACAGGGTAGATGTTTCTAATAATGTGGCCAGTTAGTGGAAGTAGAAAGTAGAGGTTTCTAATAAAGTGGCCAGTATGTGGAAGCACAGGGTAGATGTTTCTAATAAGGTGGCCACTCAGCAGAAGAACAAGGCTGGTATTTCTAATAAAGTGGCCAGTTAGTAAAAGCACAAGGTTGGCATTTCTAATAAAGTGGCCAGTACGTGGAAGCACAGGGTAGATGTTTCTAATAATGTGGCCACTCAGCAGAAGTACAGGATAGATGTTTCTAATAATGTGGCCACTCAGCAGAAGCACAAGGCTGGTATTTCTTATAAAGTGGTCAGTTAGTGGAAGCACAAGGTAGGTGTTTCTATTAAAGTGGCCAGTTAGTGGAAGCACAGGGTAGATGTTTCTAATAATGTGGCCAGTTAGTGGAAGTAGAAAGTAGAGGTTTCTAATAAAGTGGCCAGTATGTGGAAGCACAGGGTAGATGTTTCTAATAATGGGGCCACTCAGCAGAAGCACAAGGATGGTATTTCTAATAAAGTGGCCACTCAGCATAAGCACAGGGTAGATGTTTCTAATAATGTGGCCACTCAGCAGAAGCACAAGACTGATATTTCTAATAAAGTGGCCAGTTAGTGGAAGCACAAGGTGGGTGTTTCCAATAAAGTGGCCAGTTAACAGTGGTGTAAGTTAACGGGGCAGTTAGATGGTGAAGTTACCTTAAATATGCGGGCGTCGTCTCTGTTGGAGTCCTGTCTCAGGGCGTGTTTCCAGGGAATAGTGAAGCGTGTGTGTTCCTGGTCCGTCCAGTGAACTCCAGGATACTGTCCACTGTCGATCTGCATCCTCAGCCAGGGGATGAAGAGCGGCTTGTTCTTGCTCTGGTCCATCGATGCTCCTCAACCAGCACTGGAACATATGACTATAGTATTTACTATCAAACCCAGCAGTGAACCAGTGAGTGTTTACAGGAAATGTTGATGATGATAAGGTTCCTTTGGGGACTATATTTTGCCTCATAACGTCCTGCATGTATCCCTCCACCATGAATGGACTTTGAGGCTAAAACCTTCTCCAAACTATCACAAATAACGTCTCAAACATCAGACAGTGTGTTTTTAACCATTTCTTCACTTTAAAGGTGGACGTCTGGTTCCATTCACCCCCACTGTGAACAGTTTTAACAGTGTTTCACACCAAACCGGCTCTGAATGACTCTGTTTACTTTATAAACATTCAGTCATACAGAATGATTTTTAAAATTCAGTGGAGTTTCCCTTTAAAGGATGAAAGAAGCCATACAGGCACAGTTTGCGCACGTGAGTAAACATACACACAGCGCTTCAGTTCCAGGTAGAAGCGACTTGTTCGTAAGAACGTGCAGCTTATATGAAACGCATCACGTGACTGACTGAATGTACTGAATGCTGCTGTGTGACGACAGTACTGAGCGAACTTACCTCAGAAGAGACTCCGGACAGTTCAGATCTGTCAGCTCAGTGACGCAGCGCTCAGTTATAGAGTCTCGCGCGCCCGTGAAGTGACGGCTGTGCTGTGCGCGCGCGGCTGTTTATACTCCGTCTCGCTGCTTTTCTCGGGAAATCCGTTCGTCTCAGTTTCGTTTTCCCAGCTCGACGTCACCGGAAGAAAGAAGCCCCGCCCCCATACGGTCGCGCCGTTTAACCACGCCCACCAGTGATATTCATCCAGAGGAATTTCCGCCATGCGAGTTAACCACGCCCACCACAGATGCTTAGGCAGAATAAGCCACGCCCCACGTCGGCGACAGCCAGGCAATCAGCTTTTGTCTGCGTACATGTGCCACCGGAAGTGAGCTGGTCTTGCAGTTTGTTTGTTTTTTCAGCTCAAAAATACAAAATAACGACACATCTGACTCTCTGTCCTTTAATAAAGAATAGATAGATAGATAAATAAATAAATAAATAATAGATGGTGGTAAACAGAAATTCTTAACGTTAATATTTATAATATATATTATATAACGTATAATCTAAATATGTTTAGTGCACCAGTTTACCAACTGAGACATGTCATTGTGAATTAAGACATTTTATAACCTACAGTTTTGTAGTTTGTGTTATTTATTACTTATTAATTATTTATTTATTCATGAATGCAATACATGCTTTATTTTAACAATAAATAAATACATAAATAACGAGAAGTGGTAAACAGTAGCTCTTAACAATGTTTATGTAATTAAAATATAATATCTGAAAAGACAACCATTAATCTAATGTTTATTTTTATTCAATATTTATTAATTTATTACTGAATTCAATTAATTAATTAGTTAATAATATGACAATAGCAATAATAATATATTTATATATATTTATATTTATATTCATATTTTTACTTCATTTAAAAAAAAACTTTAAACCTTAAAATTTGTTACATGGTGAAAGTGCACTGTGGTGCTGATGGTGGTGGCATTTGGCCTTTTTTGAACACAAAGCACTAAGTACAGTACTGAGTACAGAATTAGGTACAGTACTGAGTACAGATCTTTATATACAGTACTGAGTACAGAGCACTAAGTACAGTACTGAGTACAGAATTAGGTACAGTACTGAGTACAGATCATTATATACAGTACTGAGTACAGAGCACTAAGTACAGTACTGAGTACAGAATTAGGTACAGTACTGAGTACAGATCATTATATACAGTACTGAGTACAGAGTACTAAGTACAGTACTGAGTACAGAATTAGGTACAGTACTGAGTACAGATTATATACAGTACTGAGTACAGATCACTAAGTACAGTACTGAGTACAGAATTAGGTACAGTACTGAGTACAGATCATTATATACAGTACTGAGTACAGAGTACTAAGTACAGTACTGAGTACAGAATTAGGTACAGTACTGAGCACAGAGCACTAAGAACAGTACTGAGTACAGAGCACTAAGTACAGTACTGAGTACAGAATTAGGTACAGTACTGAGTACAGATCATTATATACAGTACTGAGTACAGAGCACTAGGTACAGTACTGAGTACAGAATTATATACAGTACTGAGCACAGAGCACTAAGAACAGTACTGAGTACAGAGCACTAAGTACAGTACTGAGTACAGAATTAGGTACAGTACTGAGTACAGATCATTATATACAGTACTGAGTACAGAGCACTAAGTACAGTACTGAGTACAGAATTAGGTACAGTACTGAGCACAGAGCACTAAGAACAGTACTGAGCACAGAGCACCAAGTACAGTACTGAGTACAGAATTATATACAGTACTGAGCACAGAGCACTAAGAACAGTACTGAGTACAGAACACTAAGTACAGTACTGAGTACAAAGCACTAGGTATAGTACTGAGTACATAGCACCAAGTACAGTACTGAATACAAAGCACTAGGTATAGTACTGAGTACAGAGCACCAAGTACAGTACTGAATACAAAGCACTAGGTATAGTACTAAGTACATAGCACCAAGTACAGTACTGAATACAAAGCACTAGGTATAGTACTAAGTATATAGCACCAAGTACCGTACTGAATACAAAGCAGTAGGTATAGTACTAAGTACATAGCACCAAGTACAGTACTGAATACAAAGCACTAGGTATAGTACTGAGTACATAGCACCAAGTACAGTACTGAATACAAAGCACTAGGTATAGTACTGAGTACATAGCACCAAGTACAGTACTGAATACAAAGCACTAGGTATAGTACTGAGTACAGAGCACCAAGTACAGTACTAAATACAAAGCACTAGGTATAGTACTGAGTACAAAAAAATTCACGTCACTCAATGAGTTTAGCTTCTTTCAGTTGAAGTAGCAACATCTGTATTACACCCTCCTTGCACTTGCTGTATAAGCCACGCCCCCAGGCTGAGCGGTGCTTTCATTGAGAGCTCTTTGTAGCCTCCCGACACTAAAGCTCTTTCATTTCCTCCTGATGTTCTACAACTACTCCATTCCTGGTCTTCTCTACCAACCTGAACCCGACACTCGTCATAATACGAGCTGGCGCTGCTGGTAACCATTTAAACTTTTCACTGTTTTTTCCTCCAGAGGGACGAACCACCAGAACCAGTCAGTGGAAATACCCCGCGCCAGCAGCAGGAGTCAGGAAACTACAGGAGCTTTCAGATCTAGGGTGTGCCACAATGTGAGGCTTGTTGTAAGCGGCGGAGAAGAAAGCATGAACATTTCCCACAATCTTCAGGACAGGTTACAGCAAATACTAGGACTAACCCAGACGTCAGCCCAGACGGGTTCCCACCAGCCAGTGACCAGAGCAGGAAATTCTCATCAAGTACTCGAGTAAACAGAGACTCCAGCACTTCAGTAGAACTCAGAACTCAGAAGGTCTACTTACCATTAGTGATGATCATCAACTTCCAATTCTGATTTATTTACAGTCTGATTACAATCAGAGCACATCAGACACACGCTGGGGGCAGTAAACACACACACACACACACACACACACACACACACACACACACACACACACACACACACACACACACACACACACACACACACAGACTAGTGAACACACACTAGGGGCAGTGAAACACAGTAGTACACACACTAATTAAAGACATTAAATAGCCACATACACTAGGGGCTATAAACACCCACACACAGACACACTAGTGAACACACACACACACACACACACACACACACAAACTATGGGGCAGTAAATACACCCACATACACTAGGGGGCATTGAAACATACACATACTAGTGAACATGCTCACTAAGGGGCAGTAAACACACACACACACACACTAGTGAACATACACACACAAACACAAGTGAACACACACACACACACACACACACACACTAAGAGGCAGTAAACACCCATATACACTAGGGGGCATTGAAACATCCACACACACTAGTTAATACACAGACTAAAGGGCAGTAGACACACGCACACACACACATACACTAGTGAACAAACACACTAAGGGGCAGTAAACACCCACATACACACACACACACACACACACTAGTGAACACACACACACACTAGTTAATACACAGACTAAAGGGCAGTAGACACACGCACACACACACATACACTAGTGAACAAACACACTAAGGGGCAGTAAACACCCACATACACACACACACACACACACACTAGTGAACACACACACACACACTAGTGAACACACACACACTAAGAGGCAGTAAACACCCATATACACACACACACACACACTAGTGAACATACACACACACTAGTGAACAAACACACTAAGGGGCAGTAAACACCCACATACACACACACTAGTGAACACACTAGGGGCAGTGAAACACACATTAGTAAACACACACATTAAGAGGCAGTAAACACCCACACATATAGTGAACATACAGACACTCGTCTTAAAGCACGAATTTCGTCTATAAAAGAATTGATTTATGATACAGATCCGATCAGATGGCTATCTGTGCAGACACTCGTCTTAAAGCACAATTTGACTTAAGAAACAAATCTGATCTGATCAGTAGCAGTTGTCTTTGAAAGAACTGATTTATGATACAAATCTGATCTGATCATTATCAGTACGGACACTCGCCTTAAAGGACGTAATGACTTAAGAAACAAATCTGATCTGATCATAGCAGTCGTCTTTAAACGAATTGATCTGTGCAGACACTCGTCTTAAAGAACGAACTGACTTAAAAAACAAATCCGATCTGATCACTAGCAATTATCTTTAAAAGAAATGATTTAGGATACAAATCCGATCTGATCACTATCAGTGTAGACACTCGTCTTAAAGGATGAACTGACTTAAGAAACGAATCTGATCTGATCATAGCAGTCGTCTTTAAACGAACTGATCTGTGCAGACACTCGTCTTGCAGGACGAACTGACTTAAAAAAATGTGACGACTAGAATCTACTACTGCGTTTAGACTGCAGGCGGATCGGATTTACTTCTACAGTCCAATCACAGCAGTAGATTCTAGTCGTGCACAACCTTAGTCGAGAACGTCACCTGAGCAAAAACCAATCATGCAAGAGGATTCTTATGAGACATTATACGCTCCTTGATTTTATTTGTTTGTCAAATACAGGAATAGTCCATGTACAGAAGAACTGAGTTTTGTGTGAAGAGCTGTACAATATTTACAACAAAGGCTTTGATTCTGAAAGAAGCACAGTATTAGATTGTTCCAAAATAATACTCATAATACAGACGCAGGACAAACAGTTAAAAACAAAACAACCGAAAAAATTCTCCTCTTTAAATATTACTAATACATAATCTCTCCCTAGTGGGAACTGGATGCTATAGTTAGCTCTTATTTTTCATGTCCATCTTCTGAAGAATGCACTGACATATTACAGTTTTGCGTAGTTTGAAGTATACTTTTTTTTTTTTGTTTACTCATTTCCGTCGTTTCCTCTCGCGCCGCCTCGCCTCTTCGCGAGCCCCAAGGAAGACGGCGGCTCCGGGCGTGCCGGCGCGGCGCAGCTCACGGCCTTGAAACGGATGCTGAAGCGCTGTCGCTCTCGCGTACTGTTAGAAACGTCTTTCGTATAAATAATAAAAATGTGTGTATTACTGTCGCTCGCCGCGGCGGTCCTCCTCGCACTCGTTTAGAAAACACGACACCCGGCGCCCGCTCTGCCGCTCGGAGGAAAACAAAACAAAAAAAGAAAAAAACGCAGTAAAACAGTTTACAGTCTTAAAAAATAATCTGTGTAAAATTCAAACAGTAACAGACGTCCTCCCGGCGTGGCGTCCTCCTCCCGGCGTCCCCCCCCACCCCCCCGCACATCAGCCGTCAGTTACTTCGCGGGAGGATCAAAAATAAATCACCTGGTGCTCTCTCCCTCTCTCCTCCTTCCACGACTCTGTCCATCTTCTCACAGCAAAAGGAAGGGGTGGGGCGAGAGGGTTTGGTGGGGGGAAAAGGGGGGGTTTACGAGAGAAAACAGAAAGAAAGAAGAGAGAATCTCATACGGGTCACGTCTGCGCGTGAGCTCCGCTCAGTTCACTGACTCGGCCTCGGAAGGGATCCGTCGCTCGCGCTGACTTCAGTGCTGGAGAGAGTCGGTTCGTTTGCTTGACCGAGGCGACCCGCTGAGAGGCGCCTCCTTCGCCCGGCTCCCGCTCGTCCTGCTGAATCACAATCGTCTTGGATATAAACAATGGTGGAGGATTTGAGGGGGGTGGGGGGTGGGATGTGGGGGGGGGGGGAGTCTATGCGAAAACAGATCTGCTGTATTTGCTCCACGAGAGGCCGGGATGCTTCCTCGGGATGGGTTCCTTTGTTGCGTGCCTCTCCCGGTGTGGCTGCCTCGTTGGCGCTCGCTGCTCCTTCAGGCTTTGGCGCTGAGGGTCATCAGCTCTAGGAAGGAGTTGAACAGCATGTCCAGCCAGCTCTGATTGGCCATGCACTGCTGAACCACCTCCTCCTGGCCGGGGTCTTCCGAGGCCTGCTCGATGGTGTCGGTCTGGAAGAGGAAGGCGAGGCGGTTTATTTGGGGTGATGAGAAAAGAAAAGATGAGCGGTGAGCGGCGGAGAACGAGTACGTACCTCTTTCTTGCAGATTAAGAAGGTGTGGTATTTGTAATGGTGCAGAGAGTGATAGAGGCTGTAGAGGCGACACGTCTCCGTCGACAGCTTGAGGTCCTGAGGCGGGAAAACAGGAGAGATGATTTTAGAAGACACGCTGCCAGTAACATCAACATGGCGGGAGTTTCTTATGATTTACTTTAATATGAAGAAGTTGGGAATGTGTGAGAAGAGTAGAGATGGAAGGATCGATCGGCTATGTGATCGGACGATATTTCTCCAATTCAGCTGTTCCTGAGAGCCGATCAATGGCGTTAAACAAATTATCCTAATTTTTGTATTTCCAGCGTTTCATCCTGGAAGAGGAGCCCTCCATCCAGCTCCCTGCAATTCCTATCTGAACCACTAGGTGGAAACACACACCCTTTCATTTCCCACAGACTGACTAAAGTAGAACAGAACCAGTTTAAGCATTTACCTCATGTGCAGGAAGAAAACATGAAAACAACTGATTTATGAAACAAATCCGATCTGATTACCAGCAGTCGTCTCAAGAGTACTGGTTTATGAAACAAATCCGATCTAATTACTAGCAGTTTTTTTAAAAGAAATGATTTATGAAACAAATCCGATCTCATTACTAGCCGTCGTCTTAAAAGAACAGGTTTAAGAAACAAATCCAATCTGATTACCAGCAGTCGTCTTAAAAGAACTGATTTATGAAACAAATCCGATCTGATCACTAGCAGTCGTCTTAAAAGAACTGATTTATGAAACAAATCCGATCTGATCACTAGCAGTCGTCTTAAAAGAACAGGTTTAAGAAACAAATCCGATCTGATTACCAGCAGTCGTCTTAAAAGAACTGATTTATGAAACAAATCCGATCTGATCACTAGCAGTCGTCTTAAAAGAACTGATTTATGAAACAAATCCGATCTGATCACTAGCAGTCGTCCTAAAAGAACTGATTTATAAAACAAATCCGATCTGATTACCAGCAGTCGTCCTAAAAGAACTGATTCATGCAACAAATACACACCCTTTCAATTTCTACAAAGACAAAGACATTTAACATACTAATCTGATACACACTTCAGAGACACCACACAGCTGAACACAGTGAGTATCAGTAAACAGCAGAGCTAGAACACACAGCTAACACAAACTAATAACCCAGAACACCTACAGACCAGATCTGACCGGTACCAACAGAACAGCAGCAGAAACAGCCAGAGAGCTAAAGAACCACAGCCAGAGTGATTGAGTTTATAGTTCTAGATAAGCAGCTCCTCTCGGCTGTAGAAGACGTTCATTCTGCTGCTTAATGTTCCACCTGGATCTACGCTCTGCTGTTCCTAGTAGAGAAACTTTTTAGATGTGACTCTTCCGGAGCTTATCAAGCGGTTTACTCCCACATAGACCAACTTCTAATTTAGTTACAAATATTATACTGTTTCATATGAGCTCGTTATAAATAGTAATAAACCAGTTTAGCAGTTTAGACCATGTTTTATGACTTGCTTGCGCTAATAACTATATGTAGCCCTGCAGTGTCTAATAGCCCCGCCCTCGATCAGTATCGGCTATCGACCAATCGCACTGAAAGGTGATCAGTGATCAGAATTGGCCTCAAAAAGCTGATCGGTCCATCTCTAGAGAAGAGTGTCTGAGTTTGCATGTAAGAACAAATCTGGACTTACAGTCATCTTAAAAGAACTGATTTTATGGTACAAATCCAATCTGATTACTAGAAGTGCGGACACTCGTCAAAAAAGATCTGATTTAAGAAACAAAGCCTATCTGATTACAAGCAGTCGTCTTAAAAGATCTGATTTAAGAAACAAAGCCTATCTGATCACTAGCAGTCGTCTTAAAAGAGCTCAGATCGGTTCACAGTGGTGGTGAATGGAACCAGACGTCCTCCTCTGAAATCTCAGTACCTGTGGTTTGGGTATGTTCTTTTTGACGCGATTCAGGGTCTTCCGGTTGTAACACTCCCCACCGAGCTTCAACCTCATGGCTCCAGAGCCCTGGGGCTCTGCTGTCAGCTGGGGGAAGGTGTGTATGGCCTCCTGTGGGTGGAGAAGGAGACGTTACAGGAGCTCAGAAAGCAGCAAGTCTCAACAATAAAAACAAGAGTTAGAGCTGAGCAGTCATGTTCAGGACTGGAGCTACAGAGCTGACTGCCTGCCTCATCACACACCAGCCTCTCAGCATCCAGAGTGTTGAAGGCTGAGCACCAGCTAACATGAAAATATCAATACACTGAAGTTAGAGATGCTAACTTGTGATTATTAAACATCAGAAAATGTTTTATTGTTTACAAATAAAAATAGAACCTGCTGTAGGTGTTATGTGTGTGATGTAGATGGTGGACAACAACGCTAGAAGATGCACTTACATAATACACAGTGACAGAAAGGTGTTGTTGTTGTTTCTGGCTGCAGTAATCGGATGTACAATGAGACCCCCGAACACAAATGACTCAAAGACCCCCAAAATATCCAGAAAGTTACTAAACCTATCAACTTTAAACAGATACATTGGAAAGGAGCGTCCTCTCACTCCATCATCTGTAGATCATCTCAGTCTGAAGATTATCACTATGGGACGTAGGCTTACACGACGACTGGATCTTAATCTGGCGCTGTTCCAGCAGTATGGGCGTGTAGGAAACCAGTGAGAGGAGTTCAAGACCCTCCGTGTACGTGGAGGTAAACCAGGTAAGCTCAGTTACTGAGCCTGTTTTAGCTGATGTTAGCTAACGTTAGCTTCACTTGCTAAGTTGGTTATGCTAAGCTAACGTAGCTGAATTAGAAGATGTATAGAGTCGTATGAGAGAAAGTTCACTTTCATCATATCTACTACAATAACTGTACCTCTATATCTGAGTGTAGCTGGTTGCTAGGCTGGTTGCTAGGCTGTTGTCATGAATAATGTTGGTTATTTAGCTAGATACTGTTTACACTCAGGATGAGCTGCTGTTGTGGGTGTGGTTTGACTAAAAGTATTAGGACTAAGTGATATGGTGGTCTAAAAGTCTCAGGACTAAGTGATATGGTGGTCTAAAAGTATCAGGACTAAGTGATATGGTGGTCTAAAAGTCTCAGGACTAAGTGATATGGTGGTCTAAAAGTATCAGGACTAAGTGATATGGTGGTCTAAAAGTCTCAGGACTAAGTGATATGGTGGTCTAAAAGTCTCAGGACTAAGTGATATGGTGGTCTAAAAGTATCAGGACTAAGTGATATGGTGGTCTAAAAGTCTCAGGACTAAGTGATATGGTGGTCTAAAAGTATCAGGACTAAGTGATATGGTGGTCTAAAAGTATCAGGACTAAGTGATATGGTGGTCTAAAAGTATCAGGACTAAGTGATATGGTGGTCTAAAAGTCTCAGGACTAAGTGATATGGTGGTCTATTTCTACATTACAGCTCTTTCACATTCAAATTCCGAAATATCATCAGAATCTGAAGCAGCAGCTCTGGAACATTCTCAGTCCCAGTCAGTCATAGTGCTGTTGTATTGCACTGCTGTTCACTGTTGTTCACCAGTGACGTCACACGGTAGCGTTCAGGAATTTCGGTAGCGAGCTCGGGTTTTTCCGTCAGTTTCATTAAAATCGTCCATATTAAAACAAATTAAGCAGCAAATTTCATTTTAAGTCATGTTTACATATTTTCAGCATCTAAAACCAAGGTTAGTTTGTCAGTGAGCACTGTGTAACCACTGTAGGTGTGAATGGGCGTAAAGGGAACTACTATACAGCTACTGTAAAGACGTTCTAGTGTAAATTAAATATCACAGTGAAATTCCACAACGAGCCAAAAAAGCAGTACCTGGTGTGGGGAGTTCATGCTGACTCGCTTCAGAAGCTTCCTCTTCTGCTCACTGAGAATGCTGTCGATTTTACGCATCGGTGGGAGGTACAACTCGTCTGGAGAAAAAAATATAGTGAAGCGTCAGTGATGAAGGAAAACAAGGAGCCACGTTGTTTCAGATTGGATGAATCCATCACGGGGACACCTGTACTAACACACTAACACACTTCAATGTCTAGCATTAGCTCCACTTGCTAAGTTTAGTGGTTATGCTAAGCTAACGTAGCTGAATTAGAAGATGTATAGAGTCGTATGAGAGCGAGTTCACTTTAATCACATTTACAATAACTGTACCTCTATATCTGAGTGTAGCTGGTTGCTAGGCTGGTTGCTAGGCTGTTGTCATGAATAATGTTGGTTATTTAGCTACATACTGTTTACACTCAGGATGAGCTGCTGTTGTGGGTGTGGTTTGACTAAAAGTCTCAGGACTAAGTGATATGGTGGTCTAAAAGTATCAGGACTAAGTATTATGATGGTCTAAAAGTCTCAGGACTAAGTATTATGATGGTCTAAAAGTCTCAGGACTAAGTGATATGGTGGTCTAAAAGTCTCAGGACTAAGTGATATGGTGGTCTAAAAGTCTCAGGACTAAGTGATATGGTGGTCTATTTCTACATTACAGCTCTTTCAAATTCAAATTCAGAAACATCATCAGAATCTGAAGAAGCAGCTCTAGAACATTCTCAGTCCCAGTCAGTCAACAGAGCTGCTGTTAACTAAGTCTGAGGACTTCAATGTCTCCACAGGATGAAACACTAGAGTAGTGAGTTGCGTTTTCTACTTTAAACAGAGTAGCAGGGGGCAGAAAGCCCCCCGTCCCAACAGAAAATCAGAGGACTGTTATCTGGGAGGGACTAAAATGAACAGAGTGCAAAGCAGGTGGTAGTTCCGTCTCTTCTATGAACCTGGCTGATCCAGAACTGCCTACCTTCAGTGTCCTCCAGCGCCTGGATCATGTCTGGATCCAGAGCTGTGCTGACCAGCATCTCCACGTAGCTTCGATACATCTCCCGCATAGCACGAGTGTTCAGGCCTGCTTTCACCGAGACTGTAAGGACAGAGCACACGTGGTTACACACCAGGAGCCAGACAACCTCACGCCTCGACACACTACCGTCCTGCAGGAGGAGCTACGCAGCATCACCAATCAGCGTCAACGTTAAGCGTACTCACTCTCTTCCTCGCTGGCCGAGGAGTCGGACTCGGACGAGGACGGGACTTCGGGCACCTTCAGCCACTTCCTCCTCTTCTTAGGCGGAGGCTCTGCTTTCACCTTGACGGGCTGCTGCTTCACGGAGCGCTCCGTCTTCCGCTCCGGCCCTCCGGCCTTCTTCTCCTCTTTCACCTTCCCTCGTTCTGCTGCCGACGAGCGCTTCTCCGCCTTCTGAGGCGCCGGAGGAGGCGGCGTCTTCTTCTCCTTCTCTTTCTCCTTCTTCTCTTCTCGCTCCTTCAGTTTGGCCACGCGATCCTTGTCTTGCTGCTCTTTCGCCCTGATGTTGTTCTTCTCTCGGGCCTCGCGCTGCTCCTTCTCCTTCGCCTTCTCTCGCTCTCGGTCCTTCTCTTCTCTCACGGCGCGAGGCGGAGTCTGGTTGTTGGCGGGTGGGGCCGCCTTGGGGACCGGCTGAGACTGCGACTGGCGTCTGGACAGAGGACGGATGGATGAAAGGTTATTGGCCAGTAACTTATAACAGAAAGTATTAATACAGCTGAGAAAGCTGAGGCTGAAGATACCTGAGGTTGATGGAGGGTCTGTGCCAGGGCTTGCGGGAGCAGACCCTTACGTAGTCCTTCTTATTCACGTTCTCCAGGAACTTCACGTACAGGCGTTGGTACCGTTTCTTAGCGTCACCGAAATAGCCGAGGTACTAAAGGAAGGAGAACCACAAGGTCAGACCAGGTGTGATCCACAAGCATAGAAAGACACTCCACTGTATCAGCTCCACTGACCATACAGGAGCTCCACTTACAGACTGTAGTTCATCTGATTCTCTGTATACTTTATTACTCTGTTCTTTAATGATCAGGACCCCCACAGGACCATCACAGAGCAGATACTATTAGAGAGGTGGGTCATTCTCAGCACTGCAATGACACTGACGTGGTAGCGTGTGTTGTGCTGGTGCGAGTGGATCAGACACAGCAGTGCTGCTGGAGTTTAAAGGTGTTGACTGTAAACAGGAGTTAGCTCCTCCTCCCAAACGTAGGTTATTCCACAATTCCATTATGTACACTATGTATTAGGGTTGTGTATTGATAAGAACCTGGTTATACGATCACAACTCAGTATATCGTGATATCGCCACTAGGGGTGAGCCATATCGTATCATATACAATAATATCGCCAACATTTTTAAATATGGTGAACGATATTATAGCCTGAAATATCGTGCCATATCACCCATCACTAATTATCACACCAGGTACTACTTTTACTGTTTTTAGAAAAAGAAAAATTCACACTTTTCTCATTTCCCATCATATATCTACTAGATACAGATTTTATCTCCAGTATCATTCACTTTACTTCAGTCCTGGATATATGGAGATATTTGGAGTGCATTATTTAGTATCGTGATATTCTGGATCATTGACTTCTGTTAGTCTGATAAATTCTTGTATTTTTTTTATATCTCGGTTAGGGGTGTGCCATATATCGTATGCAATAATAAAATTTAATTTTCATTTTGTTGCAGCAGTGTATTCTTGAAATATAATGAAATTTTTTTAAATTCAATGTTTTATCATATCGGCAAGAGTATCGTTATCGCAAATATACCATGAAATATTGTGATATTATTGTAGGGCCATATCGCCCACCACTAATCATCAGCAAAGCTGTTATATTGCAATCTTTAATGTCTATATGTTGGAAAACAGTCATAGGTTAAAAACTACCATATATATGTATGCATCAGTTCATGCTACTGTTAGCAGTGCACCTTTACACTACTTGTTTGTGTTGGGGTGGAAGAGTGTTATGGTGAAGAGCACTGCTATCTAGGAAGTGATCGGGAGCTGAAATGCAACACAAGATGAACCTGTCACGAATCTTGGACTGTAAACTATTGGACGTGTACATGTATACTCGCCCCCACAGATAATTCAGGTGTAAGTAGCGATTACATGGACGGAGTGCGCATCTACCAGGTCACTTCATTTCTACCAATGTCACAAGGACCTCGTGCTTTAGTTCTGTAGATCATTTACTGGCTGATGAAAAAACCATCTACTGCACTATTCTACCACGTTCTAGCAAGTTCTTAACTTTCAGTATAGCTATCTATTCTTTGTGTTCTCTCTTGTTCACAAGAATGTTCGCTGAGAAAAGTACAAATTATTTTATTTTTATTTTCTTTTAACATTCTTTTATTGATTTGTTTTATTTTTATTACTCTTATTATTACTTTTATAATTTATTATTATTTCTTCTTTTACTATTTTACTACTATATTTGTATTTACTTTTATTGACTTATTTTTTATACCTGATTTTAGGTTTTTTTTTTTTATTTATTTTTTATTTATTTATCTTACCTAATTTTTAATTTTACTTTTTAAGTACTCATTAAAATTGATTTTAATTTGTTTTCAATCCCTTTTTGTTAAATAATTGTAATGCTCGGCAACATTGCAAATGAGGGACTCCCTCATTGTACTTCGGAGTGGAAATAAAGGTTTGAAATAAAGGTTGATTAATTACCTAATATGCCTTAATTTCCTTCAGGATCGATAAAGTATCCATCCATCCATCCATCTATCCATCTTATCTATTAGTATTTCACTCAATACTTACATAAAAAACATTATATCAGTCAGAAGCTCATATATCATAAACGTATGGCTTCTTTATTAATACCTCCAGCCTTAATGAATATTATGACTCTGTATTTGTCTGCTGCACTGACTCGGGCTGCTATACGGGTTACTAGACGCTAGTAACAGTTTACAGTCTGTGCTTTAAGACTCACATTGCTGGTGGCGCAGAACTGTCTCTGTCCGTCTTTGATTTCTGGCGCGAACTTCTGCAGCAGGGCTTTCTGAACACGCCAGATGGGCGGAGGCTCCCGTCCAGTCTGCAGGGCCATCTGGGAACAGATAATTAAATAAATAAATGAATAAATAAACAAAATGAAGAGAGTTAAGAGTGTTTAATATTAGAACAGACATGTGAATTTTAAATTATATATATATATATATATTCCTCTAATTGTCGTTTATTAATCCCTAGTTCCTCCCATAGGGTCCCATTCATTTGCCTGTACTCACTCGGGACAGACCCTCAACCTCTAATCCACAGACATACCGACCCGCACACTCCTCTATGTGTTGTTTATGTGCCACCACTTTTCCAGTTACATAATATTTTGTAATATATTTTATGGTAAAAGAGTGTTGTACTAATTTACACAATGCAGGTTTTTATAGAGCAATTCAAAGAATTAGAATTTTCTGACAATTATTTTATGGTCTAGGCCAAAGGTGACTAATAGGTGGGCCGTGGTCCGGATCCGGACCCAGACGTTGTCCAACGCGGAGCCAAACTGATAAACTACTGAGAATGACTTAATTTAGACTGTGTTTATTTTAAGAGGTGGAGCTTTTCTAGTCTTTACGGTATACAGGCTTTACAGTGCAGTCAACTCACAGACCAATCACCTGCGCTGTAAGATCACCGAAGGCTCCTCAGCCAATCAGATCTGTGCACACTGATACAAAGTGAAAAGCAGCAGTCGGAGACTAAAGCGAGTCAGAAAGAATAAGGAGCTCTAAAACCAGAAAAGTGAACAGAGAGAACTGAGTGTTTAACAGGAACGGTTCTGGAATGGACCTGCTCGTCTAGTTCTGGAGAACAACATGTTCATCTGTGAAGCTGAGTTAACAAGAAGAACCACGTTTATTTACTTTCACTATAAATAAACACTTTAAGATGCACTTTTTTCTGTTTTTTTAATGTAGCTCTAGTTTTTACTTAAAGTAAGAAAAAAAACAGTAGTTTATAAATAATTCATTCAGTTCAGTATTTAAACAGTAAATATACTGAAATATACTGAACGGTATGTGTGGTGTGTTGGTGTTTCAGTAGCTGATGGTATGAGATGTTGATACTAGACTACTTCAGTAAACAGGATACACCACTGAATCAGAACACACGTTAGAGATGACGATGGTCCGGACCGGCCTGAGGAGATCTCCTCTAACTGGACCTTACTGAACTCCAATCCAGTAAGACGGGAGTGATCTTATTTAGTAATCTTGCTCAAAAGAGTGTTTTACACTGTACTGCACCCCAACTGCTCACTAAGAGCGTTTACACACCAGCACTAGTGAGTGCGGTTAAAACGGACTCTGGTTCGTTTGGTGTGGTTCGTTTTGGCAGGTGTGAAAACTGTAATCACACTTGGGTTCAGACCAAAACAACCACACCGAGACCCTCGAGAGGAGTTGGTCTCGGTCCGATTCCAAACGAACTCCGGAGCGGTTCATTTGTGGTGAGAACATGATCCGACCTTGATCTGACCCAAGTATTAGTTGTTCTCCACAAGTTTGATCTAAACATCTCCTGCAGCCAGGTGTGCTTTGCATTATGGGATGCGGCAGATGGTGTAAACAGAGAACTGGAGAACTGGAGCAGCTAACAGGGCGAGGACAATGAAGCGAGGACTCTCTTGGACTAGCAGTGAGGGACGTTGTCTACTTGATGTTTGGAGTGAGCTGGGTGGTCTGCAGGTGGACTGTAGTTTGGTATATTATCAGATTATTATTACAGCTATGAACAGATTCTGTCTCTGCCGCTGCTCCGTGATACGCTCTACAAGGAATGTGCAGTAGTTTAGAAAACCGGATCTTCTCCCTGTGTTTACTTTCTTGCTCGCACGCCAGGTAGCTCTGACCAATCAGAGGAGACAACATGCTCACGTGGTTTGTTAGGGCGCATTTGGTGCGTTTAGGTTTTTGCCTGTGAAAACAAACTTAACCGAGGAGGAAACAATCCAACCATAGAAACCAACTACAGGAGTGAAAACGCCCTTAAACAGTTTATACAGTCATACGTTACAGCAACGACAGCATAAACATCAGCTCACAGCAGAACCCAACACCATACCGATACGCACCTTGAGCGTCCTGATGTCCTCGCATCGTACCACAAACTCGTCCCTCTCTCTGAAAATGCCCTCTCCTCCACTCTCGCTCTCGTCCTCATCAGTCTCTCCCGTGATGGCGGCGCCGCTCTGCTTCTGCGCCAGGTGTAGCGGCAGGATTTGCGGCGCCGGGAGCTCTTCTGGGGACGAGGGCGCCGGAGCGGGCTGCGGAGCTGGAGGAGGGCTGGGGGGCGGAGGGGTGGAGGACGGAGGCGAGGCCGCGGGAGGCGGGGCCGGAGGAGAGAGGACGGGTAAAGAAGGAGCGACGGGGCTGGAGGGAGGCGGCGACTGCGGGGGTGAAGGTTTCGGCACCGGAGATGGGGGGTCCTCCAGCTGAGGAAGAGGTGACGGGAGGGAGAGGGGAGGAAGAGGAGGCGGAGAGGGAGAGGACGAAGGCGTGGGGGAAGACGGGAAGAGGGGTGGGAGGGTAGAGGGGTCCGCCGCTTGAGGGACTTCTTTTGGTGAGTCTGCAACAGAAAAAGGCACAATTTACCAAACAAGGCTGGTGGGCGGATTTAGTTTAAACAGGACTAATTACAGCGTTTAACTGTGATAATATCAGCAGCTGGGTCTTTAAGAACTGATACTCACTAACGAAGCGCTGACATTTTAGTTACCAAAATATTTTTGTCATTTGTGGTCAAATTTTGTGTCATTTGTGGTCAAATTATGTGTCATTTGGTCAAATTATGTGACATTTTTGGTCAATTTTTGTGTCATTTATGGTAAAATTTTGTGTAATTTGTGGTCAAATGTCAGATTTTTGTTATTTTTGGTCAATTTTCGTGAAATATTAGGTCAAATTTTGTGTCATTTGTGGTCAAATTGTGTGACATTTGTGGTTAAATTGTGTGACATTTGTGGTCAAATTGTGTGACATTTGTGTTCAAACTGATATTTTGGTTAAATTTTGTGGAAATTTTGGTCAGACTTGTCATTTTTTGTGAAATTTTAGGTCAAATTTTTTGTCATTTTTGGTCAAATTTTGTAGCATTTCTGGTCAAATTTTGTGACATTTTGTGAAATTTCAGTGAAAAAAAAAAAAACAAAAACATTTAAAATTAATTTAATAATTCATTTTAATGGTAATGAAAAAGAGATATTGTGATTCAAATGCTGTTTATTCTCTTTACTTTTCTACGCCTGTCATCACAGACACGTTCAAACAGTCTGAGCAGCAGCCCATTAACTACAACTGGGCAATAAAACAATATCTATAATACCGCATGACAGAAAGACCCATGACAACGAGCTTCTCTGAGCATGTTCTGAATATCATCACTGCTTCTACACTTTCCTGTAGGATAAAGTTCATATACTATATGACACATGACATAATAAATGTTTATTATACTGGGCGTCATTCGCTATGAAGGTTACATTCGGCCTGTATAAATATGTACGTAGGGTTATGTCAGATGTCAGGACAAGTTTATTCAGGTGTTATGACCTGCATCAGTGTATAATCAGACCTCATTAACTGCATTAACTGGTCATTTGTTTTTTGAGAATAATTTTTAAAACATGATGTCCTTGATTCTTCAGCGTCTGCTCCAACTTAACAGATGTCAGAGAGACACGGACACATAGATCATTTACAGACACCATGATTGTGTTTCGGACGCCAATAAGATTCAAAATGAGAACGCCTGCCATGTGGAACTATTTCATGGTACAGACTATAGATACACTGATTTTTTTTTTAGTATATGTATATATATATATATATATATATATATATATAAAATATTTCAAAAAGCAGCTCGCCATGTTGCCCACCCCCAACCACTACCGCTCCAGGGTGCCCTACATTCAAGACCATGCAGGTGTTTGAACTGATGTAAGCGGAGACCCAGACTGGACCCTATTTCAACACGACCTCCTTCTGTCCTCCACCCTTACCTCCTACTTTTGGAACCGTCAGCATCTCCATTTCTGGCTCTTTCTCCTCTACTTCTTTGTCTTGCTCCTCCTCCTCATCGACATCTTTCATTTTCTCCTCGTCCATCTCCTCGTCGTCCGGCTCCTCCCTCTGCAACATGGTCGGCTCGATGGCCTGCGTGTGCGCGTGCGACGGAGGCTGCGTGTGCAAGTGTGACGGGGTTTGTGGGCTCAGGGAAGGTGGGTGCTGCGTCGGCGTCAGGGGCGCAGGAGGAGGCGGCGGAGGAGGAGGCGGGGGGAGAGAGGGTGGCTGCATTGTGGAGGTGCTGAGCTGCGGAGTGTCGTACAGGGCGGAGATGGCGGAGGAGATGCTCTTCTGCAGGTCCTGGTTCTTTCCCACGGAGTCCTCTTCATCTGACGAGAACGACGGGAGCGTCTCCAGGTTCCTCTTCAGCTCCTCGTCCAAGCGCTTGCAAGGGCTCGGGCACCCCCCGAGGGACAGACCTCCGTCGCCTTCACCGTCCCCGTAGGCAGACTGGGCTGTAGGTGCTGGTGGAGGAGGTGGTGCGGGGGATATGGGACGGATACCTCCGCTCTTCCCCGGAGATGAGTCGCCGTTCCCAGAGCCGCTCCCCGACCGCTTTCCAGACTTGAGGAAATCCAAAAAAGAAGCCACGAAGCCGGTCTTCTCCGACTCCTTCTCCTCCATCTGCAGCGAGACACAAGGAATAGCTTGGTAAACAGAAGACGGGCATGAGCTTTAGGTGGCAAAAATATATATTTAAGTTTTAACGTTACTTCCTTTACCCAAACTTGGTCACCATCAAGCTTACCTGCTAGAACCCAAACAGACTGAGTGACTGGGGCAAGAGGAGGACCACCCTACCCACCCAGAGTGCAAAGCCAAGTACCACACTTGCTCCCCACCATGGACAACTATGGCGTTCCCAAACAACAGCCCCAACACTTAGACCAGAGGTTCTGCTATATTTGTGTATTCAGTAGAGATGGACCGATCAGTGTTTTTGAGGCCGATTCCGATCTCCAATCACCTTTAAAGGCGATCGGTCGATAGCCAATACCGATTGAGGGCGGGGCTATATGCCACGACAGGGCTACATGTAGTTATTAGAGCAATCAAGTCATGAAACATGGTCTAAACTGGTTTATTACCATTTTTAACGAGCTCATATGAAGCAGTATAATATTTTTAACTAAATTAACAGAAAATAAACAAAGTAAATCAAACTAATATCTCCAAAACTGCAATCATTACATTTAGACCCTTAAATTAAAACAAAAAAATCAAATTAAATAAATACAGTAACTGCAGTCATTAAACTCAGACTCTGTTATTTTAAACTAAATCTGTAATCATTAAATGTAGAATATTGAATTGTTGCTGCTGTTCTGTTGGTACCGGTCAGATCTGGTCTGTAGGTGTTCTGGGTTGTTTATTTTGTGTTAGCTGTGTGTTCTAGCTCTGCTGTTTACTGATACTCACTGTATTCAGTCGCGTGGTGTCTCTTAAAACCGTAACAGATTAGTAGTTAAATGTCTTTGGTTCCAACGAGACACACTGAGTTTACTAATTTTAAAAACGTCCTGGATGAGTCTGCGTCACATACGGTAACAAACTGACAGACGGACGACGTTGCTATAAACTGTTTTCGAGAGACCGCTGCTTTAGTCAGTCTGTTAAAAATGAAAGGGTATGTGTTTCCACCTAGTGGTTCAGATAGGAATTGCAGGGGCCTGGGCAGAGGGGGTTGCAACGGAACTCTAGCTGGAAATACAGAAATTAGGCTTATTTGTTTAACGCCATCGATCGGCTCTTCGGATCGGCTAAATTGGAGAAATATCGGCCAATCACTGATTCATAGTCGATAAATCTTTCCATCTCTGGTATTCAGTGTGGTTTTTGAAGTCATGCCAAAATAATTCAATCTCACGACGGTGGATTTCAAGGTTCGACAAATTTCCTAAAAGTTGGAATTGAATTTAGAGCAAGGGTAAGTATTCAAACAGACTCTTTCTCTCACCTCTTGAGTTTTGGATTTGTTCTTGTCTTGAGGCCTGCTTATATCAGGCACTCCTGGAGTCCCTGGGCTCAGACCCAAAGAAGGAGCAGAGCCAACAGAACCATCCGAGAGTGCCGGGTCAGTACCAGACAAAGAATCTGTCCTCAACAGGGCATCAGAGGACGACATGGTACCGATGGGAAGCTTGATCTGAAAGAGAGGAAAAGATTTTGAGAAACATTCCCTGGTCATCACTGATCTTTCACTAAGTGAGGCAGCCTCTGAACTTACTTTGATGGGTTTGATTGGCTCCTGGTGCTGCTGCTGATGCATTGACTGCTGTTGCATGTGCTGCTGATATAGATGACCCTGTTCCTTGCTGGCCGCCTCCATGTCCATTACAGATTCATCTCGCCTTCCTCTTCCTCTGCCTCTACCTCTGCCCCTGCCTCTCTCAGGAGCGTATCCCGTTCCACACTCTGCCATCATGCCCCTGGAGTGGTGGGGCTCTGGCAAAGGACGTATCCGTGGGCGGCCACGAGGTCTTGGGGGTCCTTCCCGTTTGGGCTTGGTGGGCTTCCTGCCTCTCTTTTTCGGTCCGTCACTGGGCAGTAATTGTGGAGGAGGACCGAGAGAGGGATATCCAAAATCCAAGTCGCCCATCAGAGGGCTCATAGTTCCGCCTGACTTCCTACAGCTGGACACGAGGTCTGGAATCAGGTCGGGAAGTCTTCGGCTATTCAGTCGAATGTCGGCAGGAACGTCAGCCTTGTCCTCGTCATCCTCGAATTCGTACTCCTGTGCATAGCTCTTTTTGGGAAGGGAATTGGGATCAGGCCTCTCCTTTAGCAAGTGGAAGGAGCTGGACTTCAAGAGCTTTTTGGGACGAGACGAGCAAAAGATCGGTGAGGTGAGCCCTCCCGTTCCAGATCCAGAACCTCCAGAATTTCCCAGTTTGGGACCAGAACCTTCCCCAACATTGCTCGTATTTCCCATGCCAAGGCTGGGTGGCTGAGACTGGATCAGTCCAAGCTGTTCCGTGTTGACTGTAGATGGGAGCTCATGAGTTTTTAATGAGTCAAGATCCAGATGCATGGTACCGTTGTCAGGTTCTGAAAGATCATGGCAATACTGTCCATAATCCTGGTCACCATGGGGGCCAAGCATGTCATAGTTTGCACCTGTATCATCTCCTCCACCTTCTGCATTGGGTTTCATTGCATCCATGCCTTCTTGTCCTGTCTGAGGTTGGGCAACTCCATCCTGACCCTGTCCTGATCCTCCAGGGCAGCTTGACTTGTACTCCTCTGGGCAGAACATGTCCTCCATTCCAGGAAAGAAGGAACGGTCTTCATCTGGAAGCAGCGAGTCTGGGAAACAGATGGATGTTAATGGAACAAACCTCTGGCTCTGTTGGGACTGACTCTGATTCTGATTCGACTTCACTGCTGCGCTCCTGGTGTCAAAGTGGTGGTCGGCTTGATGCTGCTGGTCGAGCTGAGCTTGAGGAAGCTGGGAGGTATGGGAAGGGTGAGGCTGCTCTTGTTGCTGTGCATTCGCAGAGTTGGACTGAGGAGCAAGGTGATGATGGCCCTGTTGAGAAGGATGCTGCGGATGAGCATGTTGGTGGTGGGAGTTAGGGTGTTGAGGAGCTTGAGGTGGTTGCTGTGGCTGATGGTGGTGATGGGAAAGGTGATGCCCATGGGACGGGGTAGATAAGCCCAAATCCGGATCGGAGAGATATGAATGTAACTCAGACGGGTGGTGCTGCGAAGGATGGTGAGATGACAGTCTCTGCTGATCTTGTGATCTGTGTCTCTCAACACTTCCTGCAGTTCCACCTCCAGAATTTCCTCTGCTTCCCTCGTTCGCCGTTCTGTCATCCACCATCCCTCCCTCCTGACTTGAGGTCCGAGAAAGAGAGCGCTCCAGCATGTCCAAAGAGGACACAGCGGCGGATTTTGCATGGTTCTGGTCCTGCTGCTGGGTGGTACGACCATAGTGGCTAACAGCTTCCAAAGCTTGGGTCTGCAGCTGAAGCTGTAACTGGGATGTCTGGGGCTGGGTATGGGTCTCTGCTGCGGATGTAACTCCGCTGGCTGCTTCCAGCAACGCCTGCTGACTGACAGGGTGCTGCTGCTGCTGAGGATCCATTTTGCTGCGGGTGGTGTGGGAGAGCACCGACTGTAGCAGGTGAGGGGGCTGGCGGGACTGGTCTGTGGGAGAATCCATTAGTGTTTGGGACTGAGACTGACGCTGCTGCTGTTGTTGCTGCTGTTGTTGGAGCGGTTGTTGATGAGACTGATGATGGGGGGTCTGCTGTTGAGGATGTGCCTGTTGGTGTTGGTGGTGATGCTGCTGCAGATCAGGTGTCTTGCGAATGTAAGCCATATCTGCAGAGTCTTGCGGCTTCTTCTGAAGGTCCATATGGGAGTGAGCATGCAGGTGAGTAGGAGTGTGAGGAGTATGCTGATGGTGAGAGGAGGGATGCTGAGGAATGGAGTGCTGGGAATAAGGGTCACCCCGGCCATAGTGGACAACCGACCCCATCGAATCATGGTGATGATGGGGATGAGAATGAGCTTGGTCAGAACTCCCTCGTCCTCCTCCTTCTGTGGGAGTTCTGTTGCTCTTCTGTTGCTGATGTTTGTGTTGTTGTTGTTGTTGTTGCTGCTGCTGTTGTTGTTGTTGATGCTGCTGTTGATGCTGCTGCTGCTGTTTCTTGAGGGACATCTCCAATTGACTGTCCAGGCCTGCTCCGCTGCCTGCTCCAGACACTGCAGCGTTAGACGTGGCACTGTGAGTTCGAATAACACTCTGAAGATGGTATCGCTCCTCTGAGCTCTTGCTCATCTCATTAAACAGCCCCTTGTTTCCATCCTGGGGTGGTAGGACCGAAGGCTGCTGGGTAGGCTGCGAGGAATGATGGCTCGGAGGGGCGTGATGATGAGATGCTTGAGGAGTAGGACTTTGAGCCTGAAGTAGGTGCTGGATGAGAAAATCATCATCGTCTTCGTCGTCCTGCTGTGGCCGAGACTCCGCCACGCCAAGTATGCTGGCGTCAGACTTCGTTTTCGGGGGTGCGGAAGGGTGGTATGGTTGCGATCGCGCTCCCCTGGTGTCTGGAAAACCCTGAGGGGAAGGTAAGAAGGACGGGGAAAGGACAGAGGACAGGTATTTGTTCGATCCTGTTCCAACAGGTGACTGAGCAGGTCGTGAAGGAGCAGGAGAGTGCAAACCTGGACGAATGATTCCAGAGTTACCAGAAGGAGATGGACTGGAATCTGGTATGTGGTATGAAGCACTTCCTGCCCCTCCTCCCACACTATTTGCGCCTCCTGTACTGGCAGTACCTCCATTGCTACTCCCACTAGCTGTTCCTCCACTTGCCCCCGAACGCAAGAGTGCAGGAGAGTGCCCTGAGGCAGCATAGGCCATTGAGGGACTTCCAGCTCCCCCTAGTGATGGGGGCAGTGACCCATAACCTGAATCTGCCCCATACACAGATTCAGCCGAAAATGATTGGCTTCCGAGGCTCCCATACCCTTTTGCAACCCCAGAGGTCCTGGCTGAAGGCAAGTCATGTGTTTGTGGGGAACTGAATCCTCCATATGACTGAGATAAGTGTGATGGAGGGGGCTGGCCTGGGGAGAATGACTGAGGCTGCTGCTGGGGAGGGGTCTGGCCTGTCAAACTGCTGGATGACTTGACTGGAGCTACTGGGGAGCCATAGCCTGAGAGACAAGCTTTGGGAAGGGACTGCTGGGAGGAGTTAGAAGTGCTAGGAGGAGGCTGGGAGTGTGTTTGCGGGGGATGAGGCACAGACTGGGTCGGCGGCTGCTGCCGAGAAGATGCAGATGCAGAGCTAGAGGTTGGGATGGAGTTCGACTGGCGAGCTCCGGCAGATGCCGAGGAGGAAGAGGACGACGAGGAAGAAGATGAGGCAGAGGACGCGGAAGGTGGCGTATGAGGGGTCCTGGAGGAGGACCCAGAGCCAGACGAAGAGTAGCCACTACTGGAACTGCTTTTTGACCCCTTGCCTGGCCCTCCAGAAGATGAGGATGAGGAAGATCCATAAGAGGGCTGGATAATAGGTCGGTACTGCTCTGTTCTTGGGGAAGGTTTATGGTCAGACGAAGGGCTGTGCTCTCCTAGCGGACTGCAGGAGAGGCCGGCATGACGGGGATGAGGGGCCTGCTGATACCCAGACACTCCACAGCTGAGGTAGTGCTGGAGGGGGTGAGGTGTTGAGGCAGTAGCCTGTGCTGGCGAGGGACGCTGGTAGTGCTTAATGACGCTGTCTTGTCGTGGTACGGTCCGCTCTTGGGAGCTTGGCTGAGGTGGAGCAGGAGTTGAGGAGAACACAGATGCGCTGTATAACTGCGAGGACTGGTCCTGAAGCTGCGAGGACAGCAAGTTAAACTGGTGAGACTGCAGATGGCGAGCGGAAGCTGAAGCTGCTGAGGACGCTTGGGCACTTGTGACACCACCACCAGAACTAGGATCATGGCTCCCACGGTAAGCTGCAGCTGCACCTTGAGATGACAGCAGGCGGTCAAAGCCCAGACCTGACTGAGAGGGGGTCTTGATATGCAGCAAAGGATCATGGGGCGACAGCAAGCCATTGGAGGTGGGGCTGAACGTAGGAGTGTCCTGTAGCGAGAGTGAGGGGGTCACCCCAGGAAATGAGCGCCCAGAAAATGATGCTGGGTGTTGATAGGCTGATAAGGCAGAGGACGATGGGAACGATCCAGAACCGGGAAGGGCCCCGGAGATGAAGAGTTCTGCAGGGGCAGGTGTGTGCATCGCTACGGCGAGACAAAAGAAGACAGAAGAGAGAAACACACAACAACGTGAGTGACGGGTACGTATCAAACACAGGCGATGAAGTAGCATTCCCACGTTTCAAACGGCGAGCTATGAGTAATGCAGAAGGACTTCTCATGGCATAGAATAATTAGGAGGCCAATTAACATTTTCTAATGTGTGCCTGTCGAGCCGTTGCTATGGAAACAGTGCCCTGGCTCTTAAAATGTTCCGTGGCATGTGCCATGTTCAGCCTATGTCTACTCGTTTGCTGTTTTAATGTCAGCAAATATATTTTTTTCAGACAAGCAAACGCTAATGCACCCCACCACCTCGGAACTTACCCGTCTGCCATGACGGCGTGCGGAACTGGGAGAGGAGAGAGGAGGCGGAGGGCGGTGGCTGTGGACCCCGGGATTCCAAAGCCGAGATCAGGTTCATCACAGATGGGTCTGGACCTGAGGGACTGGCGTGGTGGAGCCCAGCATCGAAAAGTCCCGATAAGCCTATGAGTCGGACCACAGATTGAAATTGGAATGTTAGACAAAGACAAACCGGAAGGATAGTCGTTTCCATGTTTACTACATACCCAAATATATGCAGACCCCTCTGATTACCAGTGCAGCTGGAGCAACAGCTCAGCTCAAATGTGCACAGCTTGAGTAATCTCCACAAAAACCTCTGTCAATAGGACGGGACGCTCTGGAGCAGCTTAAGGTCACCAAGCCAAATGGCAAGTGTCGGCTAGAGGTAGCGTCCCAAAGGACAAAGGGAACAAGACCTGCCAAGCATATACGCCAAGTCTTTGTCAAAGCTATTTCAGCTCTTTCACATACAGCCGTCTGCATCTGCACTGCACTCGATTCAAATACTATTTGATTTTAAAGGGGTTAAGTGTATTTTACTTTTATTTACTGTATTCATAGAGGTTTCAATAGCTACGTTTACATGCAGTCTGATAATCTATTAATAATCTGACTAATAGCTCAGTAGGAATAGAATACGTCCATGTACATACCTCAATCTGAATAGACTAGTTCAACTGAGGTCATACCGACTACAGTTTCTATCTGATTGAAGGTGGTAATCCAGTAAATAATCTGTTTAATAGAAGAATAATAGTCGTGTAAATGCCTGTATCTGATTACATTCCCAATCGGAAAAAAAGTTTAAGTTAATTCTGCGCATGTGCCGTTTGCTTCAAACCTTAAAAGATTTAAACAGTTAGCAGGATGGACGGCCGTAAAGCTCACAATAACGAGCTGTTCAGACGAGGATATGAGCAAATGAACGACGGTGGGTTTACACGACCTAGAGAGTAAATTATAAACAGGACAGCCATCTTGTTCGGTCCACACGTAAAAGCTTTGGTGATCTTCGAGTCGGGGAACGATGCTAATATTGCTACTACTCTTATATGACAAGATTTATAACTATATTTACATTTACTTTACTTTTTTTTACTTTTACCTTTACTCTTCATAAACATTTACTTTTTATTTACTTTTACATTTACTTTACATTTACTTTTTTTTTACTTTACCTTTACTTTTCATTTACTTTTACATGTACATTACATTTAGTTTTACTTTACAATTACATTTACTTTACATTTACTTATACTTTACATTTATTTTTACATTTACTTTTCATTTACTTTACATTTAATTTACATGCACATTACTTTTACTTTACATTTACTTTACTTTTTTACTTTTACATTCACATTCCATTTACTTTTACTTTACACGTACATTTACTTTTACTTTACGGCATTCAGCAGATGCTCTTATCCAGAGTGACTTGCAGAAGTGCTTAGAAGAGTGTGAGTATCTCTATCTAGTACAAACAGGTTTAAGTCTAAAGTACTCTTATACTCAAACACTGCTATAAACTAGAGCCAGTGCTGATACCTAGAAAGAAGATAACAACATATAAGATTAAACACAGAGCAGCACCTAGCAAGACTGGAACACCTACAGAGAAGAAGATAAATACACTACATACAGTATCAGTGCAGTATTTATCCAGAGCTCCTAGAAGATCAAGCGCAGTTATGGTTTCTACCAATAGTTTAGTAGATCAGTGTTTATAAGAGCTTCACAAAGAGACGGTGGTCTCCAGTCCGGAGGTTAGCTAACACTAAGTCCACTGAACGCTTTTTATGGCATAAGACTCGAGTGCTTTCACACTAGAGGTGTGTCATATCGTACTGTACTCAATGATATCGTTAACATTTTTGAATATGGTAAACGATATTATACCCTGAAATATCACACCATATCACCCATCACTAATTATCACACCAGGTACTACTTTTATTGTTTTTAGAAAAATAAAAATTCACACTTTTCTCATTTCCCATTATAAATCTACTAGAAACAGATTTTATCTCCAGTATCATTCACTTTACTTCAGTCCTGGATATATGGAGATATTTGGAGTGCATTATTTAGTATTAGGACATTCTGGATCACTGTTACAGTCGGATGAAAATACTTGTATTTTTTAATATCTCAGTTAGGGTGTGCCATATCATATCGTATGCAATAATAAAATTTATATTTCATTTTGTTGCAGTAGTGAATTCTTGAAATATTTTTTTTAATTTAATGTTTTGTCATATCGCCAAGAGTATCGTTATCTCAAAAATACCATAAAATATTGTGATATTATTATAGGGCCATATCGCCCACCCCTACTTTACACCCATGATCCCTAACTGCAACGAGCTTCATATCTATTACTGGAGACCGCTAGCAACCAGCTGTGAAAACTGCGGTTATCAAACCGAGACTCACTGAAAACAAACTTTCCTATGTTTTCCAAAGTAGACGAGTGAACTCCAGAGCCGTTACGTTGGTGACCGAGGCGGTAGATATCTACGGACTATTTTGGTGGGATGGTAGTGAGCAAACAGGGCCATGGGATCTGTAGTCTAATCACCACATACAGAGAACTAACTTCTGATTGGACTACGCTTCTCGGAAATTAGCCAAAGTAAAAGTAAGACTAAATTAAATTTAAGACCTTGGACAGGAATCTAGCCGTTTTAAGTCTTTTTAAGGCCTTAAATTTAAAATCTCGACATTTTAAGACTTTGTAAGAACCTGCAGGAACCCTGTTACATCTAGTAAAGGTACACAACTGGGATAGTCCAACAGTGATGGGAACTGGCTGCCACTAACTCTTAACTAAATTAAAACTGTAGCTTTAATTTAAACTAAATTAAAACCTGCTCTAGACGACCGGCTCCAGTACTATCATTTTTAATACAGAAATAAGTTCATCCAGAAATTAGAAACTGCCTACATGATTTCTGACACTGGCGCTTTGAACATTCCAGAAAAAATAATGTTTACTGGCAACAAAATCCAAGACTAGCCAAAATATGCTAGGAGGTCAGAGACGCCTGATATCTTATGAAGACGTTGCATAAGTAATGTCAGCGCTGCTTGGATGCTTCCCATCTCCAGTCCTGGAGGACCCTTACACTGAATTACATTACACTGGTATCTAATTATAAAGCCACGAGCTTAACTTTTTAAACTACTGGCTTAGTATTCCGGTACTAATCCTGAATAATTATCTGTTAATTAGTGAGGAGCTGATATGTACATTACACAGTTGCTCGAGTTGAGGAGCCCGGGTCCTCGTACAGACCCTGAAGAGTTTAAAGGGCTAATCAGACGTGCAGAGGAGGCAAAACATGAAACAACATGCTCTGAATAGAGGCCACATAAAGCCATTCATTCATTCCCACCGAGACTGATCTGGCACCAGGCTTCACAGCCTCTGAACCTATCCCAGCATTCAATCTGCTTTGGTAATCCTCGTAATCTGCTGTTGTGTGGAAAGTGAGTTTCACAGGTGAAGATATGTTGGCAATAAAGGAAGTGCGAGGCTTCGCATCAAACTAATACTCGAAGGCGGAACACCGAGCTTTGTTTGGCTGCTCTGCCTGGGTGGGCTCTTGCTCCCCACCCTGAGATCCGACAGGCAGTCCTGACTACTTATAAATCTAGATATGTTGGAAAACAGCAAGTGCACTGAGACCCCTGAGAACCGGACGACTACAGAACATCTCCTCGTCACATCGTTCAGTGGATTTGGTGGTGTTCCCTTAAACTCTGACCCCAGAGAAGTCAGGGGTCCTTCATGTCCACTCAGCCCAGTACAATGTAGCAGTGTGTTCAATCAGAGCTTCTGTGATCTAATGTATTTTTAAAAAGGCTAGAGGTTTCCTTTATTGCTCACTAAGACCCCCAAAAGGGTTACTGATTAGTTTATTTAGATTAATGAGGAAAATATGCTGCACGTTATTAACAGAAAAAACATGTTATTAATGAAAAATAGTGAATAAAACAGCAAAAATAACCATATTTTTATATCTGGCCCTAAAAACTTAAGGGTGTACAGGTACTTATTACCATGTTGTTTGATCAGAGTAATGCAATTTGTGTGTTTGCTCATTAAAATAGCAGTTTGTAACAAAAACTAAACAAAAATCTAGAAATGTTTAAAATCCTTGTTTAACACTAAGTGTGATGAGTAGACAGGAATTTGATTCACGCATATTTATAACTCATGCATATCATTCATCAGATACAGAAAAAGAACATTTTTACGAACTTTCACCAGAAATAAAAACTCAGAGACTAATTACTGTCATCTCTGATGTTGACATGATGACAACCGAGTCGAGGGAGCAGCTGTCCCAACAAACTGAACGTTTTTACAAATGCTAAAAACATCAGAATCTCAGAAAGCAGCTCTAACTGGATTACATACACTACTGGTCAAAGGTTTTAGATCACCATCAATGAAAAGTTTTAGAACACTTCTAAAACGTTTGACTGGTAGTGTATCTAAAACATTTGTCTGGTAGTGTATCTAAAACGTTTGTCTGGTAGTGTATCTAAAACGTTTGTCTGGTAGTGTATCTAAAACGTTTGTCTGGTAGTGTACTAAAACGTTTGACTGGTAGTGTATCTAAAACGTTTGTCTGGTAGTGTATCTAAAACGTTTGTCTGGTAGTGTATCTAAAACGTTTGTCTGGTAGTGTATCTAAAACGTTTGACTGGTAGTGTACTAAAACGTTTGTCTGGTAGTGTATCTAAAACGTTTGACTGGTAGTGTATCTAAAACGTTTGGCTGGTAGTGTATCTAAAGCGTTTGACTGGTAGTGTATCTAAAACGTTTGACTGGTAGTGTATCTAAAACGTTTGACTGGTAGTGTATCTAAAACGTTTGTCTGGTAGTGTATCTAAAACGTTTGACTGGTAGTGTATCTAAAACGTTTGACTGGTAGTGTATCTAAAACGTTTGGCTGGTAGTGTATCTAAAACGTTTGGCTGGTAGTGTACTAAAACGTTTGGCTGGTAGTGTATCTAAAGCGTTTGACTGGTAGTGTATCTAAAACGTTTGACTGGTAGTGTATCTAAAACGTTTGACTGGTAGTGTATCTAAAACGTTTGACTGGTAGTGTACTAAAACGTTTGGCTGGTAGTATAACTAAAACGTTTGGCTGGTAGTGTATCTAAAACGTTTGTCTGGTAGTGTATCTAAAACGTTTGGCTGGTAGTGTATCTAAAACGTTTGGCTGGTAGTGTATCTAAAACGTTTGGCTGGTAGTGTATCTAAAACGTTTGACTGGTAGTGTATCTAAAACGTTTGACTGGTAGTGTATCTAAAACGTTTGTCTGGTAGTGTATCTAAAACGTTTGGCTGGTAGTGTATCTAAAACGTTTGACTGGTAGTGTATCTAAAACGTTTGGCTGGTAGTGTATCTAAAACGTTTGACTGGTAGTGTACTAAAACATTTGGCTGGTAGTGTATCTAAAACGTTTGACTGGTAGTGTATCTAAAACGTTTGGCTGGTAGTGTATCTAAAACGTTTGACTGGTAGTGTACTAAAACGTTTGACTGGTAGTGTACTAAAACATTTGGCTGGTAGTGTATCTAAAACGTTTGACTGGTAGTGTATCTAAAACGTTTGTCTGGTAGTGTATCTAAAACGTTTGACTGGTAGTGTATCTAAAACGTTTGTCTGGTAGTGTATCTAAAACGTTTGACTGGTAGTGTATCTAAAACGTTTGGCTGGTATTGTATCTAAAACGTTTGTCTGGTAGTGTATCTAAAACGTTTGTCTGGTAGTGTATCTAAAACGTTTGGCTGGTAGTGTATCTAAAACGTTTGGCTGGTAGTGTATCTAAAACGTTTGTCTGGTAGTGTATCTAAAACGTTTGGCTGGTAGTGTATCTAAAACGTTTGTCTGGTAGTGTATCTAAAACGTTTGACTGGTAGTGTACTAAAACGTTTGTCTGGTAGTGTATCTAAAACGTTTGACTGGTAGTGTATCTAAAACGTTTGTCTGGTAGTGTATCTAAAACGTTTGACTGGTAGTGTATCTAAAACGTTTGGCTGGTATTGTATCTAAAACGTTTGTCTGGTAGTGTATCTAAAACGTTTGTCTGGTAGTGTATCTAAAACGTTTGGCTGGTAGTGTATCTAAAACGTTTGTCTGGTAGTGTATCTAAAACGTTTGGCTGGTAGTGTATCTAAAACGTTTGGCTGGTAGTGTATCTAAAACGTTTGTCTGGTAGTGTATCTAAAACGTTTGACTGGTAGTGTATCTAAAACGTTTGGCTGGTAGTGTATCTAAAACGTTTGTCTGGTAGTGTATCTAAAACGTTTGTCTGGTAGTGTATCTAAAACGTTTGGCTGGTAGTGTATCTAAAACGTTTGTCTGGTAGTGTATCTAAAACGTTTGTCTGGTAGTGTATCTAAAACGTTTGACTGGTAGTGTATCTAAAACGTTTGGCTGGTAGTGTATCTAAAACGTTTGTCTGGTAGTGTAGATCTGAGTTCTGTGTGTAAGAACTCTTAAGAATGAGGAGATGAAGCTCTTCACGCTGCTTTCACTTTGGACAGTAACCCAGTGTAATGGTTTGCATGACATTTATTTAAAGGGATTCAGTTTGTTTGCTTAGAGCTTCGTTTAGTGGAGCTGCATCTCCATCGACAGCTCCAACTCTAGGAACCCAGCTGCCAGAAAAAATGTAGTTGATCTTATTTGCACTTGAGGACTGAGTTCTGGAGATCCGATCTGTGTGCAAAGGATCTCATGATGCTTCTCATCCTTCACATGTTTGCTCGTTTCGTGAGAAGTAAAGGACCTTCTCAGTGATGTTCTGTCCATCTTCTGTATGTATGTTTATGTTTTATTGTGAAACAGATTAATACGGAGTTAACAGGGTTCATGAAACACACCCGGAATCTCAAAGACATGTTATGAAACACAAACACTGTCACTCACTCAGACTCCTCCCAGCTGCTCCCCACGCCCCACCCTGTCCAGAGCTGCCAGGGTGGTGATTGGTTGCATAGCCCTGTAGGGGGTGAGGAGTGGCGTAGGCCTGGCGATGGAGGAGTTCAGATTCTGGATGTGATGATCTGGAGCTGCCATACACCAAACTGACCGGGAGAAAAAGAGGAGGGGAGGAGAGAGACGGTTAGCACCTACAATCACAATCTCCAATCACAACAATTAAACATCACAACTGGTGAACACTGCTGAACCACTGTATAACAGCTCACCACAGCGTGACCAGGTGGATCTTACATGATATATATTCACAGCCTGATCACTAAATAATAAATTCATCCAATCACAGCTCAGAAAACCAGCACACACTTTAAGCTGGTCTATGCTAGGCTGTACTGGTGCTGGTTCAGCTGGTCAACAAAGCATGATCATGCTGGCTGACCAGCTTACCAGCATCAAAACACAACCTTAATTACTGTCCAAAGAAATTATGACTTAACAGCAAAGAACCTTTCAGTGTAGGTTAAAGAATGTTTTATTTAACCATCCTATTATGTTTTGGATCAATTTGACCTGATTCCACTTTGATCTGTCTAAAATTCTGGTGTCAGGTTGATTATGCATGACATATATTCATGACCTGATCACTAAATATTGAATTCATCCAATCACAGCTCAGAAAACCAGTACACATTTCACACTGGTCTACGCTGGAATATACTGGTGCTGGTTTAGCTACCAACATCAAAACACAACATATCATTACTGTCCAAAGAAAAACAAGCACCTCCAAAATGAAAACTTTGTTTAATTTAACTCTTTTATTATGTTTTAGGTCAATTTAACCCATCTCCACGTTGATCTGTCTGAACTAATAATTACCCACCTGAAGAAAATGTTTATTAATTGGTATTAATTGTTGTTAAAATGTTATATATGCCAGATGTTCTCATTAGTCTGAATCTAAATGAGACTTTATAATAAACTTTTACTGGTTTAACTCAACGCTGTGCTAGTTTTCAAGCGTGTTTATACTGTGTAGGTCACATTATGAGTATAGTTCTAATAATGAATAATAATAATAATAATAATAATAATAATAATAGTTAATAATAATAATCATTTTTGGATCTTCATGAAATTCTAATACAACGTAAAGAACGATTACAACTAATAATCTCAAAAAGACACTTGGGTCAGTGTCCCCCCCACTCCGGCTGTACAGCCCCCACAGCAGGGCGAACGGGTGACGTTTAGGCGGCATAGTAACAAAGCTAAAGCTAATGCTAAAGCTAACGCTGAAGCTAAAGCTAGCCCACCTGAGCACCACACACCTATTCGCGTGTGAAACAGATATTCTCCTCTCGGTGAAACACCCACCGAGGAGTCTGCCAGAGGTACTCTGGTTATAGGAAGCTCTATTGTACGACACGTGAAGTTAGCTACTCCTTTAGGGGCACCAGCAGCTCGAGCTATCTGCTCACCAGGGGCCAGGGCGCTGGACATTAGCAGCAACCTTAGGGTGTTAGCAAAGAATAGATATTCGAGAATAGTGGTTCACGTAGGTGGTAATGAGGTCACTAAGAGTAATATTAATAATAATAATAATAATAATAATATTAAAGAGGTGGTCAGTACACCAGCACAACATAGCGCTGCTACAACATATCTCCACAGTGATAACCTTAAAGGTGAGTGAATAGATATGCTTTACATTGAATGCAAGTCAATGATACCAGAACCTTTATTCCAATCAAATTTGGGTCCATTCATCCATTTGTAATGTACATTTAATGTAAACGTTATTCCTCAGAACGTTGTGACAATGTTATCTGTATGTTGTCACAACCTCTCAGAATCTTTCTTCTGCATAGAAATTTGCCAACAGTTAGTCATAATACCGCATGACAACGCGTGATGTCGTGACAACTATGTGTGTTTGCTAGGATGCTGGTTTTGCTGGTGACCTGTAGGTCATACAACAGGGATTGTGGGTCAACATACTGCAATAATTTAACCAAACCTAAGCTTAAATCTAATTTCAGGAAAAATATCACAGTATGAAAATGTTAGCTAGTGTGCTAATGCTAACGTTGGCGGAGTGCCAACTTACACTGGAGGCTGAAGTCTTATGGATGCATAAAAAAAATGCTAAACGAAACACGAAAATGAAAAATCATTAAGTGTTTGAGAAGTGATATCACAAAAAATAATATCCCAATACTCTAATTAGCTGGTATTCTCGTCCAGCCCTAGTGACCAACCATGCTGGTACAGGGATGCCATCCCGCCCTCAGAGAGGTCAACCACCCAGAGGTCAAGCGTAACACCTTTGATTAAAGCTTATTAGCCATTTATAACATGATAAGATCTGGATATGCCTAACTGTACAAAGAGCAGTCACAGTGACAGTGTTCTACATGACCTGAATCCAGTCTGTGCTGGTAAACTGGGCTGGAAATTGACCAATCTGTCAATCATGACCATTTTTTGTTATCTCTGTTGAGCAATTACGGCTTATTTAATGTAAAACTTGGGTAGAAATCTAAGCCACAAGCTGGGAAAATGACCGGCTTCTGATAAATTCAGTGTTTGGATAGATTTAAATCTTCCTTTCCCATAAATGCAGCCTTGCAGATAAACATTTATTTATCTTGGATGTTATTATGATGCCTGTTTGTATCTATCCAACCCTGATTTAGTTAAATGGGACCAAATCATGAAGCTGAAGTTATTCGAATTTACTCTTCCTGAGGCGCCAGAATGGAACTGCTGCACAGGTGGAACATGAGAACTTAAGCCTGGTGATGTTTACAGCTTATATTATTATTATTATTATTATTATTGCATTTTAAATCTAACAATTCTCAATAATTCCATGAAAGACGGCAATAAATGTTAATACTTGAGTGACTCGACATTCTCGTCCACCCCAAGTGACCAGCCATGTTGGTGCAGGGATTCCATCTCCCCCCCCATGAGGGGTCGACCACCCAGAGGTCAGGTGTTACACCTTTAATTAATGAATAAATTAATTAATTACCCATTTATAACATAATAATAGGACAAGAATGTGCCTATGTGTACATGAAACAGTCGCGACGACAGTGCTCTGGTCTGAAACCATGTCAATACTTCTACATGACCCGAATCCAGCCGGTGTGCAGGAACCTCCTGCTAGACTGGACTAAAGAATTGATCAATTTGTTAATTATAACCAATTATCTTTAACTTGGTGGAGCAATTATGGCTTATTTAGAGTGAAACTAAAGTAAAAAGCTAAATCCTGAGTTTGTCTATTTATAAATCTAGCTTCACCATAAACATTTACTTCATCTTGGATGTTAATACGATGCCCGTGTATATCTATTCACCCCTATTGTAGTTTAATGGGACCGGAGAAGCCAGAATGGAACTGCTGCACCATTTAGGGTGGTCCGATTATTATTAATATTAGTATTCATAATATTATTGCATTTTAAAACCAACCAATTAATAAATCATTATACTCAAGTAAATTGACATTCTTGTCCACCCCTAGTGACCAGCCATGCTGGTGCAAGGATGCCATCTCACCCCCAGAGAGGTCGACCACCCAGAGGTCAGGTGTTAGACCCTTAATAACCTCTTATAACCTCTTTATAACACTGTAATAACACCTAGATGTCCATAACTGTACATAAAGCAGTCATGGAGACAGTGTTTTGGTCTGAAACCATGTCAATACACCTACATGCCCTAAATCCACTCCGTGTGTTTCTAATCTACCTTTAAAAACGTATAAATTAGATTTTTATTTCCATAATTTTTGCAGCGCAGCTTCGTCTCTGCAGCTCAAACATCTCCTGCAATAGTTAGCACACGGCTAACAGGTTAGCCGCACTAGCCAGCGCGGTGTGGAGGCGAGAAAAAACCCCAACAATTCGGCCGGTTGGGAGCAAAAACCTTCAGGTCGTGTACGCTTGGGGTCTCTTCTGACTTTTGCCCACCGAAACGAAGCGCCGCGGTGCTATTCTCGCCTCTTTTCCAGTCAGGCCTATATGCGACATCGGCCACCATTAATGGTACCGAGTTAGCTTAGCCAGATGGCTAACGAGCTAACGTCAGCTGGCTCTCAGCGAAAGGAGGCCTTGCTGGACATACTTGTCAGATGTGACCCTTTTTTTTGGTTTTCGGTTCTGGTTTTCGAGCAAACACGACTTATTTGGTGTGAACGGGGAGTGAAATTGAAAGGGGCTGGCTGGGAAAGTGGCCGGCTTTGGATAAATCTTGTGTTTGGCTAGCTGGAAGGCTAGCTTCATCATAAATGCAGCCTCGCAGGTAAACATCTTTTTGTCTTGGGTGTTAAGGTGATGCCATGTGTTCACATATTCGCCTATTTTTGTTTTAAACACAACCAGTTTTGAGGTTCGAGTATCTGGAATTCTCGCGTTCCACCTTAAATGGTGCAGCAGTTCCATTCTGGCGCCTAAGGTGGAACCCGAGAATTCCAACTCCGGCGCTGTTTACTCCCTTTATTATTGTTGTTCCAGCTTTTTAAAACCTGTGATGCTTAATAATTCCGTGAAAGACGGCTATAAATCGTGCGACAAGGCTTACCCCGCCCCCCATCTTTTCTCTTCCCTCTCCTCCTCCCCATCTCTCCCCTCCTGTAGACCCTCACATTAGTCTGTCAATCACATTCTTTGCAACCTGAAGCCCCCCCTCTCTCTCCACAACCCTCTCCCTCCGCTTCCCTTATCTGAATAAATAACACTAATGCTAATAACAATAAGCCCTTTCACGTCTCATGACATCCTACGCGATCGCTTATATGCATATCCAGTTCATTAGGAAGAGCAGCCTCTCGCCTCTCACCTCCCCGCCCCCCTCCTCCTCCAACCCCGGGAGGACGTTCCTCCTCTCCCCGGCCTAAAGGCGCAGCGTCCCCGCATGCCTGCCTCAACGTTACCTCGCTTTGGCGGATCTCTCGTAGCTCCATCCGGCTCCTGCGCCCAGATCCCCAAAGCCAGCTCCCGGGTAATTTCTGTCCATTTCTCGGCTGTGAATCACTCGCTGCGACGATGGAAGCACATAAAAAACAAAAACAAGAAAGAAGACAAGAAAGAAAGAAAACCCGAATCCCGTTAATCTCGAATCATTCTCCCACGATAACAGTGAAAAATAGCATATTGGAAAAGAGAGAGGGAGAGAGAGAGAGAGGGAGGGAAATGGAGGGGAGGAGAGAGAGTGCGTGATAGAGAGAAAGAGGAGAGGGAGGGAGAGGGAGAGAGAGAGAGAAGGAGGGGGGGGCTGTTCAGCAGCGACCACCTCCGAAAAAAAAGAAAGAAGAAAAAAGAAAAAGGAGGAAAGAGAAAAAAAAGAGAGCTCTCACCTCCTTTTCAGGTTTCTCTCGTTCAAAATCAGCGTGATTAATGCCATGATCGGAAATGTGCCATAAACATGTACGAATGTGTGACCGCGCTCGTCCTTTCTCTCCGCTCTCTCCTCCCCTTTCTCCGCGGTTCGGAATAATAACAGCAGAAAAGAGAGAAAACACTCGGATAATTTCACTACATTTTCGCGTCGGGGGTCACGCCGCGGCCAGAGAGAGAGACTACCCGACGGAAGCGAAAACAAAAGCGTCTGTCCGCGTTTCCAGCAGCGCTAAAAACACCTCCTCTCCCGCCCCAGTTTTCTCGCTCCTCTAGCTAGCAGCGCGGCTAACGCGGCTCTGTCTGTCGACGCATCAGCAGAAGACGGAGCCGCCGCTGCCGCCACCACCACCACCACCGCCGCCGCCGCCGGGTTTCCGCTCTTTCTCTCCGGGCGCTTCTCGTCTCCGGTCCCGCTGCTTTCGGATGAGTTCGACTGGACTGGGCTGGGCTGTGGAAGCGGGCTCCGCTGCTCCGCGGCGCGGGGTTCGGCGGGACGCTCAGCACCGGGGCCTCCGCTTTTTCATAATATTGCTCATTTTCCCCTCCAAGACGCCATTTTTGAAGGCGGCTCTGCGTGCGTTCCTCCTCCCTCCCTCGCGCGCTCCCTCCTCCCCTTCCCTCGCGCTCGCGCTCGAACTCGCGCGCGGTCTCACTTCTGCCTGACTACTGTGGAGTTTTTTATTGTTGTTTGTTTGTTTGTTTGTTGTCGTTTTAGTTGTGTTTTAATGAAGAGCTGAGGCGGCGTTTACATGCAAAATGTGATGTAAAAAAAAAAGCATTGAAATTACACACACACACACAATAACACACACACACACACACATATATATATATTTTTAATTTTTTCTATTTTTTTCATGTTGGCCTTTTTTGTTTTTTAAGAATTACCCAACACAAATATATATCCACCTGAGACCCAGAAAAAATTAAGTTTGAGAATTTCAGTAATTTCAACATAAAATAAGTCTACTACATGAAAAAAACATGTGACCATGTTTTTTTTCAGAAACATTTAAAATTATTTTTTATGGAATGTATTTTATAATGGACATCAGGACTTGTTGATGTCATATTTCTTGTTTCCTGTTCTGCATCAGACCAAAAACCCTTCTACAACATCAGCACCAACTTAATCCTAGAAAATAATTTTTAAAATATACAATTATGTAACATTTTCTAATAAATTAGGAATAAATTAAACTAGTAATTAATTTAAAAAAAATATAATAAATTAGTAATGAATTTACATGTTTACACAGCTTACAAATATTTTCTGATTTGGTCAAATTCCTGCCACCTGTGACATCATTAATTTATATAAAATCAGATTTCTCAATGTCCACTATGAAGGACATCAAAAAAGTATGCTGTTAGGTAGTTAAACATTTGTTCATATCAATAAAGATTGCTTTGAGAACTAGCTACAACAGTTTTATACCTAAAACAGATCAATTATAGGATTTAGAAACTAAATAAATACATATTATTTGACAACTTTTCTCTCTCGCTCCCATAAAATGTGGTTACTGAGAGGCGGCCATATTTAAAAAGGCAGAACTTCCTCTGTGAATGACATCATAGGAAAGGCCAGGATGTCCTCTACATGGTACGACAGGTTTTGTCGTTGTAGCTTATTTAGTTTTTGAAATATCTTTTAGAGACTCATGTCCTCTCCAGAGGACAAAAATGAATTACCAGGTCTTATGCATATATTATATATACATATATATTTTTTTTAATGTAATTAAATCGAACCAGCCAATTTTCTACTTTTCTAAGCAACTTTGGATAATTTCTTTTCATCCATTCACCAACAAATTTACACGCAATGTAACCATTTTTTAAAATTAGGTCAAAAACTGAAAAACAAAAAAAAGAAGTTATAAGGTTTTGTTCCAACTGCGGCAATACATGCACATATATCCGCACTGCCTCCTGGGCCAATCAGTAAGTCTGGTGTTTACTGATTGTTCTTGCTAATCAGACTACAGATTCAGACCCTATAATGTTTTATCTCACATTTTTTTTAACAAGAAGTCTTACAAATTGGTTACACCATCTTACATATCGCTCCTTTAAATAAAGTCGCTAATGAGTGAGCCTAATGAAAGCTTACTTCCAAATAGCACGGTGCTAACTGCGTGCCTAATCACCTCACACCCACCTCAGAGCGTGTGCGGTAATCTCTAATAGACTTGATTATGTGCTTTCTGACACACTGTTATCTATAAACATGGCTAAATGTGCACCACATAGCTAAAACAGTAGCAGCCTGGAATTAGAGTGTCAGAGTAATTCTGCTACAGATTAGCGAGTCCAGGCGTGCGGTTAGCCCCACGCTGACTGCTGTACCTGAGCTTCCATTCCCTCCTAGCAGTGCTGGAGCCTCACTCGTACAGCTTGGTCTTTAAGTGCAGCCGTAAACGTGACACAGACACCTCCGTGATAACGCTAATTCAGCTTGTGTCTCTGTGTGACTCTATTTTTATTACTGTTAAATGTGGTCACAGGGGTCAGCGGGTAGCGCTGTCGCCTCTCAGCAGCAGGAAGGGCCCAGAAAGACGATGAACGAATTATTAATACGTATTTTTAGATGATGATTAATATGTTTAGCTTTTGTTATTGTTATTTGTTTGAACTCTGTGTTGTATCTCCACATTGTGAATGAAGGTCACTGTTAATGTGTTACAAGTTTAAAGGAGCGATATGTAAAATGAGACAATCTGTCAAATTCATATTCTTCACTGTCCCACCTCCTCCCTCTTCAGGCCTCCCCACGTTTACTTACCAGTCCAGCATCAAATTTCATCCCTTTAGTCTCCAGTAGAGTCTCCAGTGGTGTAAACAGTTCCTGTGTTAACTTATGTTCTGTATTTATTTATAACTTACATCCGCAAGCATTGAACTGATTTCACTCCACACTACAGTGACTCACTATCACCTCTACAGGTACAAGGTGGTATTACAAGACAGGATATGCCGGGGCTAGCTGGTTATATAGTCGTCTTTATATTATATATATATATATATATATATATATATATATATATATATATATATAAATTGATTATATATATATAATCATATAGAAAATAAATTATATATATATATATATATAATTATATAAATGTTGCATGTATTTGTATGTGTTTATGCTGACACTATCAGGAAAAGTTACATATACATACAATATACCTATAAACATTAGGACTGTGGGTTCCTAAAAACAGTATAGATTTGTAATTAATAATTTATGTGGTGCAGACAGTGGTTTATTACGTGTTTAAATCAGGACTGAGTATTTGAATCTGGATATATGATATATATCACGATAACAGCGCTTACAATTCAATATATTGTGTTCTTGTAATTACATTTTTATAACATAATGTTATAAAAAAAAAACACTACTGTATGCTACTTGTTTATGTTGGAGTGGATGAGTCTAATGGCTGAACCCAGACTACAATACCAGCCATCTAGTGGTCAGGGGTTTAAACACCACATTCACTGATCCACCGATCTGTACATTTAACTAATAATTAATAATCAATACATTGTCTTCGAGAATCAGTGCAATAACACATTTATAATAGAACCTGCTTGTTGGCCTGTTTTTTTACGAGTTTCTTTGGTTTCTCTTCTTAAGCCGTTTCCAACTTTATTTCTTATTTCATTTCCAGATTCACAGATGTTTTATGGTATGTTTTTAATCTATAGCTTATTTATAATGATTAAATATTAAGGGTTAGTATATTGTTGCTGTTCAAACATATGATAGATATGCTCCAAAATTCTTTTAAACTCCTTTTACATGAACTTTTATTGAAAGTAAAGAATGTTTTTCTTCTCTCCGGTACAGTTACTACTTTATTTTATTGTTTTCTTTGGACAGCGATGATAAATGTCATATAAACATGTATATAACATGTTATTTTATTCCATGTTTGTAGTGAAGAGGTAAGATGTGAAGGTTAATAACAGTGTTATGAGGAGTGTAAATAGTAGAAGGAGGTTAAAGGGGGCAAGGGCTTCTTTACTGACACCTAGTGGTGAAATAAAATAAAGTCTGCTCTCTTCTCTACAGCAATGTCTCTCCAACATCAGTAATAACAAACAAATAAAAATATATTTAATTTTAAAAGAAACAGACGGTGGAGAAAACTCTTCCAAAAGGAAAATGCTTTGTTTATTTTTATGATGACTGAAAAGAGTGATCTATGTGAAGTAGTGATCTAAGGGCCACCCCCACCTGAATTTTAGCAAGCCAGACTGGTCCACCTACAGATCAGCACTGCGCAGATCCATGCAGGTCCAGGATTAGGAGGCTTTGACTGCAGGTGCTGCAGGTACTTGCTAAAATGAATCTGGGACAGATTTATTCATCATTAGATAACAGGATACAAAACATTCACCCTAAACGTAGCTGATCAGCAAAGTCCTGTTTATTTCTTTAGTTCAGCTCTGGAGCTACGAGGCTAACGTAGCTAATGAGTCGGTCTGTTTGAACTTCATGCCTGAATCACCTCCACCCTCCTCAAAGCACATGAAACTAAACACCTCTACAGAAACACTTGTTTACGCTTGGGTCCCTGTGTGATTTCTAATAGCATGTTAGCGCTAAGCTAACGCTGGAGCACACTGTTTACATCAAGTTTACATCTTTAGCGCTGGCGAGGCTAAATGCAGCTAATATGTAATGGGGGCTTTTAGAGAAGTTTGTAACACATTTAAATATAAATGTTTTTTTTTTTGGTGCAACAGCCATTTCTCTAATGTTTATTAACAATTTCACAGTAAGCAGCAGTAAAATTCTGGATAGTTGTTGTTTGAATGGCTTTAAGCAACTTACCACAAAATGCTAATGTATATATAACCTTTAAAACTATTGTACTGAATTTTCCCAATTCCACCTTAAAGTAGTACATTTCATTCTTATTATATTTGTACTTGTTTTGCTATCCGGTGTAGACCAGAGGAGGATGGGTTCCCTCTTTGTGAGTCCTCTCAAGGTTTCTTCAGCTTGATCTGAGGGAGGTTTTTCTTGGTGACGCTCATTGGGGGCCTGGATTTTCTGTAAAACTGCTTTGTGACATCTGTTGTAAAAAAATGCATATAAGTAAATAAACCTTAAATAGTACAGTAAGTACATGAGGTGTTATAACGGTTTCACTAATTAAGGTGGAACAGAACAATTCCAATTAGAAGCTCTACTAGCTGTATAGGCTACTTCTTCACTTCTAGGCCCACAGTGTTTACCTAAGCACAGTTCTGGCTATCAAAATAAGAGTCCCTGTAAGAAAAGGCTACATACCAAACTACAAGGGCACTGTTTGTTAGCTACAGTGGTGTGAAAAAGTGTTTGCCCCCTTCCTGATTCCTGATTTTTTGCATGTTTGTCACACTTAAATGTTTCAGAACATCAAACCAATTCAAATATTAGTCAAAGACAACACATGTGAACTCAAAATGCTATTTTTAAATGAAGGTGTTTATTATTAAGGGAGAAATGAAAAAATCCAAACCTACATGACCCTGTGTGAAAAAGTGATTGTAAAAATATACCGTCACTGTGGTTTCTGACACCTGAGTACACTGTCTCTAGCCACACCCAGGCCTGATTATTGCCACACCTGTTCTCAATCAAGACATCACTTAAATAGGACCTGCCTGACAAAGTGAAGTCCACCAAAAGATCCTTAAAAGCTACACATCATGCCGAGATCCAAAGAAATTCAGGAACAATTGAGTAAGAAGGTAATTGGGATCTATCAGTCTGGAAAGGGTTATAAAGCCATTTCCAAAGCTTTGGGAATCCTGAGGGAGAATGTCTGACCATCTGTTTGTGACCTCAAGCTGAAACGAACTTGGGTTCTGCAGCAGGACAATGATCCAAAACACACCAGCAAATATTACCTCTACCTCTGAACAGCTGAAGAAAAACAAAATGAAGACTTTGGAGTGGCCTAGTCAAAGTCTTGACCTGAATCCGATTGAGATGCTGTGACCTTAAAAAGGCTGTTCATGCTCGAAAACCCTCCAATGTGGCTGAATTACAACAATTCTGCGAAGATGAGTGATTCCTCCACAACGCTGTAAAAGACTCATTGCTCAGTTGCTGCTAAGGGTGGCCCGACCAGCTATTAGGTTTAGGAGGCAATCACTTTTTCACACAGGGCCATGTAGGTTTTTTTTTTCTCCCTTAATAATAAACACCTTCATTTAAAAATAGCATTTTGTGTTTACCTGTGTTGTCTTTGACTAATATTTAAATTGGTTTGATGTTCCGAAACATCAGGAAATCAGTGAGGGGGCAAACACTTTTTCACACTGTACATCGACCTCAAAGGCTAATCACCTACATCTGAGCGGAGGGGAAAACCTGTCCGTTTGTTGGATTGTTTGGTGAAGGCAGGACCAATGACGGTGTAAGGATTTGGACAGCTATTTTCATTATGTTTATTGATGCCTGTCAAATCAGTTATGTTGAATAATGTAGATCCATTCTGAAGGTTCACATCATACCGTACGTCGTTCTCAAACACACAACACCACACGCAGCTATCGCTCCACCACGCGCACCCCTAAGCTTACCTACAAAGCCAACACACGTACACACGTAGCCGACATGCATTGAACTCATACAGACGAGCATGAGCGCTTATGTGCAAGACAGACTCCCGCTCATATACATGGTCATCGCTGGGAAGGGAATGTTGACAATGTATTCGTCCAACGAGTTCCAGCGCTGATGAACAGTCGGAATAACATCGAAACACGGATAAACCATACATGTTGTCTGCCCAAGGTTCCTCTCGGATACACGGTGATCCCAACATACATCGTTAATGACGCGGACACATCTCTTCGCCCAGCAGATCGTTAATACGGCGCTAGACGTACATGTATACACACACGTGAGTTCACTCGTGCGAACCATCACACTCACAATTCTGGCCACATGAAATAAAAACCATGGAATGACAGACATGAGACCGGACGTGCACACAATCAGTTCTGCAGCTAGATTTGTGCCAGTTACAGTCCTGTGCAGAAGTCAGAGACCACCCTTCATCATATTCAGATCAAAAACCTCTGTTCAGTACTCTGTTCGGGGGGCTTTTGGGACATATAAGACGATTCACTCGCATAAGGATATGATTCAAACTCCTAACAACCACCCGCAACACCTGGTAGAGCAGATCAACAGCACATGCACATCCATCCACCCATCCACTGTGAGAGAACACCTCAACACTGTGGGTCTGAAAGGATGTGTAGCTGTTCAAGAAGCTCCTCGCTGAAAAAAAAGGAGACACAGACACATCAAACAAAGAAGCTGCTGCTGCTGTTCTCAGATCCGTGGACTGACCACCCCAGAGTCCAGAACCTCGACACTACTGAACGTGTTTAAGGTTATCTGGAGAAGCAGAAGTAGCTTCTAAAACTGAACTGAAAGCGAGTCTCCTGAAAAAGAGAGAGGCGGTAATGAAGGTAAAGAGTGGAGACAGTAATCAATCAAGCATGTGGTGTTATATTCAGGTTTCTGTTTAGATGTCTGTTAAATATATAATATATTCTGACTAACTTCTACCTAAGGGATGTTTTGACTGGAGGTAAAACCAATGAAAGGATGTTCTCCGACTTCTGCATCCAGCAGTTTCATAAAGAAATATTCAATATCTGCAAAAGCACTATTGGAAACGTCTTTCATGAGGAAACAAAAAGTGGCCTTGTTTCCAGCCATCGCATGAAAACCTTGCTGTAATTGCAACAAAGGATTGGACTGAGCGAATCAAATTGGTGGGCAGAATAGCAGAATAGTTTATGTTGTAGACATCATGACTTCTGGTTTCTCTTGTATGTTCATATGTATGACTTTGGATGGCGTATGCAAATCTGATTTGTGGTTTTGGTGGAATCATTTTCTTCTTTAAAAAGTTTATTATTGAAAAAAGACTGATCAGTAGAGGACGGTTTTGAGGTGAGTAATGATTTTATGCATTGGAAGCATCAAATAAGGCTCTGATATTTAAATTGTAATTTAGCCTGCAGTGTTCATGTGCGGCTGCCGAACAACTGAAATACAGCTATCAGCAGCTATCGCAGTTTTTCTGTTGGCACTCCACCAACTCAGAAACTAGGGGCTCATGGAAGTTTCCCAACAGGTAAATACGATATTTCGGTGGTGTTCAAGTGCGCTTATCTCTCAAACCCTATATTCCAAAAAGTAAAAAGAGAAAGAAAGACTCACACGGTGATAAATAATACAGGAATCTTGGTAAGTCAGTGGAATTCCCTGTTCGATTGGCTATGTATCGTATCGGACGATTTTTAATCAAAATATGTGATCGGCGATCGGCCGATATTTCTCCAGTTTAGCCGATCCCGAGAGCTGATCAATGGCGTTAAACAAATGAGCCTAATTTCTGTATTTACAGCTAGCGTTTCATCCAGGAAAAGGAGAACCCCTCCGGCCAGCTCCCTGCAATTCCTATCTGAACCACTAGGTGGAAATACACTCCCTTTCATTTTACACAGACTGACTAAAGCAGCCGCGTTGCGAGAACAGTATGCGCTGATAGAAAACATGTCGTCTGTCTGGCAGTTTGTTACCGTATGTGACTCAGACTCATCCAGGACGTTTTTAAAATGAGTAAAATCAGCGTCTCTCGTGGGAACCAAAGATATTTAACATGTTAATCTGATACAGCACTGCACACAGCTGAATACAGTGAGTATCAGTAAACAGAGCTAGCACACACAGCTAACACAAAACTAATAACCCAGAAACCCATACAGACCAGATCTGACCGGTACAAACAGAACAGCAGTAACAATTCAATATTCTACATTTAATGATTACAGATTTAGTTTAAAATAACAGAGTCTGAGTTTAATGACTGTAGTTTTAACTGTATTTATTTAATTAGCTTTTTTTGTTTTTTTGTATTGGAGATATTTGTTTGATTTACTTTGTTTATTTACTGTTAATTTTGTTAAAAATATTATTCTGTTTCACATGAGCTCGTTATAAATGGTAATAAACCAGTTTAGATCATGTTTCATGACTTGCTTGCGCTAATAACTACATGTAGCCCTGCTGTGGCATATAGCCCCGCCCTCGATCGGTAACGGCTATCGGCCGATCGTGCTGAAAGGTGCTCGGAGATCGGAATCGCCCTCAAAAACGCTGATCAGTCCATCTCTAAAAGTTGACAGTATAGTAAATATGATTTTAGTTTGTAGCCTATGTTTTGTATGTTTCTGCTTCCATGTTTAAAGCATCCACACTGAAAATGCACTAGAAAGTCTGAAGGTGGAAAAGAGTTCAAACGGTTTCAAGCAGCGAGTCACGCGATTTCACAGACTCTGCACAAGCGGCCAGCTTGTATAATGCAGTGGCGATTCTCTGACTGGCCTGAGACTGGGAACGACTGGTCCTACAGATGGTCCGATCATGATGCACAGCTTTCCGATGGTTGCTTGCCACATTCCAAAACGCCAAAGCTCGTTTGAAACATAACCCTGTACTCCCAAATCTGTCTGGTGTATGTGTTCCCAGATGCAAAGTAGGTGCCGCTACTCGTCCTGCCTAATCGTTCGTGTCTGAATTTTCAATTTTTCTGCCAAAATTTTACAACACGTTTGGATGGAAACCCGACTTATGAAAGACAAACCCAACAGTGGTTGCAGAAGAGAAATAAACCAAAGGATTATAACAACAATCATATCACATTTTTTGTCTCCATAGTATAAGTTTTACATTTTCGCTAGAGGTTGTTTGGCTGTGAGCAAAAAAACCCAAAACAAAACAAAACAGTACAAACCGTACAGTGCTCAGATTCCGATTTCAGTATTCCAGTCTTTATGCTTTCACATTAGATATCGATTTTCAGGAAAAGTGAACAAATGCCAGCGTACAGTACATATGCCCCCACCCACACAAATAGACACACTAATGAATAAACGAACAAACGAACAAATAAATAAATAAATAAATAAATAAATGAATGAATAAATAAATGAAAGCAGTTACACACACTCACTAAACACGTCTGGATAGAAGTGATGGCTCCTTTTTAGCTGAGAGAGAGAGAGAGACAGAGACAGAGAGTGAGAGAGAGTGAGAGAGAGAGATGAAAAAAAAAAAACACCGTTGATGAGGAACACTGGCTGACTAGTTTCCTCCCTTCGTAGGTCATTCTGGATCTGTTGCATAATTACGCTGCGAGGAAGCCCAATGATAAAGCAGTGCTGTACAAAGAGATCAATATCGTATTTTTCCTTTTACACCGTCTCATAATTAATTGGACATGAATCGACAAACATTATGTGTGTGTCAATGGGAGTAAGAGTGGATGTGGGAGTGAGGTCCTTGGCCCAGACAGTAGATGGACGGACGAGTCTTTTTATACGATATGCTTTGTTTTGTCCGCTTTCTCTGTCCCATTGTCTATACGGGCGTGTGGTGTAGAGTATATACTCCAGAGAAAGTCGTTGAGAAGTCCTTACGTTTTCCGCATTACTGTAACGTTGTGCATCAGTCCATCCGACTGGAGTCCGTTTTCAGTCTAATGCTATTGGTTCATCGATCCATTGATTTTTATTTTTTTTATATAGTTATATTTTTTTTAAATCAAAAATATTTCTTCAGCACACGAGAGTCGAAGCACGAATGGACGTCCGTCAGTTTTTATAATCCATGAAGGGAAATAAACAGGACTCCCACAGATCTGTAGTCTGTAGCACGTACAGTCCCCCCAGCCCGCTGCGACCAGTCTGGGTCAGGCAACAGTTCGCCTGGCGTCTCTCGCTGCGATATCGTCGCTCTCGATACGGTTACAAATAAATAAATACTCTGTGATAAATCAAAAGTCACCAAATTAAAAAATATCTCATGACATTCACTTGTTTGGCTTCAACCAAAAGTCTTGCAGCAACGGAGGACGAAGTCGAAGATCCGCCTTTTCACATGTTCTGGAGAATTTTCAAATAATCCGCTGGGACCTTTTTTTAAACGAGCAGTTCGGAGTAAGCTCCAGCGTTATCTGGTGGGCTCAGAATGAATTCTCTAGTCGTATGTAGTCTCATGCTTTCGGGCTGCCACTGGGGTCATTTTGAGGCCAGATTTAAGGTCTAGAATACATGCAAGAAGTTACAATCAAAACTGCTACTCATGGGAAAGCGAGATTTCAGCGTGCAGAAACCCAGCTTACGTGAACCGCGCCCGTCCTACGCGATAATGACAATCGGTGGGTAAGAAAAGCTGAGTATACACCGCAAAAAAGAAAACGAATTATAAAGATTTAGCGACTGTAGCTTTTCCAAGACCGCACCTCTTTTAGCTTATTGTTCTTTATTGCATACAAGTCCGTTTGGTTATTCAGAGGGTGTAGCTTGTATCTAGTATGTGCAAGAATTTCATATTTGACTACTGTGATCTATCGGTTGGCGGAAAAACTGGTGATGCTGATTAACACTGGTTCACGCGGTAAGAGGTGATCGTTAAAAAATAAATAAATAAATAAATAAATAAATAAATAAATAATTGTTGCAACATTTCTGCCCATAATCTGACTAAACAAGCTGCAGATATTTCAGGGTGAGTTCGTCTTCATAACAGCTAGAGAGCTTATCTGTTGTCAGAATTCAGGACAGGAATTCATTTCAGCTCAGCCACAATGAATTAATTAAAAAAATTTGGCGAACAATTATTAAAACTTTCTGTCTAGTCTGAAACAGACCGTATATGACTTTGATGTTATTGTATTTATTGTATTAGACACTGGGGTTGATGGCAACATCTGCAGGATCACGGGTCTGATAAGCCCTAGAGCTAACCTGGTGGCTTGTCTCGTCTAATTTTCGTCTCGTGAAGTGGATTCGTGTTCGTTTGCATCGGAATTTGGAGAAGCACCCTTCTAAAAGAACGGAAAACGAAAAGAGAACACAACATTACCAGCATGCTGTAACGTAGCAAGAGGAGGAATGAGGTCTGTAAGAGTGATTCCACGGTCACCGCATGGCTGTTTATGGGATGCTGATTGTTAGTGGACTCTTGCTGCTCAGGGCTGTGACTGGGTGCCGTTGGAGGATAGTAGGCGGGTCCTCTCTTTGCCAGAGCCCCTTCGTTGGAGCAATGCCCCGCTCTCTCCTCGGTCGACCCACTCGCAGCGGTCGCCTCCGCCCTCCGAGCGACGCGAGTTTTGCCTAGTCGGCGTTCCAGGCGGACGGCCGTTCTTCTCGTCTAGGGGAGCGTAAAGTGGGTTGTGGTGCTATATGAGCGTGTCAGTGATACACATGTTTACTATCTGTAACACATTAGACACTATGGGTCTGCTGGTGGGCCCTCACTAATGTGATGAGCCTTAATCATATGGATGAAAGGAGCAGCGTGTAAGACTCAGTTATCAGAAATAGAATAATGTAGAAAAGTATGTTCTTGTTAGTGTATAATCACCTGTAACTGCAAATCATTGTTTTTGTTAGCACAGAATGAGTCCTTCATCACCCAGAACAGACAAACCATACACTGACTGTACAGAGACTTAGAGTTTTTTTTCATTGAGGCAGAAGTAGATAAAGGAAGAATTCCTATTATACCACATTTAACTCCTTAGGCAGGATATTATCCAGGTAGTAATCTTATGCTTTCCCATTCCACCTTAAATTGTGCACCAGTTATTCTAACGCCTAAGGTACTGTAATGTAACCACAGCACCATTTAAGGTGGAATTAGAAAATTATCAGACAATTTCTGTAGCATTTAAAGAATAATTAGGTTGGATTGACAGTCTAAAGGCTCATTTATACTCCCGCTATGTGTGAAAATGTCTGCACGCGTTTGAAGCCCACGTACTTCTCCGTGTCAGCTCTGAGTACATGGTTGTTAAGCAACACTTCCAGTAGAGGGCAGTACGGAGTAAATCAAACACGGCGGCGGTGGATGAGCTCATAGTTCTGTATTTACTTCAAAAACTAAGAAAAACGACGGTTTGTCTCTGCACCACGGCGAACTTACATCATGGTTAAAATTGCTAACGAACTCCCGCAACCAATCTTCAAAAAGTCCCGCCGTTTCTTCTTCTTTGTGTTTGTATGGAAGATGTCTCGTCGTGCACTGCCCCCGCGGTCTGTCCCGTATCAGTGAGCAAATTACGCACGAAATAAAGCAGAGTACGGACAGAAAGCTCTATGCGCATCCGTATCCGTAATTAACGTTGAGTATAAATGAGCCTTGAACCCGCTTATCAGGATGGAAGGAGTGATTTAAGTCTAAACTAAATAAAAATGATTAACACAATAAAACACTGGGTTAAAAGCACTGGGTTACAAGGCTGTACTAATGATGTACGCATGCTAGGTAGGACCCCTCAATGGATAGAATCAATTGCTAGAACACCGGCTCTGGAGAACCAATTTAGGAACCCAAATTTTGAGGAATAAAGGATCGTACTTTGTTATTAAGAAACACAAGAAGAGGGTGAATCCTAGTCGTCAATAAAGAAAAAACACATGAAGAAGCTAAACAAATGATGGGAAGGGAGGGAGGGTGGGGCGAAGAAAGCTCAGTAGGTTGCAATATGCAAGCTCACTGCTAGAGGCTACACGCTGCTCCTTTAAGGGGTTAAATGTGTAAAGTGTTGTGGCAGGGGCAATCACTTGTACATCAATGTTTATGTAATAAATGACAGTTTTTGCTGCTGACATATAGACAAATCTAACCATTTATATGATTTCCATTAGAATAACGGTCAATTTTCCTCGTGATATAAAAAGTATGATTGTTTTTAAGTCTATAAGAGTAAAGTTAGTTGATGAAAACTGTTGCAAGTACAAAAGGATAGAGGAAGGATGCAGCAGGACGAGCAATCTGTTTTCCGAGTGTATGCAGTTACTATAAATCTTGGGTTTGCTAGTTAGCTGAATATTTCTAGTTAAAAAGTAATGGACATTAAAATGCACAGCACTTAAAGAACTAACCAGCAGTGATGCTCTAAAGACAGGAACACAGAATACTGCACTAACAGCAGCCCTGCTGAACGTGTGGCTGTTTATATAGACACTCACCCGCAAGAGCCTGTACCGAGGGCTGGTCATGGGTGCTGAGCAGCTGTGCCTGGATCGTCTCCACCACTCTCTTGAACCTGCGACTCGGACCTGTTCAGAACCGTAAGCCCTCAACGTAAGGATCCATAGGACATCCAGGAGATTCTATGAACAACATAAGCTCTGAACTTTTACATATCTCTGTACAAACCTGATATGAGGGTAAAAGTGACACTGTAGATTCCATATTCCCTCTTTCCTTCTCTTTCTCTTTCCCTCTCCCTCTCTCTCTCTCCTTCAGAGAAGGAGATGTCCACTTGAAACTTCACGGGTTTCTGGAAGACCGACGGACCTCCAGAAGATTTATACTCAGCCCGAAAACTCGTCTGAGAGATCACGCTGTGACTGAGGGATGGAATCTAACATGAAGAGACACACAGGGAGGAAGTTCTGATGATTAATAACTGCATTACACGCTCAGCTTGACCGATACTACTGCAGTAATGATCTGGAGGAGAAATACACTCACCGAGAGGAAAGCGTGGACGATGTCCGCTTTAATGGAGCTGAGTGGTTTGTCTCTGATCACCACAAAAATCTGCTCCTCCTTCTCCAGACTGATGAAGTTCCCAAACCAGGATCGCTTTGCCAGCCTACGGGCAAACACACATGCTCAATAGCAGGAAACGGGTAACGGTTATAATAATAATAATCATCATAATAACTAGACCTGAGCAATAAAATCATATTTATTCTACTGATTTTCTGCATAAATGTTTAAACTGTGGTTCAGATGTGAACGAAATGTGGTCGGAGAGGAAACGCTCCGTTCTGGAGAAGCTTATTGACACAGAATTGTTCACAGTGGCATCTAATGCCTCTAAAAGCTCCCTCACAGAAGAGTATTACATTAAATTGGTTTTAATACACAATCTGAGGTCTGCCAAATAGTCTGAAGTAACATTAAACAGTATTAAATAATATTTGAACCCAGTTTAATTTTATCATTTTCAACAGTATATTTAAAAACTCACATATATTAAAGAAAACGGCTATTCCTATGTTGTAAACACAAGAGATCTAAGGGTTAACTCAAATTTCTCTGTAGTGCACCTTTTCATGTCAAGTCACTCCAAATGAGTGATGGTTATACTGTACTAACAGGTAAATCCAGTCACTTTTAGGATTTGGACCCACAACATTCCAGTAGCTCGCTCACCTCTCCTACCCTCAGGCTGCCGGGCACCTTGATTTAAGTTTCATTGATTAAATTATGCAGACATCTTCTGTTTTCTCAATCTGGCGTGCACTGCAGATCAGTATATTAGGTGGCAAAAGGGGAAAGAGACGAAGTCTAGCCATTCACTCATAACAGCATATGACAGTGTAGAGCAGGGTTATTTCATTAGAGTCGCTAAGGTCCAGTTGGTGGAAATTTCTTAAGGCCAAGGTCTGGACTGTCATCATCTCTAACGTGTGTTCTGATTCTAGTATTAGCATCTTATACCATCAACTACTGAAACACCAACACACCACACATACCGTTCAGTATATTTACTGTTTAAATACTGAACTGAATTAATCATTTATGAAACTTCATTTATTAATTTATTTCCCTCACTTGAAGAAAACACAAGGGCTGTATTAAAAAAACAGAATGTGTTTTTTTTTTTTTAAGTGAGAAAAAGTAAATAAAATATGCGTCTTCTTGTTAACTCGGTTTAACATCGTTGTCTCTAGGTTGTCCAGCCAGGACTTTAAACCTGGGCTGAAATGGTGTGAGGGCCATTCTCACACACATAAGAGAGATAAGTGGCTATTTTTAATTCTCCATGCTTTCAGAACAGATGAGATGTTGGTGTGGAGCAGAATAAACGTGTCTCAGTTCATTTCTGGTTGAAAAGTTGTTTTTCGCTGCAGTTTCCTTTTTTGTAGCACAATGTTTGAATGAGCCTTTCTCCGACTACAGCTTCCCGCTTTGTACCTCGCCTGTGTGCGTGCCGCTCCCGGATCTGCACAGATCTGATTGGCTGAGGAGTGGCTTTGGTGATCTCAAAACGCATGTGATTGGTCAGTGAGTTTACTGCGCCCGTATACTGTAAAGACAAGAAACGTTCCGCCTCTTAAAATGCAGACTGTCGAAACACTGTTTGGGTCCACATTGTATTTTGTATTGTATTTTGTGTATTTTCTAGCTCGCTCGTGTTGAAATCAGGGATGGTAAAGAAAAGCCCATTCACACCAGGTCACTTCATGTGACTAGATAAGACTTTATACACTTAAATGTGTCTCCGGTCTGTCAAACTGAAATCCGAGTGGGATGAAATATCCAAATATTCCTCTGTGGCATGTGTTTAATGTGACGGAGGTGCTTACACTGCTATAACAGCGGTGATGTGTCTCAGACCACAGTGGTTTGCGTAATCGGATTTGTATTAGTCTGAATGCGTCTTGTGTGTGCTCTATTTTCTTCTTACTCTCTCCTACACGCCTTATTCAGACTTCATACTCAAAACAGGCATGAAGTTTCCAGGTGTTAACAAGGTCAGAAGGTCACACGTCCTGAACCTTTACGGTTTATGTCCTCTGTAGTGTGGAACTGCTTTGGTTTTCTTAAATCAGGTGTAGGACAATGTCTATAGGCTATCAAAATAGGCAACACCACCTTTCCTAAACTCATGAAAGCCTGTAGGATAGAAACCCATTTTGTACACATGTCTGAGCATTTGACATCAACAAACAAGCAAATATCCCATATTTATAAAAAGCTGATGCTTAATACATCGGAAAACACTTTATACATTAAAGGCCAATGGGAATTAAGAGTTCAATACAATCGTGGATGAAGAAGTTTGGGAAAATGTATGTTTGAAATGTCATAGGGGGGTCAGGGGCCAGCTATGGAAAGAATTTGATTGGAAGGTTAAAATTACTTTTTTAGAACCCCACTGACAGCTTGTGTTTTTAGAAACAACTCTAGCAATAAATGTTGGAGAAACTGTGGTATGGTTGGAGATCACACCCACATGTTTTGCAACTGTCCAAAAATACAGATATTTTGGAAAAAGATATTTTGGAAGAAAGAAGAAGTGGAGAAAATCCTGGAAATTGACATGCCATTGGATCCATTAGTGTTCATATTGGAAATACTGCCTGAACACATGGTCACCACAGACCAAGACTATATAATGCATATTCTGTTGATAGGATGAAGCCTAAAGGATGAAGCCTAATCCTCCCTCAATGGTTCAATGGGTACAAACTAGAGATGGAAGGATCGTTCGGCTATGTATCGGCATTTTTAATTAAAATATGTGAACGGCCGATATTTCTCCAATTTAGTCGATACCGAGAGCCGATGGATGGCGTTAAACAATCTCAACAATTTAAAACTAATTTCTGTATTTACAGCTAGCGTTTCGTTAAAACCTGCGGCTAAATACAGTGAGTATCAGTAAACAGCAGAGCTAGCACGCGCAGCTAACAAAAAACAAACAACCCAGAAACCCGCGCAGACCAGATCTGACCGGTACGAACAGAACAGCAGCAACAATTCAATATTCTACATTTAATGATTACAGTTTTAGTTTAAAATAACAGAGTCTGAGTTTAATGACTGCAGTTTTTACTTTTTAAACTGTTTTAAATTAAGGGTCTAAATGTAATGATTGCAGTTTTGGGGATATTTGTTTGATTTACTTTGTTTATTTACTTTTAATTTTGAGTTTAGACCATGTGTCATGACTTGCTTGCGCTAATAACTACATGTAGTCCTGCTGTGGCATATAGCCCCGCCCTCGATCGGTATCGGCTATCGCCCGATAGCGTTAAAAGGTGATTGGAGATCAGAATCGGCTTCAAAAACGTTGATCGGTCCATCTCTAGTACAAACAATCAAACGTGTGTATAAGATGGAACGTTTGACTGTTCAACTACAACTAAAATGACTTGCCTTTACAAGAAGATGGTCATCAGTTATGATTGGTTAGGAAGTATGTGGGGTTTTTTTTGTTTGTTTTTTTGTTCATTTGTTTTAAAGTAAGTATAAATAGGAAGATGTGGGTAGCAGCCCATCCATGTATGATATTATTCTATATTGTATATGTATAGATGTCACGGTGAAGTTGTTAATTGCCTGTTAATGTATGTTAAAGGCAATAAAAAAAAGAAAGCCTGCAGGATGGGGTGTGATGCCACCGCCAAATTCAGATTGGTTCAGAAAGTCATCACCAAACTCTCGGTGGCATGTATAATGGTTGTCTCACCCAAAAACCATGAGTATTGTCAAAGCTGTAGTCGTACGTACTCGGGGCTGGACTCCGGTGTTAGGCTTGACATGTCTTCTGAAGTGGGCACTGAAATCCAGAAAGAGAAATGTATAACCTCTGGTCCCAATAACACACAGTAACAGTAATTAAATCGTTATTACGCTTCATCAGCTGCGTAATGTGCGTTAACGTGTGTGGTAACAAAGCCGGTCGGCCCACCCTGCAGCTTGCGGCGGTGGAAGCGCGGCGACCCGAGCAGGTTGTTCTTGAACGAGTTGAGACGGGTCCTCCAGTGGGCGGAGCTGCTGGCGGCCATGCCTCCGCCCCCTCCGGGACTGGAGGGCGGGGTCAAGGAGAGTGAGCCGACGCCCACGCCCCCTCCTTCGGCGCGGGAGGAAGAAGAGGAGGAAGAGGAGGAGGGGGGAGTAGCGGGGGGGTGGTGGGGGTGATGCACAGGGGTGCCCAGAGGGGTGGGCAAGGGCGAGCCTTGAGGGGTGACCTGAGACACGGGATACAAGCTTTTAGTCATGGACTTGAGCATGGCGGGGAAGAAGAGGAAGCGCGGGATGGGCGAGAGAAGGGGAGAGGGCGAGGGCGAGCGGGAGGAAGGGTTGTGCAGGGGGAGGGACTTCATGGACTGCAGGTGGGGGCGCTCGGAGGGCGCTTTGGACGGAAGCGTCTGAGTCTTGGACTCATGAGCGCGCGCGGGGCGGGGCGTGGTGCCGCCGCTTCCTGGTTTGGTGGCGGCGGCGACTTCTGATTGGCTGAAAGTGAAAACCGGGCTCTGATGCCGTGGAGCAGAGGAATGGGGGGGGAGGGGGGGGGGTGAGGAAGGGTGGTGGAGGACAGGGAGAAAGAAAGGAGTGGAAATGAGCAATGAGTGCTAGCAAATGACAGATGAAGAAGTGAGGCTACACTAGCATTCAAAAGTTTGGAGTTCACAGGTCTCAAATATTTTTATATTTGGATATTTGTGTCTACAATGATCGATGATACCAATTAATGAGATAATTTTATGTTTTAACACAATTTTGTTTCAGTAACAATTATTATTGTACCAAAATACAATGAATAAAACACAAATTCCTGTTTGCAGTATTTAAATTTATATATATATAATTTAATAACTATTGTATGCAATAACATCAATAGATGATGTGAAAAGTGACCATAACCTTTGAACGGTAGCGTATATGGAAAGAGCTCTGAAAGGATGTGTGTGTGACTTACGCTCTAGTGAATGTTGGAGTAATGAGAACATGAACTGTGTTATGAGTGTCGTGAGCGTTCTCGAGAAGGTGTAAAATATGACAAAGCATTAGATCACATCTTACACAGATTCACACTGCACTGGTCTTACAAATACTAGAATACCAGCAAACAAGGACAACCTCAGAAAATGCAAATAATGAAATAGGGAAATTTGCTGGCGTACAAGCCCTTACCCGCGGACTGCTCAGAGGGCTGGAGGACAGACCAGTAGACGCCCCGCTGACTGATCGTGACCTGTGCATGAGTGAAGCAGTGAAAACGTTGTTTTAAAACAAGCACAAACACGGACCACTAAATAAATACATATAATTTAACTGTAAAGAGTAAAGCACACTTCGCATCATTACACAGAAACACTATTATACACTTACATTTAGGGCTTTTACAATGTTCACTATATCAGATTCAACAATCGCAGTGCCATAATCAATCAATCAATCAATAAACCTTTATTTTAGCTCGGAGGTACATTAAGGGCAACCCTCATTTTCAATGTAGCCGAGCATTTACATGAACAGGGATTGACATGAAAAATAAAAACAAATTTTAATCATTATAAATTAAAAAAACTGAGAAGTATCTAACATACATTAAACGAAAATTTAAAAAATCACAGTAAATATAAAAAAATAGACTAAAAATATCTAAATGTTAAGATTTAATTAGTAAGAAATTAGGACAAAAAGTGGGTAAAGAGATTAGAAATAATAAAAAAAGTAAAATAGTTCAAATTATATTCTTATAATAATAATAATAATAAAATAACAAAAATAAAATAAAATAAAATAAAAACACAGAACTAAAAAATAAAATAAAATAATAAAAGAAATAAAACAATAAAGAAAATAAGAATAAAACATGAAGAATAAGTAAGATTAAGTAAAACAGGTACAGGCTGTCTGAAGGTGGTTAGATATTAAAAGTTTAAAATGATTGAGTGACAGTGAGCTGAGTTTTAGTGTTTCCTGTAGTTACTGTAGCTAAAAGCAGATTTTCCAGGTTCAGTAAAAACTCTTGGTACCTGGCAGCTGATCCAACCACTAGAGCGAGTCTGATAATTACTGTTATTTAAACTCGTCACTGAAGTGATGTATTCTGGGAAATGACCAGAGATTGTTTTATATTATAAATAAAAATCAGCCGATGTGTTTCCCTTCGTACTGTTAATAAGGGGCCAACCAGCTTTTGCACACAGCTCACAGTGATGAGTTAGATGTAGTCATTCATGTCTACTGAAGCGTGATGCGTGAAGCAGGTGCTTTTATGTTTCGAAAGTGGTTGCGGAACTGATCCTGGGTGTCATGAAGTGCAAGAATCTGTCAAAGTCTGATCACCACGGTGGTGATATGAACCAGACATCCACCTCCACCATCCACCTGAACCAGAAAGCCCACTTAAAGAAAGCTAATACATGAAATGGTATAAATATGTGGCATCTTTTATTAAAATGCTCTTACAGTAGCATCTTTTAAAAAGTTACTTAAGACACATCTATTTAAATTAACTTTTAAAATATAACTGATTTTTCTTGTTTTTATTTGTTTGTTTTTTTATCAAAGTCTTTTTATTAAAGTTGTACCATATACAAAATACAAACAATCCCACTCCCCAATTCCACCCACTCCCACCCAGCCCTCAGACCTGCAACAAAACTTTGCCCACTGTACAGTATTAAAAACTAAAACAATTAGTGTTTCAATATAAATACCTTATAAGGGTCATATTATAAATTTAAATTATTATTATTAGAGATGCACCGATACCACTTTTTCCTTACCGATACCAATATCGATACCAGCTTTTCAGGTATCTGGTAATACAGAGTACCGATAACGATACCAATTAAAAGCTCGATATATGGCTATAAATCCTGATATTTATAGGGTTCCACTTTTTATATGTTGTATTTTTTGCTAGCTAGCTTCTTTGTGTTTGCTCGGATTAAGTCGCTGTGTTTTTTGATGTGGTTTTGCTTTAAGCAACACTAATTATTATTATTATTACATACAACACCTGATACCTGAGACATTGTTTTATGATAGTTTTAGTCTCTTCAATAAACCATTTATATCAAACCACCCAAACTGACATTGTTTACACCTTAACTAATAAAATACGGCGCAAGTGCGAGTGTAATTCCACAAACTGTAACACAAAAGCATGTATGTATGTATGTGCGTGTGTGCGTGCGTGTGTGTGTGTGTGTACCTCTGGCTGTGTGCGGAGGTGTCCAGCGCTCTCCGAGGGGGCGTAGGTGAGCCTTGCTCTGTCACACTCAGCACCTCCAGACTCTTCCTCTCTGGCCGGCAGCGGCCGTGACGGGTCAGCATGGGCGAGTCGACGCGCTTGCGAGGAGGATCTGCAACGACACGCACAGGTAGGGTCAGGCGCGCACCTCCAACGCTGACATCAGCAAAAACACCATCAAGAAGTCAAGACTAACCAAGTGTTTGGTGCTTTCATTGAACACCACAGGGGCACTAAGGTGTACTCACCTACATCGTTTCTGGGCGGCAGGTCCTCGTCCTCATAGCTGGGATAGCGTTCCTTACGGTCCAGTAAGAGGTAATATATCATCTTCTCCTGATTATCCCTGAGTGGGACAGACAAGAGACAAATACACTGCTGCTACTGCTGCTGTCATACATGTGTGCAGTCTGTCTATGCTCCAACAACTAATTCTTACCTCGTGAACGAAACATTTATAAACACTGACAAGAACCCAGTTCAGCTTAATGAGCGAGAGCAGCAAAAACATCTATATTTACTTTTTTATCTTTAATTCTACATCCTCTTTATTCTGTACTATGAGTATAGAGTGTGTGAACCTAGAGCATGTTTTTAATCCCATTTTGTCTCAATATGCTTTTCAGAGCACATATACAGCAATACGTTTCTCATAAATACTGTCAATACAAAGCATGTTTTATAACAAGTAGATCATAATTCGGCTCATTTAACTAAATTTAATGTACTGCAATATGTTAAACTTTGAATAAAAACATCCATCCATACATTATCTGCTGCTTAATCGGGGTACACCATGGACAGTTCGCCAGTCCATCGCATGGCCAACACACACTCACGCACTCACTCACACCTACGGGCAGTTTAGAGTGAGGATCCTAACATGCATGTGTTTGGACTGTGGGTGGAAACCGGAGAACCCGGAGGAACCCACTCAAACACAGAGAGAACATACACACTCCACACAGAACCACCCGGACCGGGAATCCAACCCAGATCATCTTACTGTGAGGAGACAGTGCTGACCACTACACCACCATACTGACCACTACACCACCATACTAACCACTACACCACCATACTAACCACTACACCACCATACTAACCACTACACCACCATACTGACCACTACACCACCATACTGACCACTACACCACCATACTGACCACTACACCACCATACTAACCACTACACCACCATACTAACCACTACACCACCATACTAACCACTACACCACCATACTGACCACTACACCACCATACTGACCACTACACCACCATACTAACCACTACACCACCATACTAACCACTACACCACCTTACTAACCACTACACCACCATACTAACCACTACACCACCGTACTAACCACTACACCACCGTACTAACCGCTACACCACCGTACTAACCACTACACCACCGTACTAACCGCTACACCACCGTACTAACCACTACACCACCATACTAACCACTACACCACCGTACTAACCACTACACCACCGTACTAACCACTACACCATCGTACTAACCACTACACCACCGTACTAACCACTACACCACCGTACTAACCACTACACCACCGTACTAACCACTACACCACCGTACTAACACTACACCACCATACTGACCACTACACCACCATACTAACCACTACACCACCATACTAACCACTACACCACCGTACTAACCACTACACCACCATACTAACCACTACACCACCATACTAACCACTACACCACCGTACTAACCACTACACCACCATACTAACCACTACACCACCATACTAACCACTACACCACCATACTGACCACTACACCACCATACTAACCCCTACTAACCACTACACCACCATACTAACCACTACACCACCATACTAACCACTACACCACCATACTGACCACTACACCACCATACTAACCCCTACTAACCACTACACCACCGTGCCGCCATGAATGAAAACAACTGCACTCAACTGTTAATTGTACTCAGTCACTCTCTGACTGAGACTTTATGTGGCTTAAGATTTATTCATTAAGATCTGAAGACTTCGGCCACTTTTTGTTTTTACTGTTGTAGCTTTGGGCTAAAATGTTTTTGCTCTAACACTGATGTACTAAAAGGCCATACATGTCCAGACAGTCCTTGTAATGAGTAAATTCAGCTGCCTTACGGTCCCCGATTGCTCCAAGAATTGCAACAGATGCACTGAGGAAGCCATACATGATCATACAGTTACTATTCCCAATGCCAAGTGTGGGTCAGAAGGGTATAAACCCCCCCAGCACTGGGCTGTGGCGCAGTGGAACAGCATTCTCTGGAGTGCTGGGGCTCCATTGAATATCTCTATCTCACATGCTAATACAAAAAACCATGTATGCCAGGTTTGGTAACCCTCGCCTTACCTTTACCAGGACGTTTATTTAAAATCGAATAGCTATTATTCTTGTATGCAAATATATACATTTTCAAAATAACCATGAGTCATCCAAACTCCAGCAGAGGGCAGTGTAGAGCCTGTATCTTACGTTTTGAATGAGTATGAAGAATAGCTAAGACTAGTGAAAGCGGCTAAAGAGAAGCTCAATACAGCACAAACATCACGTTCATATATGATTAACAAAATAACACTTCCAATGACGTTTAGTGCATTTTTCAGCTAACTGACTCACAAACTCACTGTTTCCAGGTAAAAGAGAATAACACATGATGAGCATTAGCACATTTAGATCAAACCCTTTCTCGTAAGCTTTACATCACATGTCACTTAATATGGATTTGTGGTCTGGCTTTAATAGCAGTACAGCAATAGTACGACACTAAGTAAGACTGGGTGGCATCACCGTCTCTGGTCAAGTGTCTGGTGTGGTGACCCATGGCCAAGATTCCTACACCTTGTTGGGGTGGGCTATTCAGTGCCCATCCTCAGCTGAGAGGTGCAGCAAACTGTGTTGCTGAGACGTTTTGCTATCAGCTGAAAACATGACGTAGGTATTATGACATGAACTACGATATGTGCTGCAGCTGGTGGGCATGTTTGGTATGCCTGGTATGCGAGATGAGTCCGCTTAAATATTCACATAGTCATAAAAGTAACGGCGCTCACTCTTCACACTGCAGGTCCCGAGTAAGTTTGACTCGGTCCCGGAAGCAGCCCAGTGAATGCATGCTCTCCAGCACGTCCGGGTCCAGCTCGGTCAGAGAGAGGATTCTCCTCACGCACACGCGTCTCGGCGGCGGCTGCTCCGGACACGGTTCGTTGCGGCCTGCCCTGGAACACGCATACACACAGACGTGGCGTGTTAGTTTCACGTAGTTACGCGCCGACATAAACACCACTGTTTCGCAAACACATGTTTCGTGCACGCTTACACAACACAGAGGGCTCAAACACATGTGCACCCACGCATGCAGCCATGGGGGAAAAAAATCATGCTATGCAGCTGCAATGCATCACCACGGATTGACCACAGTGGCTCAGGCAGAAATAATCAATACTCACTGATACCAGGCATGCTTCTGGATTTCCTCTAGCTGCAGGGGGAGGACAACAGATGGAGCGATTAGTACAGTCTGTTCGCAAGCAGATGGCGCTGTAACTGGCTGAATGCTGACACACAGGAAAACCTGAGGGAGCTTGAACCAGTCAGCATCCGTTGACTTGGCTTCTGGAATTCTGGCCTTAAATGCCACAGGGCATGGCTCAGTTCTTCTGTGTACTGGATAAGCATGCGACTAAGAAACGAGTGACACCAAACTGAGCTGTCCGACGAGATACCAGCGCATTTTTAGAATAGCAGCAGCAGCAGACTCGGTGTCTACCGTTTCATGCCGCGCAAGACATCTGAACTGAGACTCAAATAGCACGACGTTTTTTGAAGCTCCGGCTTTAAAGAGCCCGAGGTGGTCTTTTGTTGGATTAGACTTGTGAAACCTGTAAAACTGCCTCAGTAATCCAAAAATCTGTCCAGGGTGTGCTGAACTCGAGACTAGGGGTGCGTCCGAAATAGGTACTAAATTATATCAGTACGTGCTGCTCGAGCGTCAGACTAGTAGTAAATTTCAGTAGGAGAGTTTTAGTACCACACAATCTCAGACGAACTACGTCCACCATATTACCAGCATCCTGTGACACAAGACGTCAGACCACCACCGTAAAAGTCCTGCTATTCATTTAAAAGCTCGTTTACTGACAGATTTAGATCCTTTAGTGACTCTGATCTGTGTTTTTGTCTGATTATGTATCAGACGGTGTGGAGCTGTAGATCAGAGAAGATGAAAAGGGAGGAAGTTAATCATTGTTTATCTCAGCAGTAGCTCTAACTTCTGTAGCGGCAGTTCAGTAGCCGTATCTACGTACACACAGCCGACGTTCAGCTTTACACCGTTTATTTACTCCACTCTGAATTCATCCGCCGCTCCAGGTGAATCATGGGATACACAGTGTGCTGTGTTCACCTACATAAACATGGCTGCTGATTCAGGAGGTCATACAGGTACCGTTCACTAGTACTCAGTACCTACTGAGTATTCAGACATACTAGCCGCGCTCGCCTACTGATTTACTACTGAGTATTCAGACATACTAGCCTCGCTCGCCTACTGATTTACTACTGAGTATTCAGATATACTAGCCACGCTCGCCTACTGATTTACTACTGAGTATTCAGACATACTAGCCGCGCTCACCTACTGATTTACTACTGAATATTCAGACATACTAGCCACGCTCACCTACTGATTTCACTACTGAGTATTCAGACATACTAGCCACGCTCACCTACTGATTTACTACTGAGTATTCAGACATACTAGCCGCGCTCACCTACTGATTTACTACTGAGTATTCAGACATACTAGCCACGCTCACCTACTGATTTCACTACTGAGTATTCAGACATACTAGCCACGCTCGCCTACTGATTTCACTACTGAGTATTCAGACATACTAGCCACGCTCACCTACTGATTCACTACTGAGTATTCAGACATACTAGCCACGCTCGCCTACTGATTCACTACTGAGTATTCAGACATACTAGCCGCGCTCACCTACTGATTTACTACTGAGTATTCAGACATACTAGCCGCGCTCACCTACTGATTTACTACTGAGTATTCAGACATACTAGTCACGCTCGCCTACTGATTTACTACTGAGTATTTAGACATACTAGCCACGCTCGCCTACTGATTTACTACTGAGTATTCAGACATACTAGCCGCGCTCGCCTACTGATTTACTACTGAGTATTTAGACATACTAGCCACGCTCGCCTACTGATTTACTACTGAGTATTCAGACATACTAGCCGCGCTCGCCTACTGATTTACTACTGAGTATTCAGACATACTAGCCGCGCTCGCCTACTGATTTACTACTGAGTATTCAGACATACTAGCCGCGCTCACCTACTGATTTACTACTGAGTATTCAGACATACTAGTCACGCTCGCCTACTGATTTACTACTGAGTATTTAGACATACTAGCCACGCTCGCCTACTGATTTACTACTGAGTATTCAGACATACTAGCCGCGCTCGCCTACTGATTTACTACTGAGTATTCAGACATACTAGCCACGCTCGCCTACTGATTTACTACTGAGTATTCAGACATACTAGCCACGCTCGCCTACTGATTTACTACTGAGTATTCAGACATACTAGCCACGCTCGCCTACTGATTTACTACTGAGTATTCAGACATACTAGCCACGCTCGCCTACTGATTTACTACTGAGTAGTAGAGAAGTAGGAGATTTCGGACGCACCCTAGGTCTCAACGAATTGGTGCAGAAGTATCTTTGTGTTAGCACCCTTATCAAGAGCGACTGGATCCACTGACTGACGCTGCTGCTTTAGGTGATTTCAGGGCAGCTAGAGAGTCCATGCAGTGGAGGTTGCACAGAATAGTCCACTTTAATACTGAGGATCACTCCAGAGAAGGCAAAAAGTGAGAAGCCTGGTGATGTTGAAGTCCATATCTTTTTTCCTAAGACTATAATAATAAGGTATGTGCAGTTAGTTGGAGAGGGATCATAACCATCAGTATCATCCTGAAAATTTTGAGTTACAGCTTTTAAAACTTCTCTGCAAGTCCGTCCAGGATGCCTCTACGTCGTATACACTCCGGTCCAGTTTCCTGAAAGCTACCATTGCACTGATCCAGGCCTCGTTGGAAAGGGCATGTGATGCACTACTGACCTGTGGGCTTCGTCACAGGTTTTAAGTCAGATGTTTTGAGGTGGCTTCTTTCAAAACCTTCTTTTCTTCTATGGTATTATTCAGGACATCATCAACACTGACTAATCAACCTCCACTAATTTCCATCACATCATTACCGACATTAAAAGACTCAAAGTTGTGCAACTGCAACCCCTACCAGCGGGTTATGCAGACAACCATATGGAGCAACCAGTCAGTGGGAGGTTCCGGAACAAATGACGCACTGATTAAAAGTTCTGCTCAGAAACCTCAAGACTTCTGCATCACTCTGGCCACAAAGGTTACCTTCGACGTGTTGTTTTTATGTTTAAAGCATACTTGACCCATAATATTAGTTAACGCTAGCCATAAGAAAATGTTTACATTTCTACCACCGTTTAAAAAAATAGGATTTTTTTTTGGCCATCTATGTGTAAACAGAACATCAACTACACGTAAATATAGTTAATTACGTATCTATATAATAAATGCTGTTGATATACTAGATGAATCAGCTTTCCAGCACAAAGCTAAATCTAGAGGGGGCTGAATATACGAGTCAGCCTTTGCCAGGTACACAAACCCCAAGCCCCCGCTCCCTCACCGTGAGCCTTTTCTCCGGGTCGACTTCGATCATGCCGCGCAGCAGAGCCTGGCAGTCCGGCGGGATGAAGTGGGGCATGTGGAACACTCCGCTCTTCACCTTCTCCAGCAGCTGCCGCAGATTGTCGTGGTCGAAAGGTAGCGCGCCCTGCACGGAGAGGAGCAAACACGGGTCAAACAGCAGTCCAGGCCTCCGTTTCTTAGCCATACAGTTATACTTCTATTAATAACTCAATGGTTTCCTGTGTAGTTACTGAATAATAAGCTTTAGAATCTAATATGCCTGGGAATACTGGGAAGCTTCTCAAGCTGCGACTGTGAGCAATAGATGAGCAATGAATAAGCAATGGAGCTGCATAATATGGGGAACGACAGAGAGTGTTAGACAGATGCCGTTAAGGACAGAGAGAACATACTCACCACTAGCAATGCGAAGAGAATCACACCACAGCTCCACACGTCAGCTCGCCGGCCATCGTACTTCTCCCCCTGCGACACATCCACAAGGAAACATGTTAGGATTATTCCCTCGCTGCATAATTACTACTTACTTCGCGCTGCTGTTCAACCGAATCGGGTTTGTGTTCTGATAGAAATGGGTAGATGGATTGAGAGCTTCGAGGACCTACCCTGATCACTTCTGGACAAGCATAGTGTGGGGACCTTGAAAAAAGAGAGGGAAGAGATTGAAATTTCAAATTAAAGTAAATATCGACAACAAACCCACAAACACAAATGTGCAAGAAGCCAACTGGTAAGACAAGCCAAAGCTGTTAAAGCGCCCGTATCGTTAGATTATGAAACGTACCACTTACGTACGTATCACCCCTCATTTCACGCATGGAAACTAAGCGGCAAAAGCAGCCCATTCTGTTGAATCAGGGTTGTGGTTTCACAACAACACTGAACACATTCAAACATGGTCCTACAATCCACACTAAAGTAATAGGGAATGCTGTTACTGCGGTACGGGAGCAGGAAAAACTTGCTTTGCCTGCTTTGTACTGGCGGCTAGGTAAACAAATACAGCAGCAAAAGGATCTACACACCTGAGGAGCAGCTGATCTTATAGGGAAGTAAGAAAGATTTAATCTAATTCTTAATTCTAAGGATCCAGACATCCATGTGAAACTAACTTCTGAATTAGACCTCTGTATTACGGGCTTAAGCACACAAGAACACCCAGGACGAGAGCACCCTGCATTAAAGGTGCAGTATATGATCTCAATCCAATACACTTTCTGTGTGAAATTCAATCAATATCTTCTTACGCTCTGCTAGCTGTGCGTTCTGTGAGCGTGCTATAAAACATCTGGTGTTAATACGCTGCCCTGGAGCTGTAAAGGGGAAATAAACAAAGCGGCTTGGGCTTAAGGGGTTCCAATACTGTTCCAGCCAATCAGGAGAAGGAGAAATGGCTGGGATCAAATCTGAAGGAAAACGAAGTTCTTAGATCAGGCAGGAGTGAAGAGCCTGTGCTAACATCAGTGAGGCCTTGGAGAGACCTCTGAGAGCTGAAGAGGCAAGAAGCTGGTGAAAAAGAGGCCGACTTTAGCTTCATGGAGAGCTGAAGGGATAAGAAGGTTGCTCTGGTTCTGCTAGGCAGGTGGAGAATGTTAACTTTCTGGTTTCACAGAACCAACGTGTCAGTACCGTTGTGTCCCGCAACTGATGTTTATGATAACAGCTGGTCAGCATCACGGCAGCAACTGTAGAAAGAGGTTGCCAACTCACGACCTAGCTAACGTTAGTTATATTACTTGCCGCATTATCGTTCGCTCTAACGTTATATCATGGTATTCGCCAGGCTGCAGACGAAGGACTTTGTAATGGACTTTATAACCTTATAGATGCTGGTCCACTGAATAAGAGGGGTTGGGCTCAAATATCAACAATCATTCTTTAGGATCCTATAAGGCTTTTAAGCTAAATATTGAATATTTTCACCTGAGAGTCTCTGAATGTTCCTAAATTACATGTTCGTTTAGCATTTATAAGCTTTATTAGTAGAGATGGACCAATCAGCGTTATTGAGGGTGATTCCGATCGCGTATCACCTTCCAGCGCGATCGGCCAATAGCCGATACCGATCAAGGGTGTCACGGCAGGCTATATGTAGTTATTAGCACAAGCAAGTCATGAAACATGGTCTAAACTGGTTTATTACCATTTTTAACAAGATTATGTGAAACAGTATAATATTTTTAACTTAATTAACAGTAATAAGCAAAGTACATCAAACAAATATCTCCAATACTGCAATCATTCCAATTAGACCCTTAATTTAAAACTAAAAAAGCTAATTAAATAAATACAGTAACTGCAGTCATTAAACTCAGACTCTGTTATTTTAAACTAAATCTGTAATCATTAAATGTAGAATATTGAATTGTTGCTGCTGCTGTTCTGTTGGTACCGGTCAGATCTGGTCTGTAGGTGTTCTGGGTTATTAGTTTTGTACTAGCTGTGTGTTCTAGCTCTGCTGTTTACTGATACTCACTGTATTCAGTCGTGTGGTGTCTCTTAAGTGCCGTATCAGATTAATAGTGTTAAATGTCTTTGTCTTGGTTCTCCAACGCTGATTTCACTCATTTTAAAAACGTCCTGGATGAGTCTGCGTCACATACGACAATAAACTGTTCTCGCGAGGCGCACCGCTTTAGTCAGTCTGTCGAAAATAAATGGGGTGTGTATTTCCAACTAGCGGTTCGGATAGGAATTGCAACCTGACCGGAATTTAGCTGGAATTTTGATTAAAAATCGTCCAACACCGATACATAGCCGATCGATATTTCCATCTCTATTTATTAAGGGATTTGTTTTACATGGGGAAGTGGAGAAGTAGGACATGCACAGGATGGGAATTCTCAGCACGCTCTGCTGTCACCTCCACAACTTACGACGAGAAAACATAGCGCGCACATGATGTCGCGTCTCAGAGTCCTTTGGCTCGTGCTCGGGATTTGAGCGTTGTACATCATACAACTCTTGAGCTTTGCCAAAGACATGAACGAGCCAAGATCTCTGTGCCGCGTGTGACGAAACTATCTGCCTGCTTGAGCCTCCGTAGTGGAGGACAAATCTTTAAAAACTCTATTCTACATGAGAAAATATTTAAACACAGGATTCGTATGCCCTGAGGTTATTTTTGGGACTTTCTTAGTGATTTATAGAAGGTAAACGGCACCCGGAGCTCGCCGTCAGTTAAAATGACTCAGAGAATAATAATATTACCCAGCTCCCCGTGTACAACCAATCCCATCCGAACAGAGCTAAAGTGTGAACATTACAATACACATGCTATAAGCATTCACCCGCACTGTACTCACCCGCAGCTCGTCTCCAGCAGACTGTCCCCCACCTGTAGTGAGGCCATGCCAAAGTCAGCGATTCTGATATTATTCTTTTCATCCAGCAGGAGGTTTTCTGGCTTCAGATCTCTGTGACTGCAGGGGCACCACAAAGGCACAATTTACCAACCACAGGCAGACAACAGTCACCAAAACACAGCGGCGACCGTGAGGATCAGATTGCAGACGCTCGCCGCCCGGCCCTGCAGAACACTGCGCCGCGTTTTCAGGCGAGAACGAGCAAAAACAAAGCGGCTAACGCGGATAAAGAGCAATACGGTTAAGTACTTCACACTCAAACAGCTGACGATAGAGAGATTAAAGCCTTATCAGAAAAGAGAAAAGCAAAGCTCTTATCAGTGATGTCAACCCCCCCTGGCCTCTTTTCCTATTTTCACTTTGTTTACTCTTTGCGATGCGCCGCAAACATGTGCACACTTACCAGATGGAGTGATTGTGACAGAAGTCCAGAGCCGATATGATTTGTCTGAAGAATTTTCTAGCCTCTTTGGGCGTCAGTCTGCCTTTCTTCACCAGATAGTCGAAAAGTTCTCCGCCGGATACGTGCTCCAACACCAGATACCTGCCAGAGTGACAGACAGCAGAACCACATATGTTGGAGCACGATATGACACCGACATGACGATGTTATTGTGGATACTGAGGAGCGGAAGAGAACTCACAGGTACTTGTTATTCTCATAAACGTCATGCAGTTTCAAAACATGCGGATGCTCGATTAGTTTTAAGATGGCGATCTCTCTTTCCACCTGCAAGGAGAGAAAAAACATAATTCATTACAAGCTGCATCAGCAGTCAGATCAGTCTATGACTAAACTCTCTGATTTTAGTAACCAACACTGGCCACTTTATCAGAAACACCGACTTTGTAGCTCCACGTGTAGCCCAAGTGTTACTGCACTGTTTGTGTTAGGCCTACATCAATGGTCAACTTCTGACCCCATGGCTGCTCTTGGATAGATGATTGGGTGGTGGGGGGAAAAACCCCAGTAAACAAAGAACAGACCACCAGCCAAGTAATACCTGGACAGGAGAGCCATGGAAACTGACCAATGATGAAGAGGAGTTGATGAACTGAGAAGCAATGCATGGGCTACAATCTACTGTATAGTGAAACTACAAGTAGGCCCTATTAATAACCTGGCTAGTTAGTGGAAGTACAAGGTGGTGTTTCTAATAAAGTGACCAGTGAGTGGAAGCACAAGGTAGGTATTCCTAACTCAGTGGTACAAGGTGGGTATTTCTAATAAAGTGGCTGGTTAGTGGACGTACAAGATGGGTGTTTCTAATAAAGTGGCCAGTTAGTGGACGTACAAGGTGGGTGTTTCTAATAAAGCGGCCAGTTAGTGGAGGTACAAGGTGGGTGTTTCTAACCAAGTGGCCACTCAGTAAACATACATGGTGGGTATTTCTAATAAAGTGGCCACTCAGTAAAGGTACAAGGTGGGTATTTCTAATAAAGTGGCCACTCAGTAAAGGTACAAGGTGGGTGTTTCTAATAAAGTGGCCACTCAGTAAAGGTACAAGGTGGGTGTTTCTAATAAAGTGGCCAGTTAGTGGATGTACAAGGTGGGTGTTTCTAATAAAGTGGCCAGTTAGTGGATGTACAAGGCGGGTGTTTCTAACCAAGTGGCCACTCAGTAAACATACAAGGTGGGTATTTCTAATAAAGGGGCCACTCAGTAAAGGTACAAGGTGGGTATTTCTAATAAAGTGGCCACTCAGTAAAGGTACAAGGTGGGTATTTCTATTAACGTGGCCACTCAGTAAAGGTACAAGGTGGGTGTTTCTAATAAAGTGGCCACTCAGTAAAGGTACAAGGTAGGTGTTTCTAATAAAGTGGCCAGTTAGTGGATGTACAAGGTGAGTGTTTCTAACAAAAGGGCCACTCAGTGGACATACAAGGTGGGTGTTTCTAATAAAGCGACCAGATCCTGCAAGCACAAAGCAGGTGTTTCCAATGAAATGGACGGTCAGACACTGAATCAGAAGATTTATAGCTAGAAATAATGCAATTCTGACCAAAACAGGAACCCGGACTCACCTTCATCAACACAGACTCTGACAGCTTTTCTCGGTTCACTATTTTGATGGCCACTTTCTGTCCAGTGATGCAGTGAACACCGAGTTTCACCAAACCTAAACACAGCACACATTCAGCGGACCGTCCTGACACAATGCTTGTGAGCTGTTTACGAAGAAACGCCTCGGTGGCCTTACCTGTCTGTCCCTTTCCCAGCGTCTTCTCCAGCCGGTAAGGCCCGACGTACTGAGCCGTCTGGGTGACAGACAGTTCCTTCGACATGGCGGAGAAAGCTAGATCTGCTCGTTAGGGTGAGGAAGCCTGTGGTGTTGGAACTTTTCTCTCAGAACATGCTGCTTTAGGCTAAAACACACTGGAAACGTTTCCCTCAAGCATGTCGGTGCGGCCTGGCCTGCGTCTTCAGGCTGACCGAGCTCGCCATGGCTGGGCTATGTTTATATTCTGATTTCTGGCGCACAAAGTCAGCCGAACACCCTCCTTTTCATGGTCTACGTTAGCTTCGGGCACCGCTGACAGGACTGACAGGATGCTAGGCTACCGGCCGCGCAAAAGCTACCACAGTTTCTAGATTTATCCATCAGCTCTCGGAGCCTTGTCTGCCCCTCAGGAACGCCAGCACTGCCCGGACCGTTAAGCGCTCAGCGACTGAGAGAAATTCAAATATTTAAAAAAAGCGGAGAGCCGTTACGGAATCTGAGGGGCTGTTTTCAAGGCCTGTTTATCACAGGTGAGGCTCCCAGCCCGTTAGCCCCATTTCTAAACCGAACCGAGCCATCCTCGAACACTTTACCGAGCCCGGAAAGTTTGGTTTGTGAAGCTGAAGTGCTCGGTTACCTGGCCCCGGCTCATGCCGCTAATAATACCCGGGATAGCGGCTCTGTTTTCAGGCGAAACCACCGTCTCCGGAGCCCTCCGCACCCCCTCCCTCCCTCAGCATCTTCTCTCCCTCTCTCCTCCGCCGTGTCCTCCTCCTCCTCCTCTTCCTTCTCCTCCACCTCCTTCACCGCTCTCTGCCCAAAAACAAGCTCCAGTCGTAATCCGAAGCCGGTCCGGAGGCTCCCATCCGGCCCGTAACAGCGTCCCGAAGCGCGATTTGAACGTCTTTCTCCACCTTCACGTAAAATCTCTCTAACGGTCTCCTCTTCCCTCCTTCGCCTCCTGCGTTATTTTTTTACACACCCGTATTCGCACAGGTCCCGCCCCCGCCGTGAGATAACCGGCTAACGCGTCCTACTCCCGCGCCCGGATTGGCTAGCTGCGTCCCGCCGATGCCGCGGGCAGCGCCAGACTGCGAACTATTAGCCAATCCCCGCGCAGGAGGCAGGACGCGTCTGCCAAATCGCAGCGCAGGTGGGCGTGGCTATGGCGGAATACGGGCGGAGGAAAAAAATACGCTCCCCAAGCAGCTGCATCCGGGTCCCTCGTCCTCCCGGCCCCTCCCTTCCCGACTGGCTCTGCGCACTCCCCCGCAGCATCCATCCATCCTTCCATCCATCCCTCCGTTTGGGTTTTAGCGAGCCGTAATCCTCTTCTTTTCGTCTTTTTTCTGCCTTTTATTTTCTCTCCGTAGCGCGCGTGTTCATGTGAGTTGGTCTTTTCGTGTTTGTCCTCTTCAGAGACTTAAAAATAATCCTGCTTTATGTGTTTCAGTCCTCCTTCCTCGTTTCTCCGGTTGGGATTTTGAGGCCTACTGCAAAGATCCAATCATAAAAGTCAATTCATGATTAAAGTTGAACGAATGGCCACATAATTCTAATATAAGTGTCTGACCGTGGTCAGAAATGACCAGGGAGGCAGTAAATTTCAGGCCTAAACACAAAGTCATGTGGTATAATATCAACGGATAGATACAACCATGTAAACAAATTTGACGTTTACATTAAAACGAGGATAAATCTTCAAAAAATCTAAAAATATTTATAAAATCCTGAATGCTGGATTTGTTTCAGCTTTGCTCTAAAAACTACACTACACTATGGCTGCGTTCCAACACTACAGTAACACTACACACACACAGCCGACTCTACACTAACCTCTGTAGCAGCAGTAACACTACACACACACAGCCGACTCTACACTAACCTCTGTAGCAGCAGTAACACTACACACACACAGCCGACTCTCCACTAACCTCTGTAGCAGCAGTAACACTACACACACACAGCCGACTCTACACTAACCTCTGTAGCAGCAGTAACACTACACACACACAGCCGACTCTACACTAACCTCTGTAGCAGCAGTAACACTACACACACACAGCCGACTCTACACTAACCTCTGTAGCAGCAGTAACACTACACACACACAGCCGACTCTACACTAACCTCTGTAGCAGCAGTAACACTACACACACACAGCCGACTCTCCACTAACCTCTGTAGCAGCAGTAACACTACACACACACAGCCGACTCTCCACTAACCTCTGTAGCAGCAGTAACACTACACACACACAGACGACTCTACATTAACCTCTGTAGCAGCAGTAACACTACACACACACAGCCGACTCTACACTAACCTCTGTAGCAGCAGTAACACTACACACACACAGCCGACTCTACACTAACCTCTGTAGCAGCAGTAACACTACACACACTCAGCCGACTCTCCACTAACCTCTGTAGCAGCAGTAACACTACACACATACAGCCGACTCTACACTAACCTCTGTAGGCAGTAACACTACACACACAGCCGACTCTACACTAACCTCTGTAGCAGTAACACTACACACACACAGCCGACTCTACACTAACCTCTGTAGCCAGTAACACTACACACACACAGCGCTCTACACTAACCTCTGTAGCAGTAACACTACACACACACAGCCAACTCTACACTAACCTCTGTAGCAGCAGTAACACTACACACACACAGCCGACTCTACACTAACCTCTGTAGCAGCAGTAACACTACACACACACAGCCGACTCTCACTAACCTCTGTAGCAGCAGTAACACTACACACATCACAGCCGACTCTACACTAACCTCTGTAGCAGCAGTAACACTACACACACACAGCCGACTCTACACTAACCTCTGTAGCAGTAACACTACACACACACAGCCGACTCTACACTAACCTCTGTAGCAGTAACACTACACACACACAGCCGACTCTACACTAACCTCTGTAGCAGTAACACTACACACACACAGCCGACTGTAGACTAACCCTGTAGCAGTAACACTACACACACACAGCCGACTCTACACTAACCTCTGTAGCAGTAACACTACACGCACACAGCCGACTCTACACTAACCTCTGTAGCAACAGTAGCACTACACACACACAGCCAATTCTACACTAATCTCTGTAGCAGCAGTAACACTACACACACACAGCCGACTCTACACTAACCTCTGTAGCAGCAGTAACACTACACACACACAGCCGACTCTACACTAACCTCTGTAGCAGTAACACTACACACACACAGCCGACTCTACACTAACCTCTGTAGCAGTAACACTACACACACACAGCCGACTCTACACTAACCTCTGTAGCAGCAGTAACACTACACACACACAGCCGACTCTACACTAACCTCTGTAGCAGTAACACTACACACACACAGCCGACTCTACACTAACCTCTGTAGCAGCAGTAACACTACACACACACAGCCGACTCTACACTAACCTCTGTAGCAGCAGTAACACTACACACACACAGCCGACTCTACACTAACCTCTGTAGCAGACTCTCCACTAACCCTGTAGCAGCAGTAACACTACACACACAGCCGACTCTACACTAACCTCTGTAGCAGAACACTACACACACACAGCCGACTCTACACTAACCTCTGTAGCAGTAACACTACACACACACAGCCGACTCTACACTAACCTCTGTAGCAGTAACACTACACACACACAGCCGACTCTACACTAACCCCTGTAGCAGTAACACTACACACACACAGCCGACTCTACACTAACCTCTGTAGCAGTAACACTACACACACACAGCCGACTCTACACTAACCTCTGTAGCAGCAGTAACACTACACACACACAGCCGACTCTACACTAACTTCTGTAGCAGCAGTAACACTACACACACACAGCCGACTCCTCACTAACCTCTGTAGCAGCAGTAACACTACACACACACAGCCGACTCTACACTAACCCCTGTAGCAGTAACACTACACACACACAGCCGACTCTACACTAACCTCTGTAGCAGCAACACTACACACACACAGCCGACTCTACACTAACCTCTGTAGCAGCAGTAACACTACACACACCACAGCCGACTCTACACTAACCTCTGTAGCAGTAACACTACACACACACAGCCGACTCTACACTAACCTCTGTAGCAGCAGTAACACTACACACACACAGCCGACTCTACACTAACCTCTGTAGCAGCAGTACACTACACACACACAGCCGACTCTACACTAACCTCTGTAGCAGTAACACTACACACACACAGCCGAACTCTACACTAACCTCTGTAGCAGCAGTAACACTACACACACACAGCCGACTCTACAACTAACCTCTGTAGCAGCATAACACTACACACACACAGCCGACTCTACACTAACCTCTGTAGCAGTAACACTACACACAACACAGCCGACTCTACACTAACCTCTTGTAGCAGTAACACTACACACACACAGCGACTCTACACTAACCTCTGTAGCAGTAACACTACACACACACAGCCGACTCTACACTAACCTCTGTAGCAGTAACACTACACACACACAGCCGACTCTACACTAACCTCTGTAGCAGTAACACTACACACACACCAGCCGACTCTACACTAACCTCTGTAGCAGTAACACTACACACACACAGCCGACTCTACACTAACCTCTGTAGCAGTAACACTACACACACACAGCCGACTCTACACTAACCTCTGTAGCAGTAACTCAACACACACACAGCCGACCTCTACACTAACCTCTGTAGCAGGTAACACTACACACACACAGCCCACTCTACACTAACCTCTGTAGCAGCAGTAACACTACACACATACACAGCCGACTGTAGACTAACCCCTGTAGCAGTAACACTACACACACACAGCCGACTCTACACTAACCTCTGTAGCAGTAACACTACACACACACAGCCGACTCTACACTAACCTCTGTAGCAGTAACACTACACACACACACAGCCGACTCTACACTAACCTTTGTAGCAGCAGTAACACTACACACACACAGCCGACTCTACACTAACCTCTGTAGCAGCAGTAACACTACACACACACAGCCGACTCTACACTAACCCTGTAGCAGTAACACTACACACACACAGCCGACTTACACTAACCTCTGTAGCAGTAGTAACACTACACCACACAGCCGACTCTACACTAACCTCTGTAGCAGTAACACTACAACAACAAGCCGACTCTACTAACTCTGTAGCAGCAGTAACACTACACAAACAGCCGACTCTACACTAACCCCTGTAGCAGTAACACTACACCACACACAGCCGACTCTACACTAACTTCTGTAGCAGCAGTAACACTACACACACACAGCCGACTCTACACTAACCTCTGTAGCAGTAACACTACACACACACAGCCGACTCTCCACTAACCTCTGTAGCAGCAGTAACACTACAAACACACACAGCCGACTCTACACTAACCCCTGTAGCAGTAACACTACACACACACAGCCGACTCTACACTAACCTCTGTAGCAGTAACACTACACACACACAGCCGACTCTACACTAACCTCTGTAGCAGTAACACTACACACACACACAGCCGACTCTACACTAACCTTTTGTAGCAGCAGTAACACTACACACACACAGCCGACTCTACACTAACCTCTGTAGCAGCAGGTAACACTACACACACACAGCCGACTCTACACTAACCTCTGTAGCAGCAGGTAACACTACACACACACAGCCGACTCTACACTAACCTCTGTAGCAGCAGTAACACTAAACACACACAGCCGACTCTACACTAACCTCTGTAGCAGTAACACTACACACACACAGCCGACTCTCCACTAACCTCTGTAGCAGCAGTAACACTACACACACACAGCCACTCTACACTAACCTCTGTAGCAGTAACACTACACACACACAGCCGACTCTACACTAACCTCTGTAGCAGCAGTAACACTACACACACACAGCCAACTCTACACTAACCTCTGTAGCAGTAATACTACACACACACAGCCGACTCTACACTAACCTCTGTAGCAGCAGTAACACTACACACACACAGCCGACTCTCCACTAACCTCTGTAGCAGCAGTAACACTACACACACACAGCCGACTCTCCACTAACCTCTGTAGCAGCAGTAACACTACACACACACAGCCGACTCTACACTAACCTCTGTAGCAGTAATACTACACACACACAGCCGACTCTACACTAACCTCTGTAGCAGTAACACTACACACACACAGCCGACTCTACACTAACCTCTGTAGCAGTAACACTACACACACACAGCCGACTCTACACTAACCTCTGTAGCAGTAACACTACACACACACAGCCGACTCTACACTAACCTCTGTAGCAGTAATACTACACACACACAGCCGACTCTACACTAACCTCTGTAGCAGTAATACTACACACACACAGCCGACTCTACACTAACCTCTGTAGCAGTAACACTACACACACACAGCCGACTCTACACTAACCTCTGTAGCAGCAGTAACACTACACACACACAGCCGACTCTACACTAACCTCTGTAGCAGCAGTAACACTACACACACACAGCCGACTCTACACTAACCTCTGTAGCAGCAGTAACACTACACACAAATAAGTTATTGCACACAGAGTGTGGAAGATTACGTGGGTTGTGCTCTGGCCTCTTTACCGATAGGTTTATTCTGCTGATTGAAAGAGAATTGAAAGAGAACTCAAGTCAAAACTTGAGGGTTTGGAGGGGATGATCGTGTTTTCTGAGGATGTGAGTGAATGATCTACTTTGTTTATCAGTGTAAAGTCTTTTTTGAGATCACGAGACCTAAACATGGAGCCGGATCTACTTTTTGAGCCTGCACGTGTGACGTTGATACATAAGGATGTCCAAAGATGTTGTAAATAACGAGTGATTTAAGATGCGAACATAGTGCAGATCTAAGAGAACCGTTACAGGCTGGTGGTCTGAGTGAAGCAGAAATCACAGATAGATACTCTGGTGAGATTTGAACACATTTTATTTAGTTTTTAGTGTTTTCTAAAATAATTTTAGTGTGTTTTGGAACCAGACGTCCTCGAAAAGTTCCCTCCTGATTTTTCCTGATCTTCTCATTATCAACATTCAGATAAACTCAGAGGACCCGTGTAGCTTCACTGGTGGGTTTGATAGTCAATATAATGTGTATAACTGTGTTGTAGACCCCTGGATCCCTTCACCTCCACTGTAAACACCATCACCACTACTGTAAACATCATCACCACCACTGTAAACACTATCACCACCACTGTAAACATCATCACCACCACTGTAAACATCACCAACACTGTAAACATTATCACCACTACTGTAAACATCATCACCACCACTGTAAACACCATCACTACCACTGTAAACATCATCACCACCACTGTAAACACCATCACCACTACTGTAAACATCATCACCACTACTGTAAACACCATCACCATCACTGTAAACACTATCACCACCACTACTGTAAACTTCATCACCACTACTGTAAACTTCATCACCACCACTGTAAACATCATCACCACCACTGTAAACATCATCACCACCACTGTAAACACCATCACCACCACTGTAAACACCATCACTACCACTGTAAACATCATCACCACCACTGTAAACACCATCACCACCACTGTAAACACCATCACTACCACTGTAAACATCATCACCACCACTGTAAACACCATCACCACCACTGTAAACATCATCACCACCACTGTAAACATCATCACCACCACTGTAAACACCATCACTACCACTGTAAACATCATCACCACCACTTTAAATATATTCTGACTTTGGAAAAAATCTGTAAATTTCCATTTGAACTGTACAGAAAGGACCTTAATCAACAAGTTTATACCAGAAAATACGAAACCACAGTTACATCAGTTTTATTGAAAACATGATTTTATTGAATTCTGACAGGAAGGAAGAACTGATCGGACACCAGATCGAAGAATTCTTGCTGCTATGTTTGCAGTTGACATGGGCGTTAACAGCGACCTCATCGAGATGTCTCCATTTCAGACGGGGCCAATCTGTGGCCTTTGCAGCAGCGTCACCCCTCCGCACTCGTTAAAATGGTTCAGTCCAGCACACAGTGCAGTGGGGAATGCAGGGATAGTGGAGGACCCATCGAAGGAGGACCTGTGTGACGTAACAGTGAAGAAGTTGACATATTGAACTGATTGATCCATAAGAGTCTTTTCATTTTTCCCTCCACCGACCACAAGCCTGGGACTGAACCTGAGCTAGCAATGACCCGGAAAGCTGCACACGTTCACAACTGCTGAACTGCAGAATCATTACAACCCAGACAGTAATAAAACAAATACGCAGATCAATAAATATATAACGAAACAAAACAACCCATAAAACACACACACATTATAAAACAAATACACACATATACAGACTGATACCAGCAGAAATATAGATATGAGAATAATCCCAGTCTGATCCAGGAACAAACCTGGCCTGATATATCACAGACTTGCTTGTGGTGCTTCTATACTTACAGACTGTAGTTCATCTGATTCTCTGTATACTTTATTACTCTGTTCTTTAATGATCAGGACCCCCACAGGACCACCACAGAGCAGCTACTATTTGGGAGGTGGGTCATTCTCAGCCACAGGATCAGACACAGCAGTGCTGCTGGAGTGTTTAAACACTGTGTCCACTCACTGTCCACTCTATTAGACACTCCTACTACTTGCTGGTCCACCTTGTAGATGGAAAGTCAGAGACAGTAGCTCATCTGCTGCTGCACAGTTTGTGTTCCTCTAGTTCTTCATCAGTGGACACAGGACGCCGCCCACAGGACACTGCTGTCTGGATAGTTTTGGTTGGTGGACGATTCTCAGTCCAGCAGTGACACCGAGGTGTTTAAACACTCCAGCAGCAGCACTTAGCGGCTGAGGAAGTGTTCGATGCTTTCTTAAAATCAGGTCTAAATAAGGTTTCTCAGTAGACAGTATGTTTAAGGTATGTAAGAATTGGGACAGTCTACATGTCGGGAGCGCATACTATGAAGTAAAATGCTGCCTATGTAGGAGATCAGTAGGATTTGAGACAGACCCAATGTCTGGTGGCCCTATACTATAGACAAACTGTGAGGCTAGACAAGATTTCCAGTGTTAGCTAATCTGGCAGGTCTTAAAGAAACAATAACAGATATTGGAAATGAGGAAGTTTGTTACCTGTGAAACGAGGTGGTATATCTTCTCATGAGGCTGTAGCAGCGCTCTTCACACAGGCCTCAAAAGCCTCCAGCAGCTCCTTGCAGCCTTCTACTCCCTTCCCCTGGACACTGCCGGACAGAGGGTACAAGATTAAGGTCAACAGACTTTAGCAAAAAGACATCGTCCCATCACGTAACGGCCTCCTGCTTTGATATATATGGCAGAAGTCTTAAAGCTATTTTCACAGTTTATGGAAGTCGAGTTATTGAATAAACGTGATAGTCCAAATTGGAATACTCTCAAATACCCGAAACATTTATGACTCTACACTCTTCTGAGCTGAAACTATAAACTATAATAAATGCTGGTTAAAGTCTAGCTTGTCACCAGCAGCAGCATGGAGAGTTTAGTTAATTGAAGGTTTAGCCATTGAGCTGAGCTTGCAAGGTATTGAGTACGTCCCAATTGCACACTTTTTACGAACACTAACTACTTTTGAGTATGTAGTATAGCTACACGTGCCATTGAGTATACTCAATAATCCACAATGCATACTTGGACGCAGCTGAGTATAGAAATGGTAGACGCTATTGACCTACAATCCAACGGAAAACAAAAGAAAGTAGCCTCTCACGCCTGGAAATTTGGTACAAATGGTGAACGTTGGTGTAATGACAGCTGTGGTGATGTGATGATGTGAGTTCAAGCCAAATTTGTCAAAACAGCCTGTAAAAAATCTACATATTCTACTTAATAATATATTTATTTGTGAGTGGTTTTTGTTAGAACTATATTATTATGATTCCTATGATTAACTATACTAATAAGATTAGTACATACTATATTCTGTGTAGTGTTAGTGTGTAGACGAGCTAAAGTTTAGCACATGTGCTGGTATAAAGCTGTTTATAACATCAATAAGAATTTTTTTGTGTTATTAATGGAAGTCTTAAGACTTTTAATATTGTTTTAGAATACTTCAATATTCAAATTAATATTTAAATGCTAAAATAATGCATGCCATGTTTAAAAAAGGCTATAAAACTGATGAAAATAGTGTTGTAACATTGTAAAAAATTAATTAATAACATGATGACATCACAGTGGTCTGTTATCCAATCAGCTTCTTGTTGCTACCCGGTTTATATGGTTATTCTACATGGATTGTTGTTGTTTAGTGAATCTCTATAATAGGTTAAAACAGGTTTTAGGAGTGTGTATATGTAAATTTCTTTGATGCTGAGTATGTGGGTGGAGGTTTCAAAGGAGCTTGTTTTCCATTAAGTCAAAGAAAAGCACGCAGGGTCAGCGACCTCTTGTTACTGACCCCCGTCCTTTGAAACGCAAGCTTATAGGTCAGTGTCATCAGCTGTTATGCAATATCAGCGCGCTGCATATCCTGTCTAGGACGTACATGAAGTCAATCTAAAGTTAGTCCATGCATGTAAACATTCCTCATGTTGTACCGTTTGAAAGATTCTAGTTTTCTCTTAATAGTCCAGCCAAATGTAACATCAGTTAAAAGCTACATTAACCAATAAGTTCATGTTTTAAATGAAATTATACTGACTAGAATGAATTTCTTAGATAAAGCTATTTGTTAGCTACATTAATCTCATAGCTTGAGGGAAAATAAAAAAAAGAAAGCAACCTGGACACAAAAAATCAAGTAGCCAAACAATTAGCATCGTGCAAAAAGTGCCAACTGCTGTACAAAGCTTTCCTTTCATGTTAGCTACATTAGCCTTAATTAGCTCGAGCACAAAACTAAAAAAAGCTAACTTTGGGCACAAATACAGAACAGCTACATAATTAGCAGCATGTAAACAGCGCTAACAGTGCTGAAAAGCTTTATTCAGGCCTACTTGTTAGCTACATTAGCCTCACAGCCTCACAGAACAGCTAGCGTCATGCAAAGAGTTTCCCTGCATTAGGTGCGTCTGAAATCGCCTACTTGTCTACTACTCAGTACTGAAATCAGTAGGCGAGCGCGGCTAGTATGTCTGAATACTCAGTAGTAAATCAGTAGGCGAGGGCGGCTAGTATGTCTGAATACTCAGTAGTAAATCAGTAGGCGAGCGCGGCTAGTATGTCTGAATACTCAGTACTGAAATCAGTAAGCGAGTGTGGCTAGTATGTCTGAATACTCAGTAGTAAATCAGTAGGCGAGGGCGGCTAGTACGTCTGAATACTCAGTAGTAAATCAGTAGGCGAGCGCGGCTAGTAAGTCTGAATACTCATTAATGAAATCAGTAGGCGAGCGCGGCTAGTACGTCTGAATACTCAGTAGTAAATCAGTAGGCGAGCGCGGCTAGTATGTCTGAATACTCAGTAGTAAATCAGAAGGTGAGATTGGCTAGTATGTCTGAATACTCAGTAGTAAATCAGTAGGCAAGCGCGGCTAGTATGTCTGAATACTCAGTACTGAAATCAGTAGGTGAGCGCGGCTAGTATGTCTGAATACTCAGTAGTAAATCAGTAGGCGAGTGAGGCTAGTATGTCTGAATACTCAGTAGTAAATCGGTAGGCGATCGCGGCTAGTATGTCTGGATACTCAGTAGTAAATCGGTAGGCGAGCGCGGCTAGTATGTCTGAATACTCAGTAGTAAATCGGTAGGCGAGCGCGGCTAGTATGTCTGGATACTCAGTAGTAAATCGGTAGGCGAGCGCGGCTAGTATGTCTGGATACTCAGTAGTAAATCAGTAGGCGAGGGCGGCTAGTATGTCTGAATACTCAGTAGTAAATCGGTAGGCGAGCGCGGCTAGTATGTCTGAATACTCAGTAGTAAATCAGTAGGCAAGCGCGGCTAGTATGTCTGAATACTCAGTACTGAAATCAGTAGGCGAGCGCGGCTAGTATGTCTGAATACTCAGTAGTAAATCAGTAGGTGAGCGCAGCTAGTATATCTGAATACTCAGTAGGTAAATCAGTAGGTGAGCGCGGCTAGTATATCTAAATACTCAGTAGTAAATCAGTAGGTGAGCGCGGCTAGTATGTCTGAATACTCAGTAGTGAAATCAGTAGGCGAGCGCGGCTAGTATGTCTGGATACTCAGTAGTAAATCGGTAGGCGAGCGCGGCTAGTATGTCTGAATACTCAGTAGTAAATCAGTAGGCGAGCGCGGCTAGTATCTCTGAATACTCAGTAGTAAATCAGTAGACGAGCGCAGCTAGTATGTCTGAATACTCAGTAGTAAATCAGTAGGCGAGCGCGGCTAGTATGTCTGAATACTCAGTAGTAAATCAGTAGACGAGCGCAGCTAGTATATCTGAATACTCAGTAGTGAAATCAGTAGACGAGCGCGGCTAGTATGTCTGAATACTCAGTAGTAAATCAGTAGGCGAGCGCGGCTAGTATGTCTGAATACTCAGTAGTAAATCAGTAGGCGAGCGCGGCTAGTATGTCTGAATACTCAGTAGTGAAATCAGTAGGTGAGCGCGGCTAGTATGTCTGAATACTCAGTAGTGAAATCAGTAGACGAGCGCGGCTAGTATGTCTGAATACTCAGTAGTAAATCAGTAGGCGAGCGTGGCTAGTATGTCTGAATACTCAGTAGTAAATCAGTAGGTGAGCGCGGCTAGTATGTCTGAATACTCAGTAGTAAATCAGTAGGTGAGCGCGGCTAGTATGTCTGAATACTCAGTAGTAAATCAGTAGGCGAGCGAGGCTAGTATGTCTGAATACTCAGTAGTAAATCAGTAGGCGAGCGCGGCTAGTATGTCTGAATACTCAGTAGTAAATCAGTAGGTGAGCGCGGCTAGTATGTCTGAGTACTCAGTAGGTATTGAGTAGTAGTGAACGGTACCTGTATGACCTCCTGAATCAGCAGTTGTTTGTATGTAGGTGAACACAGCACACTGTGTATCCCATGATTCACCTGGAGTCGTGGATGAATTCAGAGTGGAGTAAATAAACGGTGTAAAGCTGAACGTCGGCTGTGTGTACGTAGCTACGGCTACTGAACTGCCGCTACAGAAGTTAGAGCTACTGCTGAGATAAACAATGATTAACTTCCTCCCGTTTCATCTTCTCTGATCTACAGCTCCACACCGTCTGATACATAATCAGACAAAAACACAGATCAGAGTCACAAAAAGATCTAAATCTGTCAGTAAACGAGCTTTTAAATGAACAGCAGGACTTTTACGGTGGTGGTCTGACGTCTTGCGTCACAGGACGCTGGTAAGATGGTGGACGTAGTGCGTCTGAGATTGTGTGGTACTAAAACTCTCCTACTGAAATTACCTACTAGTCTGACGCTCGAGCAGAACGTACTGACTCTAATCTAGTACCTACTGACTAGTAGACGATTTCGGACGCACCTATTGTGACAGCGTTGTTTTGGTGACCACAGTGCGGCGACAATGTTGAAATGTAATTTCTCAGAAAGTTGAATGTCATCTGACCACATACTGTCACAACCGTCTAGAGTTCTTCATACATTCCTTTATATCTACATGGAACTTTATGGAATTTTTCCAACAGGTAGTCATACTACCTTAAACCAGTGTTATTTAGCACTAACGTTGTGGCAACTCTGTTCAGACAACATAAAAAGGACCAACTGTTGACAAGTGTTTTGTGTTTGCTGGGTTGTACGATCCTGTGTAAGAAGCTTTGTTAGCTGTTAGCTACTTTTGTTATCTACTTTAGCCTTGTAGCCTGAGTTCAAATCTAAATAAAGCAAACTTTACATACAAATTACAAATAGCTAAACAATTAACTTTACGCAAACAGTGTTAATGGCTGTACAGATCTTTCCTGGTTGGCTATGTTTGTAGCTCGAACACGAAGCTAAAGGAAGCTTAGTTTCAGACTCGAATACAGAAGAGCTAAACTTTTAGAATCATGCAAACAGTTCGCACGACACTGTAGGACTGAACATTTACAGTGTCCAGTAAATTTATTTGAACACTGTTGTAAAGGCGAAACCCCGCAGTGACTCCATTTAGTAAATAATAAAAATGTATGTTTTTAACCCTTTGATGCACAACATAGGTTAAACTTGATCCATAGTCATCATAGTTGTGCACTGCTATTCGTTTTTTTGGCTTTGTGCCGTTTAAATATCGTTCCAGCTCCAGATGGTCTGATCTAATTGCGAGATTCGTGCTTGTACACAGCTTTTTGATCGGATTCACAGATTCCGGAAAATGACAGATTTTTACGGAATTTTTTTCTCATACAGAATGAATAGGATAGAAAAGTGCACATCAATCTACTGAACTTCTGCTTGACCGACACATACCGTTTTACATACACTGACTCAGGGCGGACCCCCGACCACGACTGTAGCGCTGGTTTGACCTGCACTCGTCTATTTGTGTTTTTTCCATCCCTCTTTTTTCCCCATAGAGTCCCATTCATTTTTGGTCACACCCAAACATTATGATTTCATTTGACCTACAGCCTCCGAACTGTCTGTACTCACTCAGAGCAGATCCCTAAACACACTAACCCACACTCCTCTACTTGTTTCCTTCAGAAAATACATTTTTCTAGTTTCTTATGTTATTGTGTTTAATGCTAAGTATTTCTTTGATAAATCTATTTATTTAATCAGTTTATTTATTTCATTTATTGAATTTATTTAATTAGTAAATCAGGTAATTTCATTATTTAATGTTCCAAACGTTCATTAAAAATCTTGTTTTTGACCATAAATCATTATTAGTTTACAAAACTCCATAGTGAACACATAAGGGTTAATTCTGAGCCATGTTGTGTGTTAGAATTAGTGATACAAACATGACTTTTATTTAAAAACAAGTTAACTGAGGAATTCATGGAAGCTTAAATAATGAAACATATTTATTGCGAAGATATAGAAAAGAAAATCTCAGTCGAGTCACTTTAGAGGCAGATTGTGCATCAAAGGGTTAATAAAATATGTGGTTGGCATACATAATGCTTGTACATCTCAGACAGTGAAGCATAGAATCTTGTAATGTGACCCAAACGGTGGAGGCCAGGACGAGTGACCTGCCCCGTTTCCCGTGTCCTGCAGGCAGCGGGTTTATTTCTGGGTGACTATATTTAAGTTGCAGATATACATTACCTCGACTTCCTGCTAATTATAGCCCTGCGAGGAGAAGCTCTTTCGAATGCCCGCTGATATTTACACTGAAGATCATTAACGTTACTGTGGAGTAGAATAAGCCTTCTGAGGCCTAGACGTCAGAGCAGTCGCGGCCTGGTCGACCGGATCTGTCATTTCTGTGTTTATTCAGATGCGATGCTGAAGTGATGCTGTAATAATCAAATGGCTGCAGCATTTCATTAAACGACTGCAATCATCAAATGACTGAAACGTTAATCATTTAATGAATGCACACGACGCCCTTCACGCTGTACCTTTACTGAAAGTCGCTTCAGCATCTGCCCGATGGCTTCTATTATAAATGAGTCTATGAGTTTTCTGTTCTTGCTAAATGCAGGCAGGCCAGTCAGACTAACAGCCAACCATACGTCACAGATGTAGCAGATAGAGGTTATGGCTACGGTGGTGTAATGGTTAGTACGGTGGTGTAGTGGTTAGTACTGTGGTGTAGTGGTTAGTATGGTGGTGTAGTGGTTAGTATGGTGGTGTAGTGGTTAGTATGGTGGTGTAGTGGTTAGTATGGTGGTGTAGTGGTTAGTATGGTGGTGTAGTGGTTAGTACGGTGGTGTAGTGGTTAGTACGATGGTGTAGTGGTTAGTATGGTGGTGTAGTGGTTAGTACGGTGGTGTAGTGGTTAGTACGGTGGTGTAGTGGTTAGTACGGTGGTGTAGTGGTTAGTACGGTGGTGTAGTGGTTAATATGGTGGTGTAGTGGTTAGTACGGTGGTGTAGTGGTTAGTATGGTGGTGTAGTGGTTAGTACGGTGGTGTAGTGGTTAGTACGGTGGTGTAGTGGTTAGTATGGTGGTGTAGTGGTTAGTATGGTGGTGTAGTGGTTAGTATGGTGGTGTAGAGGTTAGTACGGTGGTGTGGTGGTTAGTATGGTGGTGTAGTGGTTAGTATGGTGGTGTAGAGGTTAGTACGGTGGTGTAGTGGTTAGTATGGTGGTGTAGTGGTTAGTATGGTGGTGTAGTGGTTAGTATGGTGGTGTAGAGGTTAGTACGGTGGTGTGGTGGTTAGTATGGTGGTGTAGTGGTTAGTATGTTGGTGTAGTGGTTAGTATGGTGGTGTAGTGGTTAGTATGGTGGTGTAGTGGTTAGTATGTTGGTGTAGTGGTTAGTATGGTGGTGTAGTGGTTAGTATGTTGGTGTAGTGGTTAGTATGGTGGTGTAGTGGTCAGTACGGTGGTGTAGTGGTTAGTACGATGGTGTAGTGGTTAGTATGGTGGTGTAGTGGTTAGTACGGTGGTGTAGTGGTTAGTACGGTGGTGTAGTGGTTAGTACGGTGGTGTAGTGGTTAATATGGTGGTGTAGTGGTTAGTACGGTGGTGTAGTGGTTAGTATGGTGGTGTAGTGGTTAGTACGGTGGTGTAGTGGTTAGTATGGTGGTGTAGTGGTTAGTACGGTGGTGTAGTGGTTAGTATGGTGGTGTAGTGGTTAGTACGGTGGTGTAGTGGTTAGTATGGTGGTGTAGTGGTTAGTACGGTGGTGTAGTGGTTAGTACGGTGGTGTAGTGGTTAGTACGGTGGTGTAGTGGTTAGTACGGTGGTGTAGTGGTTAGTATGGTGGTGTAGTGGTTAGTACGGTGGTGTAGTGGTTAGTACGGTGGGGTTAGTGGTTAGTACGGTGGTGTAGTGGTTAGTATGGTGGTGTAGTGGTTAGTACGGTGGGTGTAGTGGTTAGTACGGTGGTGTAGTGGTCAGTATGGTGGTGTAGTGGTCAGTATGGTGGTGTAGTGGTTAGTATGGTGGTGTAGTGGTTAGTATGGTGGTGTAGTGGTTAGTATAGTGGTGTAGTGGTTAGTATGGTGGTGTAGTGGTTAGTATGGTGGTGTAGTGGTTAGTATAGTGGTGTAGTGGTTAGTATAGTGGTGTAGTGGTTAGTACGGTGGTGTAGTGGTTAGTATAGTGGTGTAGTGGTTAGTATGGTGGTGTAGTGGTTAGTATAGTGGTGTAGTGGTTAGTATGGTGGTGTAGTGGTTAGTACGGTGGTGTAGTGGTTAGTATGGTGGTGTAGTGGTTAGTACGGTGGTGTAGTGGTTAGTATGGTGGTGTAGTGGTTAGTATAGTGGTGTAGTGGTTAGTATAGTGGTGTAGTGGTTAGTATGGTGGTGTAGTGGTTAGTACGGTGGTGTAGTGGTTAGTATGGTGGTGTAGTGGTTAGTACGGTGGTGTAGTGGTTAGTATGGTGGTGTAGTGGTTAGTATAGTGGTGTAGTGGTTAGTATAGTGGTGTAGTGGTTAGTATGGTGGTGTAGTGGTCAGTATGGTGGTGTAGAGGTTAGTACGGTGGTGTAGTGGTTAGTACGGTGGTGTAGTGGTTAGTATGGTGGTGTAGTGGTTAGTATAGTGGTGTAGTGGTTAGTATAGTGGTGTAGTGGTTAGTATGGTGGTGTAGTGGTTAGTATGGTGGTGTAGTGGTTGATGATGCTGGGATTGGCTCCAGCCCCCTGTGACCCCGACTAGTGGGATAAAGCAGCAGATAATGGATGGATGGACAGATTCAATCAACAGAAACAGTTCATTGAGCTTTCATGACCTTTTAACCCTTTGATGCACAAGCTAAGCAAACCCCTACTAACGCACGACATGGGCACCGTATGTTACTGGATGTACTGCTGAGTGTCTCTTCTGTAAATCAGTTTATTTTATTATTTAATGTTCCAGATGTTCAATTAAAATTTTGTTTTTACTTTAAATCATTATTTTAATTCTTATTTATTTACTTCATAAACGAAAACAGTGTTTGTAAATATGTTCCTGACTGCAAATGTTTACCAATGTCAACAGTTTCTATCAGATTCCATAGTGAACACATAAGAGTTAACTCTGACCCGTGTTGTGTGCTAGAGTGATCCAAAAATGATTATTATTATTAATAAAGTAAATAATAAAACTAAAATGAACATTTCAATGAACATTGATCAAAAACAAGTAAACTGAGGAATTCATGGAAGCTTAAATGATTAAATAAATTTATTGCAAAGATATAGAGAATAAAATCCCAACACAGGTTGTGCATCAAAGAGTTAAGGTCTTCTGTCTTGAAGCTTTCTGCAGAGCTTTTTATGGCATAACCTTTGACCTTGCCAAAGGGCACATACTAGACGCCGAGCATTCTACTGCAGATGATGGGACTCACAGTCTTAAGCCGTTGGGTCTGAGTCTATGGAGCTGCTGAGGTTCTGTGTTTCTACCATTTTTAGATTTTTCCGATTTTACCATCAACATCCATGTGAACTCAGGAGACGCTTGTAGGTTCACTAGTGGGTTTGATAGTAAATACAATGTGTATATTTGTGTTGTAGACATAGAGACCCCTGGTTACCATCACCACCACTGTAAACATCAACCAACATCACTGTAAACTCCATCACCACCACTATAAACACCATCACCACCAATGTAAACTCCGTCACCACCACTATAAACATCACCACCACTGTAAACATCATCACCACCACTGTAAACTCAATCACCACCACTGTAAACTCAATCACTACCACTGTAAACATCACCACCACCAGTGTAAACATCACCACCACTGTAAACTCAATCACCACCACTGTAAACTCAATCACTACCACTGTAAACATCATCGCCACCACTGTAAACACCATCACCACCAGTGTAAACACCATCACCACCACTGTAAACACCATCACCATCAGTGTAAACATCATCACCACCACTGTAAACACCATCACCACCAGTGTAAACATCATCACCACCACTGTAAACACCATCACCACCAGTGTAAACACCATCACCACCTCTGTAAACTCAATTACCACCACTATAAACATCAACACCACCACTATAAACAACATCACCACCACTGTAAACTCAATCACCACCACTGTAAACATCATCACCACCACTGTAAACACCATCACCACCAGTGTAAACACCATCACCACCTCTGTAAACTCAATTACCACCACTGTAAACTCAATCACTACCACTATAAACATCAACACCACCACTATAAACAACATGACCACCACTGTAAACATCACCACCACTAGTGTAAAATCCATCACCACTATGGTAAACATCATCATCACCATCCCTGTACTAAATTGCCATTTCTGGTGACCAAACATGCCGCAGACCCCCAAGACATCTGTGTCGCTTATTTGTGTATTCAGACACCACGGTGGGTCTCTCTACTGAGGTTCCGCTGAAGTTCTGCAGTTCTGTGTCCCCAAACAGCTACTCAGTTCTGATTCTAGAACTTTCCTTGTGATGAGAAAGAGCAGAGAAACGGCTGCCGTTAATAAGCTGAGTTATAATTTCTAAATGAATCAAGAAAAATAAAGTCTGGTGCCAGGTGACTCTACTGTTAGCTAGAGACACACTAGACTAGACACACGAGACACCACTGAAACCTGACTGGTGTGTTTGTACATAACAGAAGTACACGCTTTACCGTAGCAACACTTTACTAAATTTCCGTCCGCATCATCACTTCTTCATATATACCCCCCCCGACCCACCCCCCTGTTCTGCCATATCCTTAAACCTAATGCCCTTGACTCGGTCATCCTAACACACAAAGAGCCAGTTAATATTCAACCCCTCTGAGACTTAAGCTCACGTCGGAACTTAAAGCAGTAGAGGTTTTGCTTGGCTTGAGATAACAAACCTGATAGAGCTGCAGAAAGTGGGAAAGTCTTAAATTTATATTTACTAAGCAACGCAGTGTGTACTACGTAGTTCTAACAGCTGAAATCATAGAATTCTACATCAGGAGAATGTTGTACGTAGTAAAGAACTGAATTCAGAAATATTAAGCACTTCAACTGAAAAGAAAATTCCAGCAATTCTTAAAATTTGTCTGCAAACGGTCTGCAAAGACATTCCGAGTGACTTCATGAGTGATGTCATGTTATTACAGTAAATGATTATATGTTTACTGATGACTGGGATGTCGTTTATGGTAGTTTTGGGAAGATTGAATTACTGTGAACCTGTTAATGATGGAGGGATACATGCCGGACACTGTGAGACAAAATAGATTATTTTCAGATTTTACCATTTATTTTATTAGATGCTTATATATAGTAGGTAATTTAATTTACCAAGAAACTAAATTTAGTAAGACATAAATAATAGAATAATTTAACCAGCATGTAAAAGTAGTAGGGAATTGAATTTAACAAGCACTGAAAAGTAAGAAGTAACTGAACTGAGTGTGCAAGTAATTAAATGTTATAAGTATTTAAAATCAGTGAGATCATTTCACATGCAGGTAAAAGCAGCAGGTAGTTGAATTTTATGAGCATTGACATAACGTAATTAATGACGTAATTAACATATACATAACATTTTAATGTAATAACAAATATGTATATATAAAACATTTAAAAGTAGTAAATAACATATATGCTACATTTAAAAGTAGTAATTAACATTTAAAAGTAGTAACTAACATATATATGTAACATTTAAAAGTAGTATCTAACATATATATTACATTTAAAAGTAGTAACTAACATATATATATATATATATAAAACACTTAAAAGTAGTAAATAACATATATATTACATTAAAATGTAGTAAATAACATGTATTACTTTTAAAAGTAGTAAATTATATATATATTACATTAAAATGTAGTAAATAACATATATTATTTTTTAAAGTAGTAAATAACACATACATATATATATATATATATATATATATATATATATATATATAATTTAAAAGTAGTAACTAACATATATATATTACATTTAAATGTAGTAAATAAAATATATTACTTTTAAAAGTAGTAAATAACACATATGTATATATATATATATATATATATATATATATATATATATATATATATATATATAATTTAAAAGTAGTAACTAACATATATATTACATTAAAGTGTAATAACTAACATATATATTACATTTAAAGGTAGTAATTAACATATATATATATATATAACACTTAAAAGTAGTAAATAACATATATATATATTACATTAAAATGTAGTAAATAACATATTATTTTTTAAAGTAGTAAATAACACATATATATATAAATATATATATATATATATAATTTAAAAGTAGTAACTAACATATATATTACATTTAAATGTAGTAACTAACATATATATTACATTTAAATGTAGTAACTAACATATATACTACATTTCAAAATAGCAACTAACATATATAAAACATTTAAAAGTAGTAATTAACATATATATCACATTTTAAAGTTGTCATTAACATATATATTACATTTTAAAGTTGTAACTAACATATATATTACATTTAAAGGTAGTAATTAACATATATATTACATCTAAAAGTAGTAATTAATATATATATCACATTAAAATAGTAAGTATTTAAAATTGTTTGTGAGTAATTGGACCTCACCATTTATCCACTTCCTCTTTGAGCACCTGGCACTGGACAGGAACGTCTGCGGACTCTGGCATGGCGAGAGTGTGTGTGTATGTGATGTGTGAGAAATAAAACGTTGCTCTGGGAAAAAAGTCCTTTGGGACAAAAATACGAGAGGACACCAATATATAGGGGGGAGTCCAGAGAGTGGGCGGAGAAGAGGAGGAGAGATAGAGGGAGGGAGGGAGAAGGGGCGGGGGGGGGGGGGGGGGGGGGGGGGGGGGGGAAAGTGAGTTGTGATGGCAGGGGCCCAAGCACCGCAGCAGGAGCCGAGCCAGCCGATGAGGTTTGTCAGCTGGGCGAGCGAGTCTGTTACAGGGTGTCAGGTGGCATATGCAGATAACGCTGTGTGTGCAGGAGGCGTACGGAGAGCCGGTGTGTGTACGGAGTGTGTGAGCTGGAAGAAATGCTTCAGGACAGGACAGTGTAACACACGACCCCCCCCGACCACAGCGACAGACGTGGTGTGTACTCGGCGCTGGGGATCTCACCGAGGACGACACGCAGGCCTAACGTGTCCTGACATAAACTTTATGAGCTGTCGGATTCAGACAGGCCGCTCGTGTTTCTGTGTTGAGTGAAGCCCGAAGGCTTCCGGCTCCAGAGAAGATGAAGCACCTACAGTCTCTTACGACTCAGAGGTGACATTCTGTTGGTTGACTCAGCTTTCACCCACTGGGAGAGTCTAACGCCACAGAAACGCTAGACGTGTGCAGTTAGCATCGCCCTCTGGAAGGTTGGCGATGAAGAAAAACCATCCTGTTGGTGGAGTTAGAACAGTAGCTAACTCGCTAACACAAAACCAACAGAATTACACCAGATTACTGTAAACTCCAGAGACGATATCACCCGAACAGTGACCCGCAACAAAGGACGTCTAGATTTCTGTCACGGTACGATTAAAACAGGTGTTAGCAAGCTGGCTAACTCGCCTACCATAAACAGTAAAAACACAAAGATAAACACGATTAAATCACCTATACTTGCCTATACTAGTGGTGTGCAGCTGCAGTTAGCCAAGGAGCTAACATGTTGTTAGCAAACTGGCTAACACCCTAAACGTGAACATGATTGCATCAGACAGTGTACTACAGTACACACACTCACACACACACACACACACACACACACACACACTCACACACACACTCACACCTACGGGCAGTTTTGAGTGAGGATCCTAACATGCATGTGTTTGGACTGTGGGAGGAAACCGGAGAACCCGGAGGAACCCACTTAAACACGGAGAGAACATACACACTCCACACAGAACCACCCGGACCGGGAATCCAACCCAGATCATCTTACTGTGAGGAGACAGTGCTGACCCACTACACCACCATACTGACCACTACACCACCATACTGACCACTACACCACCATACTAACCACTACACCACCATACTGACCACTACACCACCATACTAACCACTATACCACCATACTGACCACTACACCACCTTACTAACCACTACACCACCGTACTGACCACTACACCACCATACTGACCAGTACACCACCATACTAACCCACTACACCACCATACTAACCACTACACCACATACTGACCACTACACCACCATACTGACCACTACACCACCATACTGACCACTACACCACCATACTAACCACTACACCACCATACTAACCACTACACCACTATACTGACCACTACACCACCATACTAACCACTACACCACCGTACTAACCACTACACCACCATACTGACCACTACACCACCATACAAACCACTACACCACCATACTGACCACTACACCACCATACTAACACCTACACCACCATACTGACCACTACACCACCATACTAACCACTACACTACCGTACTAACCACTACACCACCGTACTAACCACTACAACACCATACTAACCACTACACAACCATACTAACCACTACACCACCATACTAACCACTACACCGACGTACTAACCACTACACCACCGTACTAACCACTACACCACCGTACTGACCACTACACCACCGTACTAACCACTACACCACCGTACTAACCACTACACCACCGTACTAACCACTACACCACCATACTGACCACTACACCACCATACTAACCACTACACCACCATACTGACCACTACACCGACGTACTAACCACTACACCACCATACAAACCACTACACCACCATACTGACCATTACACCACCGTACTAACCACTACACCACCGTACTAACCACTACACCGCCGTACTAACCACTACACCGCCGTACTGACCACTACACCACCATACTAATCACTACACCACCATACTAACCACTACACCACCGTACTAACCACTACACCACCGTACTAACCACTACACCGCCGTACTAACCACTACACCGCCCGTTACTGACCACTACACCACCATACTAATCACTACACCACCATACTAACCACTACACCACCATACTAACCACTACACCACCGTACTAACCACTACACCACCGTACTAACCACTACACCACCGTACTAACCACTACACACCATACTAACCACTACACACCATACTAACCACTTCACCACAGTACTAACCACTACACACCATACTAACCACTACACCACCATACTGACCACTACACCACCGTACTAACCACTACACCACCGTACTAACCACTACACCACCATACTAACCACTACACCACCATACTAACCACTACACCACCATACTGACCACTACACCACCGTACTAACCACTACACCACCATACTAACCACTACACCACCATACTAACCACTACACCACAGTACTAACCACTACACCACAGTACTAACCACTACACCACCATACTAACCACTACACCACCGTACTAACCACTACACCAGCGTACTAACCACTACACCACAGTACTAACCACTACACCACCGTACTAACCACTACACCACCGTACTAACCACTACACCACCGTACTAACCACTATACCACCGTACTAACCACTACACCACCGTACTGACCACTACACCACCGTACTGACCACTACACCACCGTACTAACCACTACACCACCGTACTAACCACTACACCACCGTACTAACCACTACACCACCATATTAACCACTACACCACCATACTAACCACTACACCACACTAACACTACACCACCATACTAACCACTACACCACCATACTAACCACTACACCACCGTACTAACCACTACACCACCATACTAACCACTACACCACCATACTAACCACTACACCACCATACTAACCACTACACCACAGTACTAACCACCACACACCATACTAACCACTACACACCATACTAACCACTACACCACAGTACTAACCACTACACACCATACTAACCACTACACACCATACTAACCACTACACCACCGTACTAACCACTACAACACCATACTAACCACTACACCACCGTACTAACCACTACACCACCATACTAACCACTACACCACAGTACTAACCACTACACCACCATACTAACCACTACACCACCGTACTAACCACTACACCACCGTACTAACCACTATACCACCGTACTAACCACTACACCACCGTACTAACCACTACACCACCGTACTAACCACTACACCACCTTACTAACCACTACACCACCATACTAACCACTACACCACCATACTGACCACTACACCACCATACTAACCACTACACCACCATACTAACCACTACACCACCATACTGACCACTACACCACCATACTGACCACTACACCACCATACTAACCACTACACTACCGTACTAACCACTACACCACCGTACTAACCACTACACCACCGTACCGACCACTACACCACCATACTGACCACTACACCACCGTACTAACCACTACACCACCATACTAACCACTACACTACCATACTAACCACTACACCACCATACTAACCACTACACCACCATACTAACCACTACACCACCGTACTAACCACTACACACCATACTAACCACTACACCACCGTACTAACCACTACACCACCATACTAACCACTACACCACCATACTAACCACTACACCACCATACTGACCACTACACCACCATACTAACCACTACACCACCATACTGACCACTACACCGACGTACTAACCACTACACCACCATACAAACCACTACACCACCATACTGACCATTACACCACCGTACTAACCACTACACCACCATACTAACCACTACACCGCCGTACTGACCACTACACCACCATACTAATCACTACACCACCATACTAACCACTACACCACCATACTAACCACTACACCACCGTACTAACCACTACACCACCGCACTAACCACTACACCACCGTACTAACCACTACACACCATACTAACCACTACACACCATACTAACCACTACACACCATACTAACCATTACACCACCATACTGACCACTACACCACCGTACTAACCACTACACCACCGTACTAACCACTACACCACCATACTAACCACTACACCACCGTACTAACCACTACACCACCGTACTAACCACTACACCACCATACTAACCACTACACCACAGTACTAACCACTACACCACCATACTAACCACTACACCACCGTACTAACCACTACACCAGCGTACTAACCACTACACCACAGTACTAACCACTACACCACCGTACTAACCACTACACCACCGTACTAACCACTATACCACCGTACTAACCACTACACCACCGTACTGACCACTACACCACCGTACTGACCACTACACCACCGTACTAACCACTACACCACCGTACTAACCACTACACCACCATACTAACCACTACACCACCATATTAACCACTACACCACCGTACTAACCACTACACCACCGTACTAACCACTACACCACACTAACACTACACCACCATACTAACCACTACACCACCATACTAACCACTACACCACCGTACTAACCACTACACCACCATACTAACCACTACACCACCATACTAACCACTACACCACCATACTAACCACTACACCACAGTACTAACCACCACACACCATACTAACCACTACACACCATACTAACCACTACACCACCGTACTAACCACTACACACCATACTAACCACTACACCACCGTACTAACCACTACACCACCATACTAACCACTACACCACCATACTAACCACTACACCACCGTACTAACCTCTACACCACCGTACTAACCACTACACCACCATACTAACCACTACACCACCATACTGACCACTACACCACCATACTAACCACTACACCACCATACTAACCACTACACCACCATACTAACCACTACACCACCATACTGACCACTACACCACCATACTAACCACTACACCACCATACTAACCACTACACCACCGTACTAACCACTACACCACCGTACTAACCACTACACCACCATACTAACCACTACACCACCATACTAACCACTACACCACCGTACTAACCACTACACCACCATACTAACCACTACACCACCATACTAACCACTACACCACCATACTAACCACTACACCACCATACTGACCACTACACCACCATACTGACCACTACACCACCATACTAACCACTACACCACCATACTAACCACTACACCACCATACTAACCATTACACCACCATACTGACCACTACACCACCATACTGACCACTACACCACCATACTAACCACTACACCACCATACTAACCACTACACCACCATACTAACCATGCCACTTATCCCAATTTTAAATTCTTAATATCATGCAGGTCTAGTTGAACGTGCCCCAAACCTACAGCCCCCTCAACCAATAGAGAGTCAGGATGAAGGTTTTCAGTTTTTGTTTATGTCCTAAAGTGTTCGTTGGTGATGTTTTTAGTTTGTCCCAGTGAGGCTGTGTTCTGTTCTGTTCTGCTCGGAGCACATATGGCAGCTCTTCAGGCACAAACGGTATTAATGTCCGTCCTAGTTCTGAACACATTTGCATGACTGAGTTCTGCATTTGTGATGGTAATTTCAAACATCAAAAGACATTAACAACTGCCTAGACACACCTTAGCAACCACCTGGCACACCTTGACTGCACTGATATTACAAGGACACATAGTTTAGTGATGTGGTGTTTGCTGTCGACCGGTTATATGACAGGGAGGTATGTTTTCATTGATGTTATATAAGGTGCAGTTTTAGGCACTGGGATTGTGATGGTTGCTTATAAGTCAAGGATGTAGGTTGACACAACCCAACCCCCCACCCCACTCTTTCCCTCCACATCCAACCAAAACCCCACCCTCCCCCGCTTCCCTCTGAGCTGCATACATTACAGAATGTCTAATGTCTAATGGGAACTCAGTAAATAGTGAAGGTGTGCACTGGTGGATAAGATTCACACTGGGAAGCACTTCGGATTGATCTCACACAACTTGATCACGTAAACGAGTTAATTCAGATATTGCTAGGGAAATTCTGTTCTACAAGAATATTGGGGTCCCTACCATCCATACGCCAACCCACCCTACCCTCATCGGACGAAGGTGGGGCACAACATGGACAGGTTGCCAGTTGCCCCAAAATCACTTGGAAACATTTTGGTTCCATTGACTTACATTGAAAGTAAAGACAACTAACTATGTGTTTTCCAATGGACAGTGATAAATTTGATATATATCACTGTCCAATGGAAAACATATAGGTATTTTACAGTGGGGGGAGGGTGGTGGTTGTGGGGGGTGCGTCTGGTTTAAATTCTCAGCAGCCAAAGCCACCCGGATCTAGTTTCTTAGAGTTCCCCTTCCTTGTCTGGTCTTAGTGGTCTTCCCAAAAAGTCATTTTATACATATCCCTATGAAAGCCCATTCACACCAGCTACGTTTATTTTTTTTTTTTTTTATATCAAAAGCATGAAGTATCTCCAAATAACCACCTGGCATTTCAAAATTGCGACAGTATCTCTGATTAATGTGAAAGGAGCTCAAAGTAATGACTTAGTATTTCACAATAATGCCACAGCATAGCAAACTGCTTGTTCTGGGGTGGGCAAGGACCCTCAGTTCCAGTGAAGGGAAACCTTACCAAGACATTTGGGATGCTCCCAACTGTGTGGGAACAGTTTGAGGAAGAACCGTCCAGCATGGCTCTTTACAGGCTGGTAGGTGAGTCCTTGGTATGAAAGAACTTGACTGAGCCACATAGAGTCCTGGCCTCAAGTCCATCCAACACCTTTGATCTAGAACAGTGATTGTGAGCCTCTCGTCCAACAACAGTGAAGCTGTTATAGATGGAAAGTGGGACTAACTTAATATTAATATCTAAAGATTTATTATATGTGTGTGTTTCCTAATACTTTTGGCCATATAGCGAGAGAGAGAGCGCCCCCCTGTGGCTGAGCGCGGTCACGAGTGCGCGTAGACGCGCCCTCTCGCGGCTGCGGCGCGCGCCAACACCGCGCGGCTCCTCGCTTCGGCGCGCTCTGCAAGTGCTCGAGCCAAAGCCGAGGGAGACGGACGAGAGCCGCCATCTTCCGTGCGTTTCTCCCTCCAACGATGAGCAAAGTACGTCGAGCCCGGTGCTCGGTGACACCTCAGTTCCACTCATAAACCCGTGCCGTGACGGGACTCGCGCCCGAGACCAAAAAAAGATCGATGTTACACGGAAAAGTACGCCGTTTTTCGGGGGGCGTTTTGTTGTCCTTAACCAAGTGAGGGGCGACAGCGAGGCGTGGAGTCGCACATACGGACCCGAACCGAGCGGGACCCCCGCGTCCGTACGCGATGGGAAGACTCGAGGAGCCCGTCCGTCCCCGTCTGTAGCCACATTTGTCGGGGTTTTCGTTTCACCGGCGCGTATTTAACGCGAATCCTGCGAGGAGTCGTTGCCCAAATTCCCCCGGACAGCGCGCGGCCGTCACGTGGTAAGGTTCCTCCTTTTCTTTGTGTAGTAGCTACGGGAGCAGCTGCTAGCAGGCTAACGTTACATAAACCCACTTTTTGGACACACAAACTCGGTTTTTGTGTGAAATTCAGGTATCACGGGAATGCGAGAAAGACCGGGAGCTGCTTTAAATCGCGCTAACCGGCCCAGCGCGCTGTTGTGTGGGTTTTTAAGCCGGCGTCAGGAGACGTTTGTTAGCCGTTTGAGAAATGTCTGTAACTCTGAGGGGATGTTTTGTGAGATAACAGGCTGGTTTCTTCACACAGCAGCGCGAAAATGGCTTAAATCAAGTTTCAGAGCACTTGTTTGCTCTAATTAACCTGGTTAGGCGAAGCTGGAGTTAGCCCGCGGTTCTAATTCTCCGGTCCACCTTAAACGGGGCAGCAGTTACGTTCTGGCGCCTCACCGTTTAAGGTGGAGCGGAGAATTCCAATCGCAAGCTAACTTTATTTTTTTTTATTTTTAGTTTCTGAGTCTGTAGTAAACGAACACGAGTAACATTGTGAATAAATATGAGCTTATTATGTGGAAAGTTCGCGATTTCTGACCTTCCATACTATTCCATTTTAAGGTGGAACGGAGAGTTAGATCTCGGTCCATTATTTTTTTATTTACTATTAGCTTTAATAGCAAGCGAACAGAGTGTAATAATAATTTAAATAAACGTGAACTTGTGTGCAAAGTTCGCCGTCTTTTAATCTTTTAACTTTAATCTGAACGGAACTGCTGCACCTTTTTAAGGTGGAACGGAGAATTCAAGCCACACGCCAGCTCGTCTCCGCCAATCCTTTTAGTTTCTGGTTTTGTACGAATCCAACACGAGTTACAGAGATGAAGAATATCCTAAATATGAGCCAGCTGGGTGGAAAGTTGGCGATTTCTGACCGCCGAGCTTTGGGTTGGGCTCAACAATGCTGCAGTAACCAGTAACCTTATTAGCTCTCACCAGTGTTGAGCGCCCAGCGTGGCTTAATCGTGGACTTTATTACGAGGTAAACGAGTTTAATTGGACATTTGCTCGGGAGATCTGTCTTCCTGAGCCTTGTTGGCCTTTTTCTGATACCAACGATCACATATTAATCGCTTCGTGACGCGGAAATAATGAGGGGAGGCTGTTAGCTGGCTGGCTAACCTACTTATCCATATTTGATTTGGCTCCAAATGTTTTGTACATGCCTACATACTCGTGCATAGCACATTTCTCTCATATTGGATCCTGTAATGTTATGCAGAACTTATTTTCTGGCTGCCCTGATAACACGGACTGGTTGTTGCATAAGTGAGTCTAATGAGTTTTATATATACATATATATTTTATATATATATATATTTTATATAAGTGGCATAACCTAATAAACACCGACTGATGTCAGCTTTCACAAATCGTAATAGGTTAGTGTAGATGATTTCTAGGACCTGTGCCTTTGTAATTATGTAATAGGTCTGAGGTTTGATCAGCACCATTCCTTGTATGCCTGTATGCATCCTCCATCTGATCATTTTGGGCAGCTTATCCTAATAAAACTCATGCCTTATGGGTTTAACGTTTATATATACATTTATACACTGTTCGAATGTGTGTGTTTACCAGTAAGACCAGCAGATCTGATTAGAACAGATGTAAACAATCATACATACAATACAAAGTAACATGAATATGTTATTGTGAGAGAAGTAGATCAGATCTTGATCCAGTTTGAAGAACAAAGTTAGGTTCCAGATTTCTCCTGGACGCCCCAGACATTGTATGAATGTGTTCAGTTCCTTCAGCAGCAAATCTTGATTTATCTTAATGAAGTACTGAGCAGTCAAAGCAGGTATTAGATGAGAACTGATAATAATACTGGGTTGTTTAGGAGAAGCTTGGAAAGGGTTAAATAAACACACTGACGTATGAAAAAGCACTACTTACGCTATTAATACTGATTAATATTTAATAATAAAGTGTTTTGCTGAGCAAATCTGGAAAAATAGCTTTTTAAATATAATAATGTCCTCATGTCAGTTAATTGTATGCATCCGTAGTTCGTGTACAATGAGTTTACAAGTTTTCTGTTTTTACCCATTTAGTTTTGTAATACTCTGATTTGTGACGCGTCCATCTGTTTTTAATTTGCGCCGTGCTCGTTTGCTGAACAGTTTGTTAGTGCGAGCTTCAGGACCGGCTGTCCTGATAACTGTTTCTAAGTTAGTAGCATAAACTTAGCTTCCTTTGTTCTCCGCTATGCTGAATGTTAAAAATGTTCTTCTGTAATACACGTGGACAGCATGTACCTAAACTTTCTAACTGGGAATGTCATCAGCTACTGGTGTTTATGACTGTTATTCTTCTGGTTAGCAGGATTAGCCATCTCATTCAGACCCGTCTGTTTCCACTGAGCTGTATACATGGACATATTCTTTTCCAGTTAAGATATTAAAGGGATGATTAGCAGATTATCAGGCTGCATGTAAACATGGCTAGTGTTTTTCTGCTTTCTGAGTCATTTAAGAGTCGTGTGCAGCTCTGCTGGGGCTGCGTTAAACATTTTAAGTGTTTATCTTAAAGGGAAGTTCCACAGATTTTCCATCATCGCAGTGTAAACAGAGTCATTCCGGGTGGTTTGACGCGTAATGGTTGGCTGTAGAGACTCGGATGTCTTTGCTGGAGCTCCACAAATGAATTTACACACATCTGCTGAGTTTTATATAGTGTTGATGGTAACATAGTAGAAAGTGTGATATATAATTAATTATATATCACATGTCCAGCGTGTATCCGTCCACCATCATTGGATTAATATAAAGGACTTTGTAGGCCACAATTGTATTTAAACTGTCATAATACAGTGTCTCTGGCATCAGACGGTGTATTTATAACCATGTACAGTGATAACTTTTAGAGGTGGACGTCTGGTTCACCTCCACTGTGAGCAGTTCGTTTAACTGTGTAGAATTATAGAATGTAGGTGGAGTTTCCATTAAGGTGTTTTAAGTTGTAGCTTCAGAATTTCATACATTTGATCTTAAATATGTTTGATATTCTGTTTAAAACCAAACAGGGGATCCCAGTTGTGTTTTTTGGACACATGAGAACGGGTTTCGGCCGTGAGTGTAGTTTTAGAGAGGTAGCCCGTCCTGTTTCTTGTTGGCTCTTGTCCTTTGTTACACATTAACTGACATTGTCCCTCGTGTTTGCCTCTTTGACATATTAACCTAGTTACTAGTTGGGTCTCGTAGCCGAGCACCTGATATGGTGAAGAAATGTCTTATCATGGTTATATACTGTTTTGAGTCGATGGCTGTGAGTCTTGAGGACACGTGAAAAACACATAGAGACATGGTTCAGTGGTTATTAGACCCATGAACACTGATTTGATGGCTTAGGAGCCCAATTTTGGTGATTTGTGGGTTTATTATTATTATTATTATTATTATTATTATTATTATTATTATTATTAGAGGACTGGTTTTCATATTGCAGCTTCCTGCAGTATCCATAGCACAAAAGCCACCGCTGTGCAAGCGATGAATAAGTGATGTCTTATGCGGCCGGTAGTGTATTTTCTTGTAGTTTCTGTTGGACTGGTGCGTGACATTGTGTTATTGTGTGTGTTGGTGGGTTTAATGTGGTGTGGGATGGCCATTGGCGTCCCCCAGGATCCATATGGTATTGTTTTGGTTGTTTTTTCTAAAAACAGTTTGTTTTTCTTTTAAGTAAAGCAGCTCCTAGGTTGTTTTTCTGAGCTTGCAAAGGAATAGGCAGCGTCTTACTTCCCTCTCTTCACGGTCACAGGTTCGGTTTGTGTTGGTTATTGAACGTTTGATGAATATAGGTTGCCTTGTCTGCGCATAGCCAAGCACAGATTGTCTATCTCCGACACCTAAAGGCATATCCCTAATTCCACTGACACAGATGGTCTGCTAAAGAGGAGTAGGAGGAGGAGGAGGAGGGGAGAAAGAGGGGATGGCTCGCGCTTATGTAAGCATGAATGGCGTAGGCTTTTCCCTCCTAAATGACCACAGTAGTGGTCACTTGTGTGCCAGTGGATGAGACTGCCCCCACCCTACCCCCACCCTCAAGCCCTTTGTTGAGGTCAATGAGGCCTCATTCTGTCTGCCGGTATGAGTCCAAGTCAAGCAGAAGGTGAAGGGCAGCTGTGCTCCACAGAGCTTTTTATCGTAGGTGTGAACTGATAAGTCGTTTTATGGCTTGCGCGCTGTCCTATAGCTCTCTTCGGTTTATTTGCACTGTATACATTTCCAGATAACCGTTTTGGGTTTGATCCTCGCGTCACTGCTGCCCAGGATGCTGACGTGAAGGTCAGCTTGTTTGTAGTTTGCGGATCCTTAACCTGCTTGTGTTGACAGAGAGAGAGAGAGAGAGAGAGAGAGATGGGCAGCGAACCACAAGCTGGTTAAGGACACAGTCAGCTCAGTGCTGAATCACATCATGATGCATGGCGCTCTACAAAGGAATCTTTCATGCCGTTCAGCTTTGTGCTAAATCTTCTGTGGCACAGTTATTACGAGTGTGTGTTTGTGTGTTGCAGAGTTTTTAGAGAATTTAGTTTCATTCTTTCTGTGATCGTCGTATGTGAGTTGCCCTGTCCCTTAGGCTCACATGTGTAAATCCAGTTTCTTGTAAGCGTCTTGTAAAAGCTGTAAAATTTACAGCCCCTCTAATTTGTGCTGGTCATTCATCTATTTGTCTGTCAGTCTGTCTAAATACGGGAGCAGTAAAAATGTGTATTGTGTGGCACACAAAAGTTTCCAGGCAGCGTTGCCAGCTGTGAATATATTTAGTCTTGTATATATCTTAAGTGTATTTCTGAGCTGCTCTCATTAGAAATCATCTAAAGCTAACCTCCCTTCCATCTCAAGGCTGGTTTCTCTTTCGGTACAGTTGGATATTTATCGATATCACTGATGCCTTATGTCACAACTCATGTATCAACGTTTTTGAGGCTAATACTGACCGAGGGTGGGGCTATTTGGAATTATTAGCACTAGCAAGTCATGAAACATGGTGGAAACATGGTCGTCTAGTGCTATACACTCAATCACTTTGGCTGTGGTTTGGTTTAGCTCCAGTCAGATCTGGTCTGCGTGGTTTTCTGGGTTATTTGTTTTGTGCTAGCTCTGCTGTTTGCTGATACTCACTGTATTCAGCTGCGTGGTGTGCTCTTTAGTTCCGTATCAGATTAGTAGTGTTAAATGTAGTTCCCCAACGAGACATGTGGATTAACAGATGTTACAGAACGAGTCACATACGATAACAAACTGCCAGACAGACGACGTTTTCTTTCAGCAAATGCCATGAACGCCATAAACTGTTCTCTAAAGCCGCTGATTTAGTCTGTCGAAAATGAAAGGATGTCTATTTCCACCTAGTGGTTTAAATAGGAATATCGGCCAATTCCATATTTTGATTACAAATCATCCGATACCGATACATAGCCAATCGATTCTTCTATCTATACTGTGTATGTGTGTATATATATATATATATTAGCTTAGCTCTATTAGAATGTATTGGTTGGAAACATAAGTTGGTCTTGAATTGACTTGAATTCTCTGGTTGTTGCTGCCTCTGTAGGCTCTGTAGGTGGGCCGGTGTTCCGGAGCGGAGGAGCAGGCTGCCGTTACCCTTCCCCCGGCCCTGCATGGCTGCGATGGCGCCCGCTCTAACCGACGCCCCAGCCGAAGCCCGCCACATCCGCCTCAAGCTGGCCGCCGCCTCGTCCGGCCTCTCTCCTGGCAGCGCTGAGAACAACGGCAACACCACTAATCTCCTCCTCACCTCCTCGGTCTCGCCGTCCACCGCCGCCGCTAACAGCAAGCGCCACCTAGCCTCGGACCCCGAGGACGGCTGCCGGAGCTGCTGCTGCAACGGTAAGGGCCAGACGCAGGAGCCCTTGAGCCTGGGCAAACTGCAGCCGCTGGTGGCCTCCTACCTGTGCTCTGATGTGGCACCCGTGGCGAAGGAGTCTCTGAAGGTGCAGGGCGTCCTGAAGAGCCGCGGCCTGCTGAACGGCTCACTGTTCCACAGCGCCGAGGGCGGGGAATTCCTGCTGCGCAAGGCGCTGAGCGGAGGACGGGTGAAGGGCTTCGTCAACGGAGGGGGAGCTGTAGGAGCAGGCGGAAGCGCCATGGTCCCTGTTAACGGCCTGGCCAAGAAGTTGGCCGTGCCCAGCACAGCCCTGCCAGAGAAAGGCTGCGTCGCCACGGTGAACGGAGATAACGCTAAACCTCCGGCCAGCGGAGAAGCTTTGTTGCCCCTGTCTTCGAAGTCTGGTGACGTCGTGCCCTTGATTTCTGCGCCGAGAGGTGACGCCAAGCACCACAGAGACTCCATGGATGTTTTTAGTCGAGCTCAAGAGGAAACGGGTCTCTCGCTTATAAGCGCAGAGGTCAAACCTGAAACAGATTGTGTGCCCTCTAGTGGCTGGTTGCATTCTTCCAAAGCGGCAGGGCTGACGGAAACGAACAGTGACAATGAGGACACCCAAACTTCGCCGGCCCCTCGCTGCCCTTCCCCCACCTCCTCCGTTAACCTGGAGGCCCTGCTGCAGGAGCGCTCCCAGCAGAGCCGGCGCAGGCACGCGGACATCTCGGGGCGCCTGCAGCGCCTCTGCAAGAGGCTGCAGGTGGTGCAGGCCAAGCAGGTGGAGCGCCACGTCCGACAGCAGCTCTCAGGTTTTCTGGACCGAGCTGTGACCCAGAGCTCTGCCTTCAGCCACAGGGCCGACCTGCACGAGGACTCCTTGGGCCACTTCCTGAAGGGAGGCTCCGTTCCCTCTGAACTGGAGAAGCTGCACCTGAGTGGCAGCACCAACCTGCGGATGGCGGAGGCGCAGTTCGACTCGGACGCCACCGAGAGCAGCTCGGGAGGCGAGAGCGACGTGGAGGAGGAGGAGCTCTCCAGGGTGGACATTGAGCAGCGGCACGTCAAGCTGTAAGTACTTTTGCTGGGTTCTTAGGCAAACGCTCAGACAGTTATGTGATTAGTCGGGATTTTCATTAAGCCAGATCACACAAATCTCATAAATATCAGCGTCCCGATGCTTTAGAGCGTTTTAAAATCCAAATGGTCCTGCGTGAGTAGAGAAGAACATTCACACAACACTGAAAATGGGGTGGTAGAGATGCTATGGCATGAAATGGAAAAAAAGTTTAACTCTATGATTATAGTCAGTGGTCAGAATCATTTCTGTGTTGCTCATAGACTGATACACATGTTCTTTATATTAAAAAAACCATTGGTAATAGTGGCAGCACAGTTTCATTGCCTAAATATTATTATGATATAGCCAGTAGGGCTGTGTGATACAGCGGGCACGATTCAATATATCCAATATATCGTGATATATTGTGATTTTTCAAATCCTACTGTTAAATTACACCACTATATAAACAGGTTTGCCATTGCTTACAATAGAATTGCACCCTTGTGCTGTTTGTTAATGTTGGAGTGGAGCTGAAAATGGATTACAGCACTGCCATCTAGTGCTCAGAGGTTTATACACAACACAAAATGACTGGGATCTGTGTAACGATACTGTGTTTTTGAGAATCGATGCAGTATCACAAAACATAATATCCCGATATTTTCTTACACCCCTAATAGCCAGTAGCTTCTCATGAAACCATACGAGTTGTGCATTGAGAGTGTTTAAATTGTGGTTTTAATTGCAATTAAGTGCCATTTATTGTCATTATTTCCTCCCAGTTAGCTGACGTAGACCAACAAAGCAATTATAATTATTGCTTAAATGCAGATAAGAATATGTAGTTTCAATAAGAGGCAGAAGTCGACTTATCACCTCATGCTAGTAGCTTTTTCTATTAAGATGATTTCAGCTTTTGAAATATTCCACCTGTCAGTATGTTCTACTGTAGCACATGAGAAGGTGTTCTCTGTAATAATGTAATGGTGGTCTTGGAGTGAACGCTCTAGTGGTTTCTGGTGACGGCATACACTCTTATAAAACCCAAGAAACCTCCAGAGTGTCGTAACCATTTTCCACCATGTTTTCCCTGAAACAACAAACCCTCAGTGAAGCCTGTGCACCTGGGAGCATGTTGCTAATTGGAAGATAGCTTTTCAAACCACTGTAATCAACCATGGTTTGAACACTAATTAGATTACTTGGTCATCAGTAGATGTGAGAACTCTGAAACGGTATGAATGAAGTGCCACTGAAATTAAAATGCAAGCCAAAGATTAAAGGCTAAGCACCACTTATGGACCCTCCTGGTGATTTCACATTGTTTTAGATACTGAAAATATATAAACATGAAATAAAATGAAATTTTCTGCTTAATTTGCTTTAAAATAGATGATTTTAATTAAACTGATGGAAAAACCTGAGCTCACTACGGAAACTCCTGGTGGACAACAGTGATCAGCGTCGCGGTACAACAGCACTATGACTGACTGGGACTGAGAATGTTCCAGAGCTGCTTCTTCAGATTCTGATGATATTTTTAAATTTGAATCTAAAAGAGCTGTAATGTAGAAATAGACCACCATATCACTTAGTCCTGATACTTTTAGACCACCATATCGCTTAGTCCTACCCCACCCACAACAGCAGCTCATCCTGAGTGTAAACAATATCTAGCTAAATAACCAACATTATTCATGACAACAGCCTAGCAACCAGCCTAGCAACCAGCTAAACTCAGATATAGAGGTACAGTTATTGTAGTAGATATGATTAAAGTGAACTTTCTCTCATACGACTCTATAAACCTTCATAACTCAGCTATGTTAGCTTAGCATAACCACCGAACTTAGCAAGTGAAGCTAACATTAGCTAAAACAGGCTCAGTAACTGAGCTTACCTGGTTTACCTCCACGTACACGGAGGCTCTTGAACTCCTCTCGCTGGTTTCCTTACACGCCCGTATTGTTGGAACAGCGCCAGATTAAGATCCAGTCGTCATGTAAGCCTACGTCCCATAGTGATAATCTTCAGACTGAGATGATCTACAGATGATGGAGTGAGAGGACGCTCCTTTCCAGTGTGTCTTTTTAAAGTTGACAGGTTTAGTCCACTTTCTGAATATTTTGGGGGTGTTTGGTCAGTTTGTGCTCAGGGGTCTCACTGTACATCCAATTACTGCAGCCAAAAACAACAACAACACCTTTCTGTCAGTGTGTATTACTGTAAGTGCATCATATAGCGTTGTTGTCCACCATCTACATCACACACATAACACCTACAGCCTGAACAGTGGGTGGAACTAAACAGTCTTTTAGTCGTATTTCTTGACTTTGTAAATAGTAAAACATTTTCTGATGTTTAATAATCACAAGTTAGGATCTTAAACTTTGCTGTAATGACATTTTCATATTAGCTGGTGCTCAGCCTTTAAAACAGTTCACAAAAACAGACCTATTAAAAGTATTGACGTATATAAGCTACAGCATGTGCTACAAAATTATCCACTGTCCTCCACAGCAAAACTGTCCAAGGCCTTAAATGTATTTCTTTATTTGTGTGGCCATTTGCATTAATTTCCTGCTTTTGGCCAAAAAAAAATCATTAAAAAGGTGAAAAATATGTTGCGTCCATAGTGTGAGATTATTGGAGATCGTTCTGCAGCAGTACAAATGATAGTGGGGGGCATTCTAGAGTATTGTGAACAGTAGAACATAGCAATGATGACAGCATTCAGGTCCCATCATTTGGGTTTGTTGTGTGTTGTGTGCTCTGGCCTTTAAAGGTTTATTGAACTCCTATAATTACTCTTCAGAACTCTTTCAAAGCATAGTTTTGCAGCATTCACTGCAGCACGGGCCTGTTAACGGAGCACAGGCTTTCAGGAGAGCACATGCTGGACCTCAGGTGATCCAAGCACCTGCACAGGCAGCGACTGTGGTTTTCGCTAGAGCGCTAAATGACAGTTCCCTCCAACTCATAACCAGCCGAGGCTTTAAAAAGAGATTGCACCAGATTCTCAGCATTACTGCGTTACTCGTTAACGGGTAACTCGGAGTGGGTTCATAAGAAATGCGCCGCTCTAGAGAAACATGCTGAGACAAGAGTTCCAGAGTCGTTCTGAGAGCCAGATGTCAGAAGCATTTAAAGTCCTATAAAAGCCCCAGTTTAGAAACGTATATCAGGAAATGCCTTCAGGACGTTTGCTTGTTTACACCTGCTCGTTTTATCGAGTATCTTGTTTATATCTGGAGGCCAGCTCTTCCCAGCACAACCAGAACTCCCCCCAGTACATAGAGAATTCTTTCCGGTACATTGCAAACTCCTATCGGTACATCACAAACTCCTCCCAGTACAGTTGTAACTCCTCCGGGTACATCTCAAACTCCTCCCAGCACAACCATAGCTCCTCCTGGTACGTTGCAACCTCCTCCCCACACGACCAGAACTCTTCCCAGTACTCCCCAAACACCACCCAGCACAACCAGAACTCTTCCTGGTACATCACAAACTCCTCCTGGTACACCCATAACTCCTCCCAGTGCATCGCAGACTCCTGGGACATCCGTAATTCCTCCCGGTATACCTGTAACTCCTCCCGGTACATCACAGACTCCTCCCGGTACATTGCAAACTCCTACCGGGACATTTGTAACTCCTCCCGGTATACCCGTACTTCCTCCCGGGACATCGCAAACTCCTCCCAACACTACCGACCCGAACTCCCTCCAGCACAACTGAAATTCTTCCTAGTACATTCTGATCTCCCCCCAGCACTACCAGAACCCCCCCCCCAGTACATCCCAGTACATCCCAAACTACCACAGCATAACCAGAATTCTTCCCAGTACATTCTGAACTCCTCCCAGTTTACCCAAAACCCTTCCAGCAGAACCAGAGCTCCTCCCAGTACATCCCAAACTCCTCCCAGTCCCTTCATCATGAATTTTTCCCACAGTATAAACAGCAGCTATAGTTTTTAAATCAAGTTGAAAAATGTAAACAAGACGAAAATGGAGATACGTGGTTTATATATACACACACTGCTGAAGCTCTGTGTAGTGATTAATTCACAGTGATGTTTAGGAATGGTGGTAGGTGCTCTGCTGTGTCCTTCACAGCGGCAGTACTCTATGATTCACAGTTTATTTTAGAAAGCCTGCTGTTGTCGAGGAGCAGAACTAGAACTGTGGAGAAAGCTGCTCCTCTTCAGGGAGCCGTGGTGCAGGTGCTGTATGGTGGTCGTGCCCTGAGCCGAGCACACGAGCCTCTGACTGCGAGTTCACAGGCTGAACTTTGTCGAGAGACTGTTAATTTCCACTTTGGCCTTGTTTGCTCAGTGAGATCATAGATCGTGTTGTCATAACACCGTCCCGTCTGAAGTCGTTCTTGCCCTTCCTCCTTGGCCGTGCTCGCGCTCGAAAAACACCAGCAAGGTTAAATTTCCTGTTTGCCTTTTGAGACTCTTCGGAAAACGGAGAGTGAGAGAGAATGCTGTGATGTCTTTTAACTCACTGGAAATCAAAGTGAGCCGCTGGAGGGAATTCTCAAGAACTGTTTACCTTGTACGTTTCATGTGTGAACAGAATGGCCCAGAAACTGACCACTGCACTGTATTGTGGGGGGAGTTAACACTTTCAGCTGTAGAGATGATGTTGTGGCTTTAAAGCCTGTTCTCACTACAGATGATTGTACTCTAAGCTGGATCTTCATGAAGATGTGAGACTTCCACTGCTCTCCAGCGCCCTCATTCCTGTTCAGGCTCTTTGTTTAGGGAAGTAAAATAGCCCTTAAGTAGCAGGTGCATGGTGGTGAGGTGGTGAGCAGGCTGGCTGATGTTTTAGACTGATTATTAATGGAAACCTTTCACGAGGGGAGCGACTGGGCCGAGCGAGGGGTGGGGTGGGGGGAGGGGCCTTGTCCTGCCTCCAGCCATGGCTGCCTTTGAACATTTGACCTAAATAATCAAACGTCCATGTGTGGAGAGTTTGGATGTCAAATTTGAGCCCTCCTGTTTGTTAGACACGCCCGACATGGCTTTACCGTGTACTGTTTACTGTGTGTTGGGAGTTTTTTTCTTTCCAAGCAGTTTCTATTGTGGTCTGTCCATTTGAATATATTTTACTTTTAATTTAATGTCTAGTTTAAGTCTGTAGGCCTGCTTGTTTCTAACCAGTAGCTCGTTTTTTGCTTACTTATATATATATATATATATATATATATATATATATATATATATGTATGTGTGTGTGTGTGTGTGTGTGTGTGTGTGTGTGTGTGTGTGTGTATATATTTTTAAAAACAGCTGAGGGCTATAGTCAAGTAATTTGAGCTCAGATGAGCTTTTTCTCATCCTCAGTGGACGATGTACCAATGTGTTAGTCAAAAAGTGATATTTAAGCTCTTCTTGGCCATGTTAACTAATTAGTGCACTTTTTTGTCACTTTCTCTTTTATTAGTTTTGCAATGATAATAACAAGGGAGAAAAAAAATAAACAATAACAAAAAAAACAATTTAGTGCACTTTTTAGCTCATTGATATTTTTTTTCCTGCTCCCGTTGTCTTCCACACCATCTTTACTGGGTGTGTAAGTATTAATATTTAAAATACGACGGGTCCCGTCCTTTTCCTCTCTCGTCCCAGACCCACTGAGACGCACCCTGAAGTGGTGCAGTGTATTAAAGAATAGATGAGGAACCGGATAAGAGCTTGAATGAATCTAAATTCTTTCTTTTAGTCATGAGCCCTGCTAAATGCAATGCAGATTGTTATTTTTATGTCTTAAACCCTAGTGAGTGTCTAAGTAGGCTGTCTAGGTAGTGAGTGTCTAAGTAGGCTGTCTAGGTAGTGAGTGTGTAAGTAAGCTGTCTAGGTAGTGAGTGTGTAAGTAGGCTGTCTAGGTAGGGAGTGTGTAAGTAGGCTGTCTAGGTAGTGAGTGTGTAAGTAGGCTGTCTAGGTAGTGAGTGTGTAAGTATCAGCGTTCTCTCCTCATCTCTCCTCATAAAACAGATTACTGAGACGCTCTAGTTAGAGAGAGACTGCGTCATGGCTTGTTCCCCCCACTGCAGCACGCCACCGGTGGTTTAGCTAGTTGCTAAGCTACCGGCCGGCTATCCAAAAACTGTAGCCTAAGGCTTAAAAATCCACTAGCATAAATGCTAATGTCTGGAGTATAAAGTGTAAATGGTGAAGGACTCGTTACAGAGTTGATAATAAAATACTATTTTGTGTGATTATATGACCAGAAACACATTAAAACTCCAGAGAGAATCAAAATAACTCACATTTTAAAACCACTTCACTGCTCGTAGATTAGCCTGTGTTGCATCATGGGATTGTTTTAGCGGCTGAGGAAGAGCTCAATGTTTTCTTAAAATCAGTTCTAAATAAGGTTCCTCAGTAGACAGCATGTTTAAGGTATGTAAGAATTGGGACAGTCTACATGTCGGGAGCGCATACTATGACGTACAATGCTGTCCTCACTAGGTTTTAAGACACACCCTATAATTAGAACTGTACACACATACAAAAAAGGCCCTTAAGTAGCAGGTGCATGGTGTTGACATAAGTAGTATATACTTGTGTGTGTGTGTGTGTGTGTGTGTGTGTGTGTATGTATATATATATATATATACACATACACACACATATATAATGTGTGTGTGTATATTTATATATGTATGTATGTATGTATGTGTGTCAGGTTGCCACTCGCACTGGGCTTCCCAGACCTAATAACTATTTGGGGGGTCTCCCCTAGGTTTAATTGCAGTGAACACTCCTTCTGCAACTTTTAACTTCAGTATCAGTCCCGCTACTCCCAGTTCAGTATCTCTATTCGCACCAGAGTTTTAATATAATATATTAAATATATTTAATATAACTCAAACTGAAAAACGTTTACATGCATTCAGATTTGTATATCAGCTTCTCAGAACTGAAATCCTACACCTACCATATTTCGTTCAGGTAGAGGCTATATACACATCTGAATTAGGTCAATTTAAAGCAAACTTGAACACAAAGATTGTAGATTACCTGAAATTTACGTTTGCCAAAGCTGAGTATCTAAGATCTTTCAGATAAACAGATAAGTGCTGACAGTCTGTGAGCTGAATTAATGTTTTGAGTCTGGTCTGTTTTGGTCTTTTAGCTCAGAAACAGTGACATAGTGATACATTTGTGAAGTAAATTACATTTTTCCATTAAATTTATACAAATGCTGTGTGGAATAAACTAGTACTTCATGTTTAGCTGCACCAATGCAGTCTATAGCAGCACTCGGTACTGTCTGGTTTGCGTTCAGACATACTGGTATCTATAAACATGGACAGAAGGCTAGATCTGAGGCTAGAACACAGTGCCAGCATTCCTGAATATCCATGTAGTTAAATGTATCTGTGAGATGAATCATGTTAATCTGTGCAGTATGAGCTTCCATTAGTTACATCAGCCTCGTTTGCAGCTTCAATGAAAGACTGAACAGCCCATCTTTAAGCTCCGAGCTCGTCTTGGCTGGTCATTTGGTGTGAGGGAGATTCCCCCCCCCCAGTTTCGTTCAGAGGAACTGAAGCCAACGGAGCTGTTATTGCCGCCGCCGAGGGTGTGTTTGGAGTTCGTGCGTCACAGGACGTTGACCCTGGAGGTGTTGGTGGATTTTCAAAGGCAAACGTGACCCTTTTGTATCCATAAACCTTTTCTTTTATCTGCAGGTCTATACTGAGGGTGTAGTGTTGAGTTCTTTAGCCAGATTGTACTGTGTTGCACTGTCCTCTGCTACGGGGAAAGAAAATATTGACCTTGTTTGTTGTTATAAAACATTTCATAACTTGGTTTTTACAGCTTGATAGCGTTATGAAAGGTTAGTTGGAGTCATATGTGAATTAAAAGTCATTGCTGGTTTTGTCAGTCAGCAGTTGCTTCTTTCAATTTAGTCCCATTCATTCAGATGGGGTGTCTTTTTATATATAGAGGACCGTATGGAAAAGAAACTACCCTGTCATGATATCAGGGAGCCAAATTATAACCATAGTTTATGCAGTATGTACTGAAAGCATTTAAATTCTGGCACTGTACTGTTGGTAATACTCTTTATATAAGCCTTCTCACAGACAAATGAAGTTATATATGAAATGGTCCCCAGAACCACTGTTTACTCTTCAGATTAAATTAGGGCTGTGTATTGGAATATAATCATTCTTGCGATATTGCAAGCAAAGTGATATAACGCGATTTTTCAAATCCTACTATTAAAACACACCACTATATGAACAGGTTTAACTATACTTACAATAGCATTGCGCCCTTGTGCTGCTTGTTAATGTTGGAGTGGAGCTGAAAATGGATCACAACACTGCCTTCTAGTGGTAAGAGCTTTAAACACAACACAAATGTTTGAGTGTCTGCCAGGACTGTGCATCGATACTGTGTTTTTGAGAATTGATACAGTATCACAAAACATAATATACTGATATTCAATATTTTGATATTTTCTTACACCCCTAGATTTAACGGTAGGTAACGGTATAGTGGAGGTGTGTACTTTACAGGGGGGGGTGTACAAATAGATCTGTTTACATCCATTATGACCTTCTTACAAGACATTGTTTTTGGTGTTGCATGAGTGTGACGATGCTTTGCCAAACAGATATATGAATATCTGTGCTTATGTTTTCGGATATTCTACACGTTTGAGTAGACGTATATTATAAGAGCTGCTATGTACAGAATCTGTACAGCTGTGCAAGTATTATGTTATAAAGGAGTTCCTGTAATACAGTGAGATTCAGTTCAGGTATGAGTTTGAAGTGCAGGGTGAGCACTGGTTAATGAGAGTAGCAGCTCTGGGGAAAAAGCTGGTAGCGTGTCTGGTTGTGCTGGTCTTGATGGTCTTGAGTCTTCTGCCAGAGGGAAGGGCATGGAAGATGTGATGTCCAGGATGAGAGGGGTCTGCTGTAATTTTGCCAGCAGATAAGCAGAAGGGTGTGTTTTAGCTGTGGTATAGTTACCGGTTTACTGTTTCAGGGTTTAGTGGTTCAGCTGACTGTACAGCTGGTTCCCTTCAGAGCGCTTCAGCCTGTTTACAGAAATAGTAATAATGCAGTGGAATTAAATTTCTCATGTATTTGAAGTTGCCCTGTAGCGTGTTTATTAATTCAGTGTTGTGTTGCTCTGTGATGTTCTAGAAATAAACAAGCTGTTTACCCTTTTTGGTGAGCTCATGAATATTTAGAAGAGCTCTGCTCTGATTGGCTGGTTTACAGTAAGATGCCAGTATAATCACACTAAAGTAACACAGACCAAATAAAATGAGCCTCTGTGTAAATAAGCTCCACCCACATACTATTTAGTTAGCTATGCTGGTTACTCGGAGCTGCTAGTGTTGAACGTTACCTGTACTACCTGCTCGCTTTCATCTGGACATCAAACACAAAGTCGATTAAAGTTGTGCTGTGTGATAAACTCAAGCTGCTCCATGTTTTTTTTAAGTCCACCACTTAGTACCACTTCTCTCTCTTTCTGTTTTTCTCACTCAGTTTGTTTCTCTCATCCTGTCTGTTTTCTCTCCACCCCCCCATCTCTCTGCTCTCTATCTCTCTCTCTCTCTCGTTGTAACACTCTCTGATTTTTTACTCTCTCTTTCTCTGCCCTCTGTCTCTCTCCTTGTAACACACTCTCTCTTTTTTTTCTCTCTCGTGGTAACACAGTTTTTTCCCTCCTCTCTCTCTCTTGTTGTAACTCTCTCTGTTTTTCCTCTCTCTCTCGTTGTATCTCTCTCTCTCTCTCTCTGTCTCGTTGTAACACTCTCTCTCTCTCTGTTTTTCCCCTCTCTCTCTCTCTCGTTGTAACTCTCGCTCCCTCCCTCCCCTCTGCCCACTCATTTGTGTTATGTAACTTTTCCCCCTCTTACTCTACACCTCCCTTGTTCCCTTACTCATTTTTTCTCTCTGTCTCCCCCCTGCATTATCTCCTAATCTCTTTACCTTGTGTCCTTTTCTCTTCTTCTTCTCCTTTTCTTTTTTTCTCTCTCTCCTCACTTGGCCTTTTCCTCTTTTTTGTGTAATGACTCAAGCATTCCAGCTGCGTTTGACCCTGTTAAACCTCACGCCCTTCTCTGTTTTTCTTCTCTGCTTCTGCTCTTTCACTCATCTCCCGTCTCAATAGAAAGACTCGTTTATATTCTCTCTCTCTCTCTCTCTCTCTCTCTCTCTCTCTCTCTCTCTCTCTGTATTGAGTACAATATTGCCGGAGTGTAATAACTAGGATTGCATTGCGTGGACTTTCAGGTCCAAAACGATAAGAAGACCACCTTATTGTGATCGATGTCCTCTGTCTGGGGGGGTGATGTTACCCACCGTGCTCCATTTTATAAACTGCAGTAAATGTGGTTTTAATGTCGGATCACATCTGAAGGTTCGGTTCTGTTTTTATTTGGGCCTCTTGGCGTCTCGGTGCCTCTGAGTACTACACTATACTGGTTTGAGTGAAATGAACTGAGGCTGTTACACGATGTTACATAATGATCTTTATAATTATATATAAATATAATATATGTATGTGTGTGTATATATCAGGCACAGCATTAATCCACCTCCTTGTATCTCCACTCACTGTCCACTATCAGCTCCACTGACCATACAGGAGCTCCACTTACAGACTGTAGTTCATCTGATTCTCTGTATACTTTATTACTCTGTTCTTTAATGATCAGGACCCCCACAGGACCACCACAGAGCAGATACTATTAGGGAGGTTGGTCATTCTCAGCACTGCAGTGACACTGATGTGGTGGTGGTGGTGTGTTAGTGTGTTTCGTGCTGGTGTGAGTGGATCAGACACAGCAGGGCTGCTGCTGGAGTGTTTAAACATCTCAGTGTCACTGCTGGACTGAGAATCGTCCACCAACCAAAACTATCCGGACAGCAGTGTCCTGTGGGCGGCGTCCTGAGTGCACTGATGAAGGACTAGAGGAACACAAACTGTGCAGCAGCAGATGAGCTACTGTCTCTGACTTTACATCTACAAGGTGGACCAGCAAGTAGTAGGAGTGTCTAATAGAGTGGACAGTGAGTGGACACAGTGTTTAAACACTCCAGCAGCAGCACTGCTGTGTCTGATCTACAGCACATCACACACCAACATGTTGTGAATTTTGTCCTGAAACTGTTTCATCACTGATCTCAGTTCAGCTTTAAACCTAGAAAGTGTTGTTTGAGTGTGAAAGGGACACAAACCGCCTGTGAAGCGGCTGAGGTCTTACTCTTTGTTCACGCTCGGAGGGGTCCTCCTCCCCACAGTAGCTCAGAACGGGGGGAGCGGGAGCGACTGTGTTAAATGAGTCCCCGACTGGCTCTCCAGCACGTTTCCATCAGCACGGTGTGATTTATGAGCCGCGGTCTGAGGGATGATTCAGTGCACGGCTAAGGAGGGAGGAGGCCGCACGGCTTTTGTTCTCTTTGAGCTTTCCGTCAAATCCACACAGCAGCTCTGTAGACACAACCAGAGAGACAGACCTGCACAGTGTGGTCAAAACACCATAACACAGGAACACTGTGTCCACAAGTGTCCCCACAGCTCCTCTTGAGTGAAACCAGATGCTGTAACGTTCGCATATTGTTCACACAGGTGTTCAGTTGCACACACCTGGAGATGTATTGCTAGGGCTGCACCTAAAGATTAATTTTTTAATTTTTTAATTCTTTTTTTTTTTTGGTTAGTCGATTAATCTAATGACTAATTTTTAGATTACTGTAATGTAGGGCTGTGTTTTGGCACAAACTTGTTATTGTGATACTGCAAGCAAAGTGAGATATTGCGATTTTTCAGGTCCCACTATTAAAACACACCACTGTATGAACAGGTTTGTCAGTGTTGCGTCCTTGTGCTGCTTGTTAATGTTGGAGTGGAGCTGAAAATGGATTACGACACTGCCATCTAGAGGTTTAAACACAACACACAATGATTCACTGTCTGCCAGGAATCTGTGTATCGATACTGTGTTTTTGAGAATCGATACAGCATCACTAAACGTAATGATATTCGATATTTTGATGTTTTCTTACACCCCTACTCTAATGCAAGTGTGTTAGGAAATTAAAATTTTGATTTTTTTTTTGTTATGAATTTGTAACCAATGGATAATTTTGTGCATATATATATATATATATATATATATATATATATATATATATATATATATATATATATATATATATATATATATATAATGTGTACAAAATTATCCATTGGTTACATCCATTAAGGCCCAGAAGCATGAGGAAAACACATGGCCATTGTAGATTAATGTATTAAAGGGTACCTAAAACATACGTGATGTATAAATGGTTAAAGACTAAAAGACTCTCTGTCTCGACTTTTAGTGGCACAAATGATACGTAGCCTACACGCCTCACACACAAGAACTCGGACAGTTTGTAGACTGTATATATTTTGACAGAGTCGTTTGAGAAGCAGCTATGTGTGTTTTAAATCTCCCGCAGTATCTAGAACAGTCTTAGATTCTACACTGGACGATTAAGAAACTGAAAGAAACATGATACACGTGTTAATAATCTATAAGATAAGATAAACAGGTAAACAGGTGCAGTCCTGCTGCTGTGTTGATGAAGCTCTACGGGATGTTTGATCTTCAAGGTCTCGTGTATAGCAGTTGTACTGTTGATCATCTCCACTGTGCAGAGCTGACAGAGCACCACACTGTTGTGTTTCTGTGTGAAACACTCCAACAACGTTAGATGCTTTGTTTGTAGCTACGGCTTGTGCTCCGGATAAATCCATGCTTTCATGCCCCAGCCCTACGTATTGCATATGGTACCTTGTACAGTATGTTTGAAAACCCATTAGTGACTCCTTAAACGTGACCTTTCTTAATATTGATCTGTTATTTGGATCATTTTGTTTGCTTTTGTTGAATCTGCTGAATACCCGGATCTATTGTAATCCGTGATTGGTCAGGAAGCTCAACGCACGCAGTAAAACAGTCAGTGATAGGTTACGTTGACTAGAACTGTGGTGTAATTATAGGTCTCTGGTTGTAACGAGTTGGATGGATTGGTAAACGTCTCTGTTCTTCTGTGTCTTCCCTCAGCTGGAGAAGAGCAGAAGGACGCTTTGCTCTGGAGAGAGCCTCCATCATCAGCCGCTGGACGTGGCTGCAGGCGCACATATCGGATCTGGAGTACCGCATCCGGCAGCAAGCCGACATCTACCGACAGATCCGCACCAGCAAGGTTAGCCAGCACTCAGAGAGTGTGTGTGGGGGTGTGCAGGGGTGGGCACAGTACAGGACTCTACTCGAGTGAAAATAGAAATACTCCTGGTTAAATGTTACTGTAGGAGAAGTTCGGTCGTTCTCCAAGCCAGAGCTTCATCCTTTCATCATCACCAACACTGTTCTTTCATCCCTTCATTCCTTTATCATCACCAACACTGTTCCTTCATCCCTTCATTCCTTTATCATCACCAACACTTCCTTCATCCCTTCGTTCTCTTATCATCACCAACACTGTTCCTTCATCCCTTCATTCCTTTATCATCATCAACACTGTTCCTTCATCCCTTCATTCCTTTATCATCACCAACACTGTTCCTTCATCCCTTCATTCCTTTATCACCACCAACACTGTTCCTTCAACCCTTCATTCCTTTATCATCATCAACACTGTTCCTTCATCCCTTCATTCCTTTATCATCACCAACACTGTTCCTTCATCCCTTCATTCCTTTATCAGCACCAACACTGTTCCTTCATCCCTTCATTCCTTTATCATCATCAACACTGTTCCTTCATCCCTTCATTCCTTTATCATCACCAACACTGTTCCTTCATCCCTTCATTCCTTTATCATCACCAACACTGTTCCTTCATCCCTTCATTCCTTTATCTTCACCAACACTTCCTTCATCCCTTCGTTCTCTTATCATCACCAACACTGTTCCTTCATCCCTTCATTCCTTTATCATCATCAACACTGTTCCTTCATCCCTTCATTCCTTTATCACCACCAACACTGTTCCTTTATCCCTTCATTCCTTTATCACCAACACTGTTCCACTCCTACAGTCCCAACATTTAAAGAGTAATCTTGGTCTGAGTGAATGACTGTCTGAATTATCTATCTATACTTAGTATTTTATCTATGTATGCGTTATAGATAATTCTCTACACAGATGAGACATATCAGAGCTGATTAATGTTGATCGTGACATACAGCATATAGTAACAACGCTCTTCAGTTCTCATCATACAAGAGTGTGTTGGAGAAATAGAGCGAGAGGGGAGAGAGAGAGAGAAGGGGGGGTGGGAGGGAGAAGAAGGAGTTTGTTTTAAACAGAGATGCTGTAACAGACAGATGGCGACAGTGTCAGCACCTCTAAATCAGCTAGGAGAGTATCTGTGTTTTAGAAGCACTTGAAGGTTATTTCTGAACGTCAGGGATAAAAGCCAGAGCAGACAGAGAGTCGCTGTCTGACAGTAAATAAACGAAGGATTCAGAATTTTTAGTGTTTTACCAACTACCAGGCATGTACTAGTATAAAACAGATTATCACAGTAATCACTTCCCTCACCGGCTGTGATACCCCAGTACTGTATTACACACAGCCGTGTTCTGAATGCTGCTTTTAAAAAGCTCTGCTGGGTGTCAGGACCACACGACACTGCAGATCCCCGGTGTGGAGCACTGAGACCTTAACCAGGAGCTGTGAAGCTGCTCCACCTAAAAATAAAACACACCAGGAACCAGTAACCCACCAGCACCAGAGACCAGCTCCTGACACAGTGCTGCTCATTTCTACTGCTATGAGTATGAAGTGTTTCTTCTGTGTTAGAACCAGCCATCCCTTCATCACCACCAACACTGCTCCTTCATCACCACCAACACTTCCTTCATCACCACCAACACTGCTCCTTCATCACCACCAACACTGCTCCTTCATCACCACCAACACTTCCTTCATCACCACCAACACTGCTCCTTCATCACCACCAACACTGCTCCTTCATCACCACCAACACTTCCTTCATCACCACCAACACTGCTCCTTCATCACCACCAACACTGCTCCTTCATCACCACCAACACTTCCTTCATCACCACCAACACTGCTCCTTCATCACCACCAACACTTCCTTCATCACCACCAACACTGCTCCTTCATCACCACCAACACTTCCTTCATCACCACCAACACTGCTCCTTCATCACCACCAACACTGCTCCTTCATCACCACCAACACTGCTCCTTCATCACCACCAACACTGCTCCTTCATCACCACCAACACTGCTCCTTCATCATCACCAACACTTCCTTCATCACCACCAACACTGCTCCTTCATCACCACCAACACTGTTCCTTCATCATCACCAACACTGTTCCTTCATCATCACCAACACTGCTCCTTCATCACCACCAACACTGCTCCTTCATCATCACCAACACTTCCTTCATCACCACCAACACTGCTCCTTCATCATCACCAACACTTCCTTCATCATCACCAACACTTCCTTCATCACCACCAACACTGCTCCTTCATCATCACCAACACTTCCTTCATCATCACCAACACTTCCTTCATCACCACCAACACTGCTCCTTCATCACCACCAACACTGCTCCTTCATCACCACCAACACTGTTCCTTCATCATCACCAACACTTCCTTCATCACCACCAACACTGCTCCTTCATCATCACCAACACTTCCTTCATCACCACCAACACTGCTCCTTCATCACCACCAACACTGCTCCTTCATCACCACCAACACTGCTCCTTCATCACCACCAACACTGCTCCTTCATCACCACCAACACTTCCTTCATCACCACCAACACTGCTCCTTCATCACCACCAACACTTCCTTCATCACCACCAACACTGCTCCTTTCATCACCACCAACACTTCCTTCATCACCACCAACACTGCTCCTTCATCACCACCAACACTGCTCCTTCATCACCACCAACACTTCCTTCATCACCACCAACACTGCTCCTTCATCACCACCAACACTGCTCCATCATCACCAACACTTCCTTCATCACCACCAACACTGCTCCTTCATCACCACCAACACTGCTCCATCATCACCAACACTTCCTTCATCACCACCAACACTGCTCCTTCATCACCACCAACACTGCTCCTTCATCATCACCAACACTGCTCCTTCATCATCACCAACACTTCCTTCATCACCACCAACACTGCTCCTTTCATCACCACCAACACTGCTCCTTCATCACCACCAACACTGCTCCTTCATCACCACCAACACTGCTCCTTCATCATCACCAACACTTCCTTCATCACCACCAACACTGCTCCTTCATCACCACCAACACTGCTCCATCATCACCAACACTTCCTTCATCACCACCAACACTGCTCCTTCATCATCACCAACACTTCCTTCATCACCACCAACACTGCTCCTTCATCACCACCAACACTGCTCCTTCATCACCACCAACACTGCTCCTTCATCACCACCAACACTGCTCCTTCATCATCACCAACACTTCCTTCATCACCACCAACACTGCTCCTTCATCACCACCAACACTTCCTTCATCATCACCAACACTGCTCCTTCATCATCACCAACACTGCTCCTTCATCATCACCAACACTTCCTTCATCACCACCAACACTGCTCCTTCATCATCACCAACACTTCCTTCATCTTCACCAACACTGCTCCTTCATCATCACCAACACTGCTCCTTCATCATCACCAACACTTCCTTCATCACCACCAACACTGCTCCTTCATCACCAACACTTCCTTCATCACCACCAACACTGCTCCTTCATCATCACCAACACTTCCTTCATCACCACCAACACTGCTCCTTCATCACCACCAACACTTCCTTCATCATCACCAACACTTCCTTCATCACCACCAACACTGCTCCTTCATCATCACCAACACTTCCTTCATCACCACCAACACTGCTCCTTCATCACCACCAACACTGCTCCTTCATCACCACCAACACTGCTCCTTCATCACCACCAACACTTCCTTCATCACCACCAACACTGCTCCTTCATCACCACCAACACTTCCTTCATCACCATCAACACTGCTCCTTCATCTTCACCAACACTTCCTTCATCTTCACCAACACTGCTCCTTCATCACCACCAACACTGCTCCTTCATCACCACCAACACTTCCTTCATCACCACCAACACTGCTCCTTCATCACCACCAACACTGCTCCTTCATCACCACCAACACTGCTCCTTCATCACCACCAACACTTCCTTCATCTTCACCAACACTGCTCCTTCATCATCACCAACACTTCCTTCATCACCACGAACACTTCCTTCATCTTCACCAACACTGCTCCTTCATCACCACCAACACTTCCTTCATCACCACCAACACTGTTCCTTCATCACCACCAACACTTCCTTCATCTTCACCAACACTGCTCCTTCATCACCACCAACACTTCCTTCATCACCACCAACACTGCTCCTTCATCATCACCAACACTTCCTTCATCACCACCAACACTGTTCCTTCATCATCACCAACACTTCCTTCATCTTCACCAACACTGCTCCTTCATCACCACCAACACTTCCTTCATCACCACCAACACTGCTCCTTCATCATCACCAACACTTCCTTCATCACCACCAACACTGTTCCTTCATCATCACCAACACTTCCTTCATCTTCACCAACACTGCTCCTTCATCACCACCAACACTTCCTTCATCACCACCAACACTGCTCCTTCATCATCACCAACACTTCCTTCATCTTCACCAACACTGCTCCTTCATCATCACCAACACTTCCTTCATCACCACCAACACTGCTCCTTCATCACCACCAACACTGCTCCTTCATCACCACCAACACTTCCTTCATCACCACCAACACTGCTCCTTCATCACCACCAACACTTCCTTCATCACCACCAACACTGCTCCTTCATCATCACCAACACTGCTCCTTCATCATCACCAACACTTCCTTCATCACCACCAACACTGCTCCTTCATCATCACCAACACTTCCTTCATCACCACCAACACTGCTCCTTCATCATCACCAACACTTCCTTCATCACCACCAACACTGCTCCTTCATCACCACCAACACTTCCTTCATCACCACCAACACTGCTCCTTCATCACCACCAACACTGCTCCTTCATCACCACCAACACTGCTCCTTCATCATCACCAACACTTCCTTCATCTTCACCAACACTGCTCCTTCATCATCACCAACACTTCCTTCATCACCACCAACACTGCTCCTTCATCACCACCAACACTTCCTTCATCACCACCAACACTTCCTTCATCAGCACCAACACTGCTCCTTCATCACCACCAACACTTCCTTCATCTTCACCAACACTGCTCCTTCATCATCACCAACACTTCCTTCATCACCACGAACACTGTTCCTTCATCATCACCAACACTTCCTTCATCTTCACCAACACTGCTCCTTCATCACCACCAACACTTCCTTCATCACCACCAACACTGCTCCTTCATCATCACCAACACTTCCTTCATCACCACCAACACTGTTCCTTCATCATCACCAACACTTCCTTCATCTTCACCAACACTGCTCCTTCATCATCACCAACACTTCCTTCATCACCACCAACACTGCTCCTTCATCACCACCAACACTGCTCCTTCATCACCACCAACACTGCTCCTTCATCACCACCAACACTTCCTTCATCACCACCAACACTGCTCCTTCATCATCACCAACACTGCTCCTTCATCATCACCAACACTTCCTTCATCACCACCAACACTGCTCCTTCATCACCACCAACACTGCTCCTTCATCATCACCAACACTGCTCCTTCATCACCACCAACACTTCCTTCATCACCACCAACACTGCTCCTTCATCAGCACCAACACTGCTCCTTCATCACCACCAACACTGCTCCTTCATCATCACCAACACTTCCTTCATCTTCACCAACACTTCCTTCATCACCACCAACATCACCAATGAACATCCCTTCATTCCTTTATCATCACCAACACTGCTCCTTCATCACCACCAACACTGCTCCTTCATCACCACCAACACTGCTCCTTCATCACCACCAACACTGCTCCTTCATCATCACCAACACTGCTCCTTCATCATCACCAACACTTCCTTCATCACCACCAACACTGCTCCATCATCACCAACACTTCCTTCATCTTCACCAACACTGCTCCTTCATCATCACCAACACTTCCTTCATCACCACCAACACTGCTCCTTCATCACCACCAACACTTCCTTCATCACCACCAACACTGCTCCTTCATCACCACCAACACTGCTCCTTCATCACCACCAACACTGCTCCTTCATCATCACCAACACTTCCTTCATCTTCACCAACACTGCTCCTTCATCATCACCAACACTTCCTTCATCACCACCAACACTGCTCCTTCATCACCACCAACACTTCCTTCATCACCACCAACACTTCCTTCATCAGCACCAACACTGCTCCTTCATCACCACCAACACTTCCTTCATCTTCACCAACACTGCTCCTTCATCATCACCAACACTTCCTTCATCACCACGAACACTGTTCCTTCATCATCACCAACACTTCCTTCATCTTCACCAACACTGCTCCTTCATCACCACCAACACTTCCTTCATCACCACCAACACTGCTCCTTCATCATCACCAACACTTCCTTCATCACCACCAACACTGTTCCTTCATCATCACCAACACTTCCTTCATCTTCACCAACACTGCTCCTTCATCATCACCAACACTTCCTTCATCACCACCAACACTGCTCCTTCATCACCACCAACACTGCTCCTTCATCACCACCAACACTGCTCCTTCATCACCACCAACACTTCCTTCATCACCACCAACACTGCTCCTTCATCATCACCAACACTGCTCCTTCATCATCACCAACACTTCCTTCATCACCACCAACACTGCTCCTTCATCACCACCAACACTGCTCCTTCATCATCACCAACACTGCTCCTTCATCACCACCAACACTTCCTTCATCACCACCAACACTGCTCCTTCATCAGCACCAACACTGCTCCTTCATCACCACCAACACTTCCTTCATCTTCACCAACACTTCCTTCATCTTCACCAACACTTCCTTCATCACCACCAACATCACCAATGAACATCCCTTCATTCCTTTATCATCACCAACACTGTTCCTTCATCCCTTTATTACTTTATCATCACCAACACTGTTCCTTTATCCCTTCATTCCTTTATCATCACCAACACTGTTCCTTCATCCCTTCATTCCTTTATCACCACCAACACTGTTCCTTCATTCCTTTATCAACACTAGCATTGTTTCTTCGTCCCTTCCTTCATTCATGTGTTGCTTTGTCTGTGTTTGTTTCCAAGCTGGTCAATAGCCACGCCCACACATGCTCTGATAGATCTGATCAGAGGGTTTTAAACTGTTTATGTATTTATTTTATTTGGTTCAGGCTTTGATTTTAAGTTTACTTAATTCACTGAATTTCAGCATCATAAATGTTTTTATTCTACTCTGTGTTTTATGTATTTAGAATAGGTGTATGTTGAATTGCTGTACTGAATTACTGAGTGCTTGAACATGTTTACTAGAGTTAGACAGATTTGCTGCTTGGCTGATAAATATGGCAAAAGAAAACAAACATCCGCGGCTGCGACGAGCTCCTGTTCCTCTGTGGACGTGGTTTTCGTTTCCAGCGCTTGTCCTTTAAATAAAAGTACGGGGGTTTCGCTGAGCTGGTTTCTGACTGCACACACAGAGGGGTCTTTGTGTGAACTCTCTCAGAGATATCTGTTGCTAATGTCTGACTGACCCCTCCCACACAGGGCTGTGTGGAGCTGGGAGACCCCGCCACCTCAGGCCAGACCCGGGCGGAAAAGGCGGAGCCTCTGACCTCCAAGAATGCCGCAGAGAACCTCAGCCAGTTCAGCAGATTTCAGAGCAAAAGATCTGGCAGCGGCTTTAACCACAGGTAAGAGCAGCCAGAGTGTCTGAGGCCAGATTAAACAATAAGGAAACGTAGTCTTTGGCTGAAAATAATCCTAAAGTACTTCACACACATTCCTATCCAGAGTGACTAAGTGATCCAGAGTTGTGTATGTGTGTGTGTATATGTCATGAATGGACCAATAGAAATTCTCCCAAATAGCTCCAAAGTTAAATTTTTTTTACTTCTGTTAAAGAAGTTTTACTTCATTTTTAAACTATTTGGTGAAATATTTATATATTTCTTATTTCTTTTAACTGATATTTCTTTTAATGCTTGGTTTCTTATTTCTTTATGTATGTAAATCACTTTGAGTTGCCACTGTATATGCTATACAAATAAACTTGCCTTGCCTCTTTCTTTGGACAGCAATGATACATATACATATTTATTTATATGTGTCGTTGCCGTCCAAAGAAAAACATGTATCTTTATGAATGGACCAATAGAAATGCTCCAAAATGGCTCAAATTCAAAATACATGGACATACTTGGAGATTCTGATTCCTATATATTCAAAAAATCAGCCTGAAATTCTCAAAATAACTTTGTAAATTATTTTTTTTGACAACACGAAGAGAATTTATTAAACACTGAGCTCTTTTACAGCTTAAGGTCGTTTATGTGGAGGCCTATATAACTGCCTGAGGTGCTGAATGAGGTTCTTTGGGTGAAAAGAGTGAAAAATGTGCAGGACAAGTGGGAGTTTGGACTTTTGATGGTTTGCAATAAAGAATACAGAGCCACTGCATTGCAGCGTTGAAAAACTTGTGTATAGGAGTGGTTTATTTATTTGATTTTTATAAACAGATATGGACTGTATAGACATTTCTGGACCCTCTGATTCATTGCTGAGCTATAAATCATTTTGTAACAGTGGGCCTCTTGTAACAAAAGAAGGAAGTTCTGTTTTGTATGATATGGGTCTCTTAAGGTTTTGGAAATATTGTGTGTGTGTGTGTGTGTGTGTGTGTGTGTGTGTGTGTGTGTGTGAGAGAGAGAGATAAAATATATCAACAGTGTATCTCATATGTATGTGTTTCAGCTGGTGCTGTAACAGTGTGTGTCCCAGAGCTTGTATTTTGCTGATGGCTGTGTGATTTGCCTCTCTTGTGCAGTAGCATGGCGGAGGTAACAGACACCAAGTCCTCTTCGGGTCCAGACAGCGGCTGCTCGGCTGCACGCGTTCGGCCTCTAATCAGCTGTAAACGACGGCACCTTATTCAACCAAACACGGTCCAGAACCTCAACAGCAAGGTGAGCATCCGGAGAAGACTTTCTTACATTGATAGAAAACAGTGTTCCTTTGTACATCTGTTACTGCTGGGTGGTAAGGAAACACTAACATACCATGGGATCTGCTTATTATTAGTGTTATTATTATTATTATTATTATTATTAATGCAGAGATTAATACAATTAATGAACTTGCTAATGAACTAGTCTGTGCTGCTAAAGCATCTTCCAAACCTGACGCAGCCCATTGTGATTTAAAAAACCTGAGTATTACATAGTATTACTAAGTAAGTGCCAGCAGTATATAGTGTTAATAGGGTGTCTTGGACAGCGTGCTCCTGAAGCTCCTCACGCTCTGTTTATACTCCTCACGCTCTGTTTATACTCCTCACGCTCTGTTTATACTCCTCACACTCTGTTTATACTCCTCACGCTCTGTTCATACTCCTCACACTCTGTTTATACTCCTCATTCTCTGTTTATACTCCTCACACTCTGTTCATACTCCTCATTCTCTGTTCATACTCCTCACGCTCTGTTCATACTCCTCACACTCTGTTTATACTCCTCATTCTCTGTTTATACTCCTCACACTCTGTTCATACTCCTCACACTCTGTTCATACTCCTCATTCTCTGTTCATACTCCTCACGCTCTGTTCATACTCCTCACACTCTGTTTATACTCCTCATTCTCTGTTTATACTCCTCACACTCTGTTTATACTCCTCATTCTCTGTTTATACTCCTCACACTCTGTTTATACTCCTCACACTCTGTTTATACTCCTCATTCTCTGTTTATACTCCTCACACTCTGTTCATACTCCTCACACTCTGTTCATACTCCTCATTCTCTGTTCATACTCCTCACGCTCTGTTTATACTCCTCACACTCTGTTTATACTCCTCACACTCTGTTCATACTCCTCATTCTCTGTTTATACTCCTCACACTCTGTTTATACTCCTCACACTCTGTTCATACTCCTCACACTCTGTTCATACTCCTCACACTCTGTTCATACTCCTCACGCTCTGTTTATACTCCTCACACTCTGTTTATACTCCTCACGCTCTGTTTATACTCCTCACGCTCTGTTTATACTCCTCACGCTCTGTTCATACTCCTCACGCTCTGTTTATACTCCTCACGCTCTTCATACTCCTCATACCCTCTTCATACTCCTCATACCCTCTTCATACTCCTCATACCCTCTTCATACTCCTCATTCTCTGTTCATACTCCTCATTCTCTGTTCATACTCCTCACGCTCTGTTCATACTCCTCATTCTCTGTTTATACTCCTCACACTCTGTTTATACTCCTCACGCTCTGTTTATACTCCTCACACTCTGTTTATACTCCTCACGCTCTGTTTATACTCCTCACGCTCTGTTTATACTCCTCACGCTCTGTTTATACTCCTCACGCTCTGTTTATACTCCTCACGCTCTGTTCATACTCCTCACGCTCTGTTTATACTCCTCACGCTCTTCATACTCCTCATACCCTCTTCATACTCCTCATACCCTCTTCATACTCCTCATACCCTCTTCATACTCCTCATTCTCTGTTCATACTCCTCATTCTCTGTTCATACTCCTCACGCTCTGTTCATACTCCTCACGCTCTGTTCATACTCCTCACACTCTGTTCATACTCCTCACGCTCTGTTCATACTCCTCACGCTCTGTTCATACTCCTCACACTCTGTTCATACTCCTCACACTCTGTTTATACTCCTCACACTCTGTTTATACTCCTCACACTCTGTTTATACTCCTCACACTCTGTTCATACTCCTCATTCTCTGTTTATACTCCTCACACTCTGTTTATACTCCTCACACTCTGTTCATACTCCTCATTCTCTGTTTATACTCCTCACACTCTGTTTATACTCCTCACGCTCTGTTTATACTCCTCACACTCTGTTTATACTCCTCACGCTCTGTTTATACTCCTCACACTCTGTTTATACTCCTCACGCTCTGTTTATACTCCTCACGCTCTGTTTATACTCCTCACGCTCTGTTCATACTCCTCACGCTCTGTTTATACTCCTCACGCTCTTCATACTCCTCATACCCTCTTCATACTCCTCATACCCTCTTCATACTCCTCATACCCTCTTCATACTCCTCATTCTCTGTTCATACTCCTCATTCTCTGTTCATACTCCTCACGCTCTGTTCATACTCCTCACGCTCTGTTCATACTCCTCACGCTCTGTTCATACTCCTCACGCTCTGTTCATACTCCTCACACTCTGTTCATACTCCTCACACTCTGTTTATACTCCTCACACTCTGTTTATACTCCTCACACTCTGTTTATACTCCTCACACTCTGTTCATACTCCTCATTCTCTGTTTATACTCCTCACACTCTGTTTATACTCCTCACACTCTGTTCATACTCCTCACACTCTGTTCATACTCCTCACACTCTGTTCATACTCCTCACACTCTGTTCATACTCCTCACGCTCTGTTTATACTCCTCACACTCTGTTTATACTCCTCACGCTCTGTTTATACTCCTCACACTCTGTTTATACTCCTCACGCTCTGTTTATACTCCTCACGCTCTGTTTATACTCCTCACGCTCTGTTTATACTCCTCACGCTCTTCATACTCCTCATACCCTCTTCATACTCCTCATACCCTCTTCATACTCCTCATTCTCTGTTCATACTCCTCATTCTCTGTTCATACTCCTCACGCTCTGTTCATACTCCTCACGCTCTGTTCATACTCCTCATACTCTCTTCATACTCCTCATACCCTCTTCATACTCCTCATACTCTGTTTATACTCCTCATACTCTGTTTATACTCCTCACACTCTGTTCATACTCCTCACACTCTGTTTATACTCCTCACACTCTGTTTATACTCCTCACACTCTGTTTATACTCCTCACGCTCTGTTTATACTCCTCACGCTCTGTTTATACTCCTCACGCTCTGTTTATACTCCTCACACTCTGTTTATACTCCTCACGCTCTGTTTATACTCCTCACGCTCTGTTCATACTCCTCACGCTCTGTTCATACTCCTCACGCTCTGTTCATACTCCTCACGCTCTGTTCATACTCCTCACGCTCTGTTCATACTCCTCATACCCTCTTCATACTCCTCATACCCTCTTCATACTCCTCATACCCTCTTCATACTCCTCATTCTCTGTTCATACTCCTCACGCTCTGTTTATACTCCTCACGCTCTGTTCATACTCCTCATACCCTCTTAATACTCCTCATACCCTCTTCATACTCCTCATACCCTCTTCATACTCCTCATTCTCTGTTCATACTCCTCACGCTCTGTTCATACTCCTCACGCTCTGTTCATACTCCTCACGCTCTGTTCATACTCCTCACGCTCTGTTTATACTCCTCACGCTCTGTTCATACTCCTCATACCCTCTTCATACTCCTCATACCCTCTTCATACTCCTCATACCCTCTTCATACTCCTCATACCCTCTTCATACTCCTCATTCTCTGTTCATACTCCTCATTCTCTGTTCATACTCCTCACGCTCTGTTCATACTCCTCACGCTCTGTTCATACTCCTCACACTCTTTTTATACTCCTCACGCTCTGTTCATACTCCTCATACCCTCTTCATACTCCTCATACCCTCTTCATACTCCTCATACCCTCTTCATACTCCTCACGCTCTGTTCATACTCCTCACGCTCTGTTCATACTCCTCACGCTCTGTTCATACTCCTCACGCTCTGTTCATACTCCTCACACTCTGTTTATACTCCTCACACTCTGTTTATACTCCTCACACTCTGTTCATACTCCTCATACTCTGTTCATACTTCTCATACTCTGTTCATACTCCTTATACTCTGTTCATACTCCTCACACTCTGTTTATACTCCTCACGCTCTGTTTATACTCCTCACGCTCTGTTTATACTCCTCACGCTCTGTTTATACTCCTCACGCTCTGTTTATACTCCTCACGCTCTGTTTATACTCCTCACGCTCTGTTCATACTCCTCATACCCTCTTAATACTCCTCATACCCTCTTCATACTCCTCATACCCTCTTCATACTCCTCATTCTCTGTTCATACTCCTCACGCTCTGTTCATACTCCTCACGCTCTGTTCATACTCCTCATACCCTCTTCATACTCCTCATACCCTCTTCATACTCCTCATACCCTCTTCATACTCCTCATACCCTCTTCATACTCCTCATTCTCTGTTCATACTCCTCACACTCTGTTCATACTCCTCACGCTCTGTTCATACTCCTCACGCTCTGTTCATACTCCTCACACTCTGTTTATACTCCTCACGCTTTGTTCATACTCCTCATACCCTCTTCATACTCCTCATACCCTCTTCATACTCCTCATACCCTCTTCATACTCCTCATACCCTCTTCATACTCCTCATTCTCTGTTTATACTCCTCACACTCTGTTCATACTCCTCACTCTCTGTTCATACTCCTCACGCTCTGTTTATACTCCTCACGCTCTGTTCATACTCCTCATTCTCTGTTTATACTCCTCACACTCTGTTCATACTCCTCACACTCTGTTTATACTCCTCACACTCTGTTCATACTCCTCACGCTCTGTTCATACTCCTCACGCTCTGTTTATACTCCTCATACTCTGTTCATACTCCTCACACTCTGTTTATACTCCTCACGCTCTGTTTATACTCCTCACGCTCTGTTCATACTCCTCATACCCTCTTCATACTCCTCATACCCTCTTCATACTCCTCATACCCTCTTCATACTCCTCATTCTCTGTTCATACTCCTCATACTCTGTTCATACTCCTCACACTCTGTTCATACTCCTCACTCTCTGTTCATACTCCTCACACTCTGTTTATACTCCTCACACTCTGTTCATACTCCTCACACTCTGTTCATACTCCTCACACTCTGTTCATACTCCTCACACTCTGTTCATACTCCTCACACTCTGGGTGGTGGTTTTGTTGGGAGATGATGGAACTGGTTAGCTGTCGAGCGATCTTTAAAGTCTGTAAACTGCCGTCTTCTGAGCGACATCAGTCTTTTCAGATCGTATGTTCACGTCTGTTGACGCAGTGGGGCAGTGTAAATGCAGCGTTAGGGTCTATAAACCCCTAATTTATTTATGGCTACTATTATGAATAAGTGCAAGAACAAGTACACTATATGTAAACGTGCGAGTAGAACAAAGCTTTGCCTGGAATAAACGAGATCAAGCAGATTAAATACACTTGTGATTTACAAGTTAATAAAGAGAGAAGCTGGTAAAACAGCCGGACGTGTTCAGCTGTGTGCTATAATTGCAGTGTGCGTTGTGCCATAACGTCAGTCACTTCATGCTTTGCGAGTGAGACGTGATGACGTGCTGCCTCGCGCTGCTGTAGGGTGTTATGAAACCAGCCAGCAGGATTGATATATGACTTGGGCTGCACATTAGACGAGCTCAGAGGGACCCTTGCTTTTCCTCTGTGCATCATTTACTGACTTGTAAATCAGACCACTTGCTGGTAATCACTACAATAGGGTCCATAAATAAAACTGAGAATCAGTATGATGGTGTGATGCCAGTTTCCAGTATAGATAATATATAAATACTCCGTATGTTGTGTTTATTATGGTGGTACAAGTTAAAGTCCACAGTGTACGTATGCATACCATAGCAGCGGCAGCAGCGACTCATTAATTCACCTCCTTCCTCCTCAGAGACTGTGCTGTTCTCCATCAAGACAGTGTGAAGTCAACGCCTCCTGCGTCATGTGTGGAGACGACCGCCTCCTGCCCAAAGCAGAACTGCCGCACGAGCGCCCTCTGGTGGACAGAGCTGCCGTCTACGACCCCAGCCTCCACCCTACTCTCTCCCTGCAGTCAGGTACACACTCACCGACTGAGGAACGAATTAGCGCTGCCTGTTTTTATGGAAACTGAATCATGAATGGATTTATGTTCTTGGACCTCAGACAGAGTAGGATTACACTCTGTTGACTGAGATTCGTGGAAGTTTCGTGCAGACATGTGGGCCCTTAGCAAAACATTTCAAGCCACAAGGCCTGCAGTTGTGAAATTAAGTTCTAGCACTGTTTGATTTCCAGTAGGTTCAGGGTTATTTGTTGGAGGTGATCCAGTAGATTGCCATTAATTTATTATATTTAGGTGCTCATCATCATTTATCTCCTTCATAATGGGGTTTGCCAATTAAAGGATAGAGATGTTGAATATAAGGGGAATTTTTGACACTGACACTCAGCTCAGGCTCAAACCCTGCGTCTGTGTCTTTCTTAAAATATGTATATATTAATTTAATTAATTGGTTAATTTAATTTCTGACTTTCTTTCAGACATGTCTCTCAGCGTGCAGTTCCAGAGAGTGCTGAAGTCTCACTGGCAGGCGCGGCGCATCGAAAAACTGAAGCCTCTGAAAAAACTCTCACTCAAACACAAGCTCTCCCTCTTTTCCTCCTCTTCGTCACCCGCACTGTCCAAACACAAGTTCAGGCTCTCCAACTCACACATGGCTGCAGTTAGTAAGTACTCACTCATTCTGTCTCTGCGTCCTCTGACGCCACAGAGAGCTCTATATACACTCCAGTCTATAAACCAAACGCTGTAAAGCAAGTCAGACCTGCACTGTTTTGGGTAGTAAATAAAACAGCTATATCTGTGCTACATACATTAGGTTGCCATTGGTTACCATCACCACCACTATAAGTAAATCAATGATAATAGTAATTAAGTTTTTCTGCAGTTAACCTGTTCTTATCATGACCTACTGAATCGTTCCTAGGCCTGTCCTCATATGTACGCTGTCCTCTCTTCTCTGTTGCAGGACTGTCCCGTCATAAAAACAGGTCGGACAAGTCGCGGAGGCAGCAGACCGAGAGCAGCATGCGTGTGTCTAAGCTGGACACACACGCCACACACACCACAAACACACCCTGCAGGACGGAGCGCCTGCTGGACCGGACCCTCAACCGAAAGAGGACCAGAGAGCACTCGCTGGACAGAACTGAGTGTAAGTGCTGGAATGGAGTGGCTGAGAAACACTATCTCTGAGAAGCTGGTAGAGAACCTCTGCTCATCAGTTTCTTCTACAGTTCACGTTTTTAAGACCCTGATTGACACAGTAGGAGCAACGCTTCTGAGAAGACATTACACTGTATGATGGATAGTGAAAACATTAGTGAGGTCAGGAACTGATCAGAAACGAGCAGCTGAGGTGCTTTGGGGTTCGTTTTCCACTTTCTCCTCCGCTACATCAGAGAAACTGCTCTACTTTAAATTCTAATCACTATTATACTAACAACTGGTTACACTTTCTGTACCACACAAGCTTTTTTCAGAAGGATTAGGCTTGAAACAACGATCCAATCACAGACTAGAAAACCCAAACGCAGTTGTTTCAGCAAAATTGAGACGTGAGAATGACTTGTTGTCAGTGAAGATGCCCAGTATGCAGCACAGATCCTGTGTATGAACATCTGCCATGTAAGCTATGGAGTCACTGGAGCAGAACTTGTCACCATGCAGAGGTAGTCCTGGTGGCAACTGCCAGGCAACTGCTGGACCGGTTTCAGAGTAAGAGAGAACAAGGAGACTTTCTGAAAAGCTTTGAGCAAATTCATGTCGCTCCATGTACCCCTCATGCTCTGGTACTCCAGGTTCCCATGGGGTTTTAAAAAGTCTTAAAACTGGCCAGATTTCCATTCTAGGTCTGAAATTAGATTCAGTCAAGTCTTAAATTTTACTTTCGTTATTTCCCGAGAAGCATAGTCTAACGGGAAGTTAGTTCTGTGTTCTCTCTGTATTTCTGGGGGGCTACCGGTGTAGGTATGTGGTGATTAGACTACAAATCCCATGATAACTGCAGGCAGGAAACAGTCCTGTTTGCCCACCACCTGCCCGCCAAGATACGCCCCTAGATATCTACAGCCTCCGTCACCAAAGTAACGTCCCTGGAGTTCATTCGTCTACTCTAGAAAACACCAGAAAGTCTATTTTCCGTGAGGGTTGGCTACATAACAGCGACTTTCGCAACTGGTTGCAAGCGGCCCCCAGTAATCGATATGAAGCTCATTGGAAACTATGCAAGAAGACCATCCATGCAGTTAGGGACCTGCAGGTGAGTGTGAAGGTGCTCAAGTCTCATGCCAAGGCGGAGAGACACCAGCTTGCCATGAAAAGCTTTCAGTGCCCCATCAGATCCAGTGAAACATCAAAGTCTGAGGTCTGAGATACCTGAAAAGCTGGTATCGGTATTGGTATCTGTAAGGAAAAAGTGGTATCGGTGCATCCCTGGTACTGATGATAGATGACCAGTTCTGGACCCTCTTAGGTATTGAATGGAGGTCCAACACTCCAGAGAACCCAGATCCTTAGTACAGCACTGAAGGCTCGGCATGGTGACCTTTAGGCTTGAAGCTGCTCCAGATGGTCTCGCTCTATTGGCCAGTGCTCTTCTCTGGAGGTTGTACAGTGAACACCTGTGTCAGCCATGGGGGTCCCTAACGTATCCCTCATTAGATTGGATGTCCGGATACTTGTAGGTGTTTTTACTTTTCACTTCACTTCTCCTCTTTTTCTGCCGCTTCCATCACACAGCCCCAAAGCTGCCAGTCGACGCAGGAAGCCCGAGTCCATCTCAGTCCAGCATCCAGCCTTCCACCCCCACCTCCCTGAGCAGACAGCTGTCCCTCCCCCCGGAAAGCTCCACTCCACTTGCCGCCAGCAGCCAGGCTGGGTCCTGCTCTATGGTGCGTGAGCGCTTTTCATAGCTTTACAGTCTGTTTCATACCGTTAAAGAGCCCCATGTCACTGAAATGTAAATTTCACTCAGTATTTAGAAATAAATATTTAATATAAACATAAAGGTCTCAAAAAACGCCCAGTCCGTATATGGAACATACAAATATTGTCTTCAGAACTAAACTGTGTTGGCTCATCTGCTCACTTATGCTGATGGAATCGTTTTCCACTTCGTCTGCTTTTTAATCTAAGCACAATTTAGAGCAGCCAATCAGAACACAGCTAATTTATTTTAATTATTTAATTAAAAGTCTCACAGAAACAGAAACAGTGTGTTTAATTCTACACATTTAATGTGAATGTGCTTTACTGTGTACTTGCTGCTGGAATGATCTTGTGTGTGTTTGCGTTATTTCCTCATCATTTAACCCCTGTGAGGCTCTTTGAGTTGCATTCTGTGTATGAACAGTGCTGCACAGCTAAGGTTGATTGATGCTGGTGTGAATTTGCTTTTGCCCCCATTTTGTTTATTTACTCTGTCGGTTTGTTTGATTTTTGCAGCCAATCAGAAAACGGAGAAGCGAAAACTCGTTTGACATAAACAACATAGTCATCCCCATGTCTGTGGCAGCCACTACCAGAGTGGAGAAGCTTCAGTACAAGGAGATCATCACACCAAGGTACACAGTCCCGGAGTCAGGGTTGCTAATCTGACACCCTAGAAATTGAGCATATTTGATCAAATCCGTTCAGACAGTTATCTGTCTTAATAATATTAGGAGTATGTACAGTGTTGGAGTGTGGTGGTATTGTTTTTCTTCTAAGATCTTAGAGAGTTTCCACCAGGTCCGCCTGATTTAGGGGTTAGGATGTAAACAGAGTGATTCAGAGTGGGTTTTGGTGTGAAATGTTTCAGATGTTGTTTACGATGGTGGTGGTGATGTTTACAGTGGTGGTGATGGTGTTTACAGTGGTGATGGTGTTTACAGTGGTGATGGTGTTTACAGTGGTGGTGATGTTTACAGTGGTGGTGATGGTGTTTACAGTGGTGGTGGTGGTGATGTTTACAGTGGTGGTGATGGTGTTTACAGTGGTGGTGATGGTGTTTACAGTGGTGGTGATGGTGTTTACAGTGGTGGTGGTGATGGTGTTTACAGTGGTGGTGGTGATGGTGTTTACAGTGGTGGTGATGGTGTTTACAGTGGTGGTGATGGTGTTTACAGTGGTGGTGATGATGTTTATTACAGTGGTGGTGATGGTGTTTATAGTGGTGGTGATGGTAACCAGGGGTCTCCATGTCTACAACACTAATCTACACATTGTATTTACTATGAAACCCACCAGTGAAGCTACACGTGTCTTCTGAGTTTATCTGGATGTTGATGGTAAAATGTGGAAGATCTGAAAATACTAGGTTTTCTTTGGGGACTATTTGAACCTCACAGCGTCCTGCATGTATCCCTCCACCATGAATGGAGTTTAAGACTGAGATCTTCTCTAAACTATCATAAACTGGATCTCAGAATCAGACAGTCTATTTATAACATCTACTGTAAGAACTTTCTGTGAGGAGCTTTTAGAGGTGGACGTCTGGTTCCATTCACCTCCACTGTGAACTGTTTTTCTAGAAATAAACATTTTACACCAAACCCACTCTGAATAATTGTTCACATATAAACTGAGTTTGGTAATTAAGTGCAGGAGCTCTGTGTTAACCCACTTGTCTTTGGTTTAGTTGGAGGGAGATGGACGTCTTCTCCAGACCGCTCACTGATGATTATGATGATGAAGAGGAGGACGATGATGTAGAGGTACAGCAGATCCTCCTTTCAGACCTGATCAACGCTTTACAAACTTTTCCATCTGTTGATGTTCTGTGTGCTGACTGCTGTCTGTGTGGCTGCAGGTGGAGGACATGTCAGATGCTGCTTTCGCTCAGCTCCATCAGAAGTGTGAGGATCAGGAGCGCTCCCGCTGGAGGTGGACGGCCCTCACTCCCGCCAAGAGGAGAGGCAGCAGGTAGCGAGACGCTGATCTCAGCAGCCCCTCGTAGCCGATCTGTGACAACTGAATGTGTTTAGTTTCCCTGTTTACCAACAAACTTGTACAAGATATTCTGCTACTATACTTATAAACTACAGTCTTTAATCATCAACTCTATTTAGTGTTACTGTTTTTGCTTCCTGTTTTCTTTGTTTACTGTTGTTTTATAACATCACACTTTTGAGTGGAACCTGCTATGCCGTGGCCTATAGCCCCTCCTTCGATCGTTATCGGCCTCACAGCAATGACTATCCGGGTTGGATTCCCGGTCCGGGTGGTTCTGTGTGGAGTGTGTATGTTCTCTCTGTGTTTGAGTGGGTTTCTCTGGGTTCTCCGGTTTCCTCCCACAGTCCAAACACATGCATGTTAGGATCCTCACTCTAAACTGCCCGTAGGTGTGAGTGTGTTTGTGTTGGTCATGTGATGGACTAGCGACCTGTACGTGGTGTACCACGCCTTCACCCGATGACTCTGGGATTGACTACAGCCCCCCCGTGACCCCAACTAGCGAGATAAAGCAGAAAATGATGGATGGTCGACACTTTCAGCATCTCTTTCTGTTTCTCTCTGCAGGTCGTATAAATCTTTGGACGGACGAACGACACCGTCTCTAAGCGGGACGAACCCCTCAACCCCACAGCCGTCATCCCCGGACACGGGGCACTTCCACCTGCTGCAGGACTACGGGCCCATCCCGTCACCCCTGAGCCCACCCAGTCCCGATACTCCCTGCTCCCGCGACGCACATACACCTCACTCGAGAGACGCCCACCGGCTTTACAGCGAAGACACGCGCTGCTCAACACCAGACTGCACTTATGAGGAGAGGGTAGGTTACAGTGACGGTTCACTAAATGAATAAAGGTGTTTACACAGTCGCCCCCGTCATGATTAACGTAGTTCAACAGGCCCGGCGTTCTGGTGGAGCTGAGTGGATGAAGGTACATCCTGTATCCGTTAGTTTAGGACCCTTAATGAACCTAACGAGCATTCTGGTCTTTCAGAATGTGGATGGTGTTAACAGTGATAGTGGTGGTGATGATGTTTACAGTGGTGGTGATGATGTTTACAGTGGTGGTGATGGTGATTTTTACAGTTGTGGTGATGGTGTTTACAGTGGTGGTGATTACAGTGGTGGTGGTGATGGTGTTTACAGTGGTGGTGATGTTTACAGTGGTGGTGTTTACAGTGGTGGTGATGGTGTTTACAGTGGTGGTGATGTTTACAGTGGTGGTGATGGTGTGTACAGTGGTGGTGATTACAGTGATGGTGTGTTCAGTGGTGGTGATGTTTACAGTGATGGTGTTTACAGTGGTGGTGGTGGTGGTGGTGATGGTGTTTACGGTGGTGATGTTGTTAACAGTGGTAATGATTACGGTGGTAGTGGTGATGTGTACAGTGGTTGTGATGGTGTGTACAGTGGTGATGTTTACAGTGGTGGTGATGGTGTGTACAGTGGTGGTGATTACAGTGATGGTGTTTACAGTGGTGGTGGTGATGGTGTTTATGGTGGTGATGATTACGGTGGTGGTGGTGATGTGTACAGTGGTTGTGATGGTGTGTACAGTGATAGTGTTTACAGTAGTGGTGATGGTGTTTACAGTAGTGGTGATGGTGTTTACAGTGGTGGTGATGGTATTTACAGTGGTGGTGGTGATGATGTTTACAGTGGTGGTGGTGATGGTGTTTACAGTGGTGGTGATGGTGTTTACAGTGGTGGTGGTGATGGTGTTTACAGTGGTGGTGATAGTGTTTACAGTGGTAATGGTTACGGTGGTGGTGGTGATGTGTACAGTGGTTGTGATGGTGTGTACAGTGGTGATGTTTACAGTGATGGTGTTTACAGTGGTGGTGGTGATGGTGTTTATGGTGGTGATGATTACGGTGGTGGTGGTGATGTGTACAGTGGTTGTGATGGTGTGTACAGTGATAGTGTTTACAGTAGTGGTGATGGTGTTTACAGTAGTGGTGATGGTGTTTACAGTGGTGGTGATGATGGTATTTACAGTGGTGGTGGTGATGATGGTGTTTACAGTGGTGGTGGTGATGGTGTTTACAGTGGTGGTGATGGTGTTTACAGTGGTGGTGGTGATGGTGTTTACAGTGGTGGTGATGGTGTTTACAGTGGTGGTGGTGATGGTGTTTATGGTGGTGATGATTACGGTGGTGGTGGTGATGTGTACAGTGGTTGTGATGGTGTGTACAGTGATAGTGTTTACAGTAGTGGTGATGGTGTTTACAGTAGTGGTGATGGTGTTTACAGTGGTGGTGATGGTATTTACAGTGGTGGTGGTGATGATGTTTACAGTGGTGGTGGTGATGGTGTTTACAGTGGTGGTGATGGTGTTTACAGTGGTGGTGGTGATGGTGTTTACAGTGGTGGTGATAGTGTTTACAGTGGTAATGGTTACGGTGGTGGTGGTGATGTGTACAGTGGTTGTGATGGTGTGTACAGTGGTGATGTTTACAGTGATGGTGTTTACAGTGGTGGTGGTGATGGTGTTTATGGTGGTGATGATTACGGTGGTGGTGGTGATGTGTACAGTGGTTGTGATGGTGTGTACAGTGATAGTGTTTACAGTAGTGGTGATGGTGTTTACAGTAGTGGTGATGGTGTTTACAGTGGTGGTGATGATGGTATTTACAGTGGTGGTGGTGATGATGGTGTTTACAGTGGTGGTGGTGATGGTGTTTACAGTGGTGGTGATGGTGTTTACAGTGGTGGTGGTGATGGTGTTTACAGTGGTGGTGATGGTGTTTACAGTGGTGGTGGTGATGGTGTTTATGGTGGTGATGATTACGGTGGTGGTGGTGATGTGTACAGTGGTTGTGATGGTGTGTACAGTGATAGTGTTTACAGTGGTGGTGATGGTGTTTACAGTAGTGGTGATGGTGTTTACAGTGGTGGTGATGATGGTATTTACAGTGGTGGTGGTGATGGTGTTTACAGTGGTGGTGGTGATGGTGTTTACAGTGGTGGTGATGGTGTTTATAGTGGTGGTGGTGATGGTGTTTACAGTGGTACTGGTTACGGTGGTGGTGGTGATGTGTACAGTGGTGTTGATGGAAACCAGTGGTCTCCATGTCTGCAACATAAATATACACACGTTGTTTGCTATCAGACCCACCAGTGAAGGTGTCTGTTTTGGTGCTGATGGTGAAAGTAGTGATATGTTTTTGTTTGTGTTCCGGTGTTTTCACTGTGAGTACTAATGGATTTAAGACTCAGAATCAGACAGTGTATTTATAACATCTACTGTAAGAACTTCCTGTGAGGAGCTTTTAGAGGAGGACGTCTGGTTCCATTCACCTCCACTGTGAACAGATCAGACTCTAGAACAGAGCATTTCACAAAGAAGCACTTAGAATGACTGAGCGGTTACAGCCTCGCCATCTGATGCTCTGAAAAAACTCTAAATCATGGTGGAGTTCCCCTTTTCAGGATGCTCTCACTTTTTTCAGTGTCAGTAATGGCGGTGATGTTATTGTTGTAGGTCCTGCAGACGGTCCAGCCGTGGGAGCGCCGGAGCTTCCCCCTCTCAGAGGACCCAGTCGCGGAGCCCGAGGAGGAGGAGGAGCCGAATCCCCACAACCAGAGATTCCCGCCAGGCGTCCGGAGCGGCCGCTGCAGAGCCGGCTCAGAGAGCGAAGCTTCCTCGCCGTGAACACGTCCCGGGGACCATGAAAACCACACCCCCTTTCTGGCATTAACCGAACCGAGCAGAAAAGAAACAGACGAACTAAAATCAAACCAAGAGATCCTAAAGGACTTCTGTTGTTTGATATTCAAACATCAGCCGAATATTTTTCACAGTTTTTAGTGAATATTAAGGAACGTAGAAACCTAAAACCTGTCTCCTGCGGCCGTCTTTCTCACAGGACAGCAGAAAAGAAACGTATAAACATAAAAAAATGATAATAAATAAACAAAACAAAAAAAAAAGCATCCATCGATATTCTTCTAGTCTGCTAAGCTCTGTTCTCGGTGTGGTATCTAACCTGTCAGGTGACACTTCTTAGCGCACTATGTAGCAGATTTCTGGAGGGGGTTCTTGGCCTGAAGGGTTCTCCCTGCTGACTAGTTCGTGTATGCTTGTGCTGTGGAGTGACGACGAGCAGAACCGGGCGGAGAAGGTTTCTCCTCATTAAACTCGATAATAGACGCTTCAGACGTCTCCTCTCTGCTGGACCGAGCGTCCTCAACCAGAAGCACTTCATTCACACCATCATCTGTCCACGCAGCCTCTCCAGCCCTTCTGCACTCGTTCGGTGGTCCCGTTTCTCTTTCTCAGATCACATGCTGATTAACCTAACCCCCCCTATATATATATATATATATATATATATATATATATATATATATATATATATATATATATATATGCAGCCTCTGATACGAGATCATGTATAGTGTTCACCGCCGGGTCCCTTGACTCAGCCTGGCCTGTCAGTTCAGTCCAGCATGCGCGAGTTTCCACACCAGATCATCTCCCCCCATCTCCGAGACCCCCGTTTACTCTCAGGTTCTACAGTTTAACAGATGCCCGTTTCCCCCGGATGACGCTTCTGTTCCTCCTAGTTCACTGTGTCCATGTTAATCGCAGCCGAGCTGATCCGCAGGGTTGGTTTCAGCACTGTCCACTCTCTCCCCGTCCCCCCACCCACCGCCCCCCGGAGTAACTACTGGCTATGCAACTCAACATTATGGTTGTATCATCTCATGTCCCTGTTGTGTGTCTGTTATTCAATCACAGTGCGTTTGTTTGTGTAGTTGCTCGGCAGGTTTCGTTGTCTGTTTTCATTGTTTCAGACGTTGTTGAATCATTTGCAGGAGAAAGGCTTGTAAATAGAACCATTAAAACAAGTCAAACCCCTCAAACCCAGAGTCTGTTGTTGCTGTTAAACTGTATGTGGTTTAAAGGTGCGCTATGTATCCTCTAGTGGTGAAGCTGTGTATTGCAACCTAATAACACAGTTTGTGTCTTTGCTGATTTTTGTTTTCCTTTGTTTTTCTTTAACTTTTCTGTTTATTTTTTGGTGCATACGTTTGATTTTCTGTCCAGAATTTGGGTTCTCACAACACAAAAATGGTTCTCAGCGTTGGTGTTCTAGCTATTGATAGCTAGAACAGCATGCTCTTATCATTAGTACTAAGCAGTTACTTAGTTTTATTGCTTTAAATCACTGCATTTAAGGTGGAACGAAAAATGTTGAATAAGAAGCTGAACTTGCGAGTATTTTTGAGTATAATTTATATTTAAGATTTAATATTTTATCAAAATATCCTGCCTAGACTTTAATGTACGGAGCTGCGTTACACACCGCTCCTTTAATTAACGATATGAACTGGAGAAGCTCAACTACACTACCTGTAAGTTACAAGATCGCTAGATGACCTGTATAATCAGTAAAAGCTTTTCATTTATTATTAATATTATTGTTCTTAATGGGAGTCAGAGCTTTGGAGTTCACCGCTGGGTCTGAATGAACACCCTGACTGTCAGTAATGACCAGCAACAACTCAAAATAAGAAATCTGTTAATGTGACGCTGAAAGTGTCTCTAGAAGATCAAGCAGCCGCTCAAGCTGTCCAGCTCCACCGTTTCACCAGGCGTGTGTTTACAGTCTGAGAAGATGACTGTGTGATACATGTGTGTGACATTTGGCCTGAAAATCAAAGGGTTTGAGTCATTTATGGGACTTTTATCGCCCCCTGTTGGCCAAAAATTCATATGTGGAGCTGTTGCCACACAAGACTGTCTAGTTTAGAGGCGGGTACACTAATCTGTATGCAGAGTTCCAGAATGTAGGTGCTGTATTGCCCTCTAGTGGTAACATCTAGGCAAATCGGTTAATAGTTATTGGGGAGTGATTTGAACCCAGATATTTGGAGTTGGTGATGGTGTTTACGGTGGTGGTGTTTACAGTAATGGTGTTTACAGTGGTGGTGATGGTGTTTATGGTGATGGTGTTTACAGTGGTGGTGTTTACAGTAATGGTGATAGTGTTTACAGTGATGGTGTTTACAGTGGTGGTGATGGTGTTTATGGTGATGGTGTTTACAGTAATGGTGATGGTGTTTACAGTGATGGTGTTTACAGTGGTGGTGATGGTGTTTATGGTGATGGTGTTTACAGTGGTGGTGTTTACAGTAATGGTGATGGTGTTTACAGTGATGGTGTTTACGGTGGTGTTGTTAACAGTAATGGTGATGGTGTTAACAGTAATGGTGATGGTGTTTACAGTAATGTTGATAGTGTTTACAGTGGTGGTGATGGTGTTTACAGTAATGATGATGGTGTTTACAGTAATGGTGATGTGTTAACGGTGGTGGTGATGGTGTTTTTCAGTAATGTTGATGGTGTTTACAGTGGTTGTGATGGTGTTTACAGTAATGGTGATGTGTTTACAGTAATGGTGATGGTGTTTTCAGTAATGGTGATGGTGTTTACAATGGTGAGGTGTTTTTCAGTAATGGTGATGGTGTTTACAGTGGTGGTGATGGTGTTTACAGTGGTTGTGTTGGTGTTTACAGTAATGGTGATGTGTTAACGGTGGTGGTGATGGTGTTTTTCAGTAATGGTGATGGTGTTTACAGTAATGGTGATGGTGTTTACAGTAATGGTGATGGTGTTTACAGTAATGGTGATGTGTTTACAGTGGTGGTGATGGCGTTTCAGTAATGGTGATGGTGTTTACAGTAATGGTGATGGTGTTTACAGTAATGGTGATGGTGTTTTTCAGTAATGGTGATGGTGTTTACAGTAATGGTGATGGTGTTAACAGTAATGGTGATGGTGTTTACAGTAATGGTGATGGTGTTTACAGTAATGGTGATGTGTTTACAGTGGTGGTGATGGTGTTTCAGTAATGGTGATGGTGTTAACAGTAATGGTGATGGTGTTTACAGTAATGGTGATGGTGTTTACAGTAATGGTGATGTGTTTACAGTGGTGGTGATGGTGTTTCAGTAATGGTGATGGTGTTTACAGTAATGGTGATGGTGTTTACAGTAATGGTGATGGTGTTTTTCAGTAATGGTGATGGTGTTTTCAGTAATGTTGATAGTGTTTACAGTGGTTGTGATGGTGTTTTTCAGTAATGGTGATGGTGTTTACAGTAATGGTGATGTGTTAACAGTGGTGGTGATGGTGTTTTTCAGTAATGTTGATAGTGTTTACAGTGGTGGTGATGGTGTTTACAGTAATGGTGATGGTGTTTACAGTAATGTTGATAGTGTTTACAGTGGTGGTGATGGTGTTTTTCAGTAATGTTGATAGTGTTTACAGTGGTGGTGATGGTGTTTACAGTAATGGTGATGGTGTTTACAGTAATGGTGATGTTGTTTACAGTGATGGAAATAAAAGAAATGGATTTGTATAAATTATATGGAGATTTAAGCCAAAACAAACCACAAAACTATCATAAACAGCGTCTTAGACACTGTTTATAACCATAAAACCATTTATAACCACTTACAACCATTTACTCTAATAACGTTCTGTGAGGGGGCTTCTAGAGGTGGACGTCTGGTTGGAGTTTTATGAGATTTTAATCTGTAAAGGTGAAGCTTACAGGTTTAAATGACAAGTTAGTGTGATCTGAGGCAAAGAATCAGAATATAGAAGAATTAATTTTTCTACATTAAAATTACCCGGCAGTTTAGAAGCTACAGACCGAAAAACATTAAAAAGGATGTTATAGTGCCCCCCACAGGCCAACTGGAACACTTTTATTTCCCTGAAAAGGGGTGAAGTGTGACACCTGTGCACCAAACTGGAAGCTGAGCTGCCGCAGAAACAAACACTGAGCCGTCGACTCGTGTGGTCGGAACCCTGTTTACTGTCTCCTGGCTGTGTCTCTGCTGAAGCCCCCAGAGGAGCCTGATTAGCTAACTGCTCTGCTGCTGCTGAAGCCCTGAGAGACGACAATCCTGATAAAGAATCAACACATTAGCAGGAAAGGACAGGAGGCTGGGGGTGGGGGGTTTGGCACAGGATTATAAAAGCCCCCCGCTGCTTCTTGCTCCATATAAACACCCCAAAAGGGCGCAGTCGCTGCAGCAAAGCCTCGACATCAGGAAGCGAGTGACAGAAATGCTGACTGTCCCCTAATTCTCTTAAAACCATCTTTTTATTTAAGGTTATCCTGAGAAAGAAGGAGACCCTTCCTCCTCCTGACCACCTCCAGTCCAGCAGTGTTTAGTGACTGACCTCTGACCAATTAATGATCTCATAAGTTGTTTGTTAGAGCAGGAAGATCCACCAGCTGGAATCCAGGCTTTAAAGCTGGGAGTCACATTGTTCTAGCGCTTTATTTTGTTAGTGTGATATAAAAGACACTGAAACGATTTTACTGAAGAGGTGATAGTGAGTCACTGTAGTACCACTTTGGACCTGTAGAGGTGATAGTGAGTCACTGCAGTACCATTTTGGACCTGTAGAGGTGATAGTGAGTCACTGTAGTACCACTTTGGACCTGTAGAGGTGATAGTGAGTCACTGTAGTACCATTTTGGACCTGTATAGGTGATAGTGAGTCACTGTAGTACCACTTTGGACCTGTAGAGGTGATAGTGAGTCACTGTAGTACCACTTTGGACCTGTAGAGGTGATAGTGAGTCACTGTAGTACCATTTTGGAACTGTAGAGGTGATAGTGAGTCACTGTAGTACCACTTTGGACCTGTAGAGGTGATAGTGAGTCACTGTAGTACCATTTTGGACCTGTAGAGGTGATAGTGAGTCACTGTAGTACCACTTTGGACCTGTAGAGGTGATAGTGAGTCACTGTAGTACCATTTTGGACCTGTAAAGGTGATAGTGAATCACTGTAGTACCACTTTGGACCTGTAGAGGTGATAGTGAGTCACTGTAGTACCATTTTGGACCTGTAGAGGTGATAGTGAGTCACTGTAGTACCACTTTGGACCTGTAGAGGTGATAGTGAGTCACTGTAGTACCATTTTGGACCTGTAAAGGTGATAGTGAGTCACTGTAGTACCACTTTGGACCTGTAGAGGTGATAGTGAGTCACTGTAGTACCATTTTGGACCTGTAGAGGTGATAGTGAGTCACTGTAGTACCATTTTGGACCTGTATAGGTGATAGTGAGTCACTGTAGTACCACTTTGGACCTGTAGAGGTGATAGTGAGTCACTGTAGTACCATTTTGGACCTGTAGAGGTGATAGTGAGTCACTGTAGTACCACTTTGGACCTGTAGAGGTGATAGTGAGTCACTGTAGTACCATTTTGGACCTGTAGAGGTGATAGTGAGTCACTGTAGTACGTACCACTTTGGACCTGTAGAGGTGATAGTGAGTCACAGTAGTATCACTTTGGACCTGTAGAGGTGATAGTGAGTCACTGTAGTACCATTTTGGACCTGTAGAGGTGATAGTGAGTCACTGTAGTACCAGTTTGGACCTGTATAGGTGAAAGTGAGTCACTGTAGTACCACTTTGGACCTGTAGAGGTGATGGTGTGTCACTATAGTACCATTTTGGACCTGTATAGGTGAAAGTGAGTCACTGTAGTACCACTTTGGACCTGTAGAGGTGATGGTGTGTCACTATAGTACCATTTTGGACCTGTATAGGTGATAGTGAGTCACTGTAGTACCACTTTGGACCTGTAGAGGTGATGGTGTGTCACTATAGTACCACTTTGGACCTGTAGAGGTGATAATGAGTCACTGTAGTACCATTTTGGACCTGCAGAGGTGATAGTGAGTCACTGTAGTACCACTTTGGACCTGTAGAGGTGATAGTGAGTCACTGTAGTACCACTTTGGACCTGTAGAGGTGATAGTGAGTCACTGTAGTACCATTTTGGACCTGTAGAGGTGATAGTGAGTCACTGTAGTACCACTTTGGACCTGTAGAGGTGATAGTGAGTCACTGTAGTACCACTTTGGACCTGTAGAGGTGATAGTGAGTCACTGTAGTACCACTTTGGACCTGTAGAGGTGATAAAGGAATGATGAGCAGCAGAACGTTGTTATTCTTTATATCCTTTATTTCCAAATTCACATGTACATTAACAAGAATCAGTTATTATTAAAACACACTAGAACAATATTGACAATCACAATTCCCAAGCTAAAATGTACAAACAGGTGAACGGTGTCAGTGACAACGGGATGGCAAACCCTCCTCGGTCCCGTCTCGGGGTCAGTGATGTGGAACTAGACGCTACGCTCGAGATAACCGGCCTTTATTCCTCACAAGGTCACTTCTGGATCACCACACCCTTCCCTCGTCACGCCCTCGTACGCCTGAGGCGGAAACCCATTCCTGCACCTTCATACCACATACAGTACGCAAACCCGTTTCCAAGGAAAAACATTCAGAAACTCGTTGCTGATCCGTGTAGAAAAGAACGAAGAAGAAAGAAACTAAAGAGAACGCGAAAATGACCAAACGACGTTAGCATGCAGATTATCGTGGTGCGAGCACAACCGCTGACTCTGCTCTGCTACTTTTCTTTTTCTTTTTTTTTTTATTAGACCTCATGTTCCTTGGCATATAGATCGAGATGAACATACAGCACACATACATTATATACTAACGCTATCTATACCGCTCCTCCTCCATCACAAAGAAAGAAAGAAGGGGGGGGGGGGTAACACGTGGGATAGGGGAATTCCGTTCCGCTGCTATAGAGATGCTAGAAAGAGCTACGCAGGGTACAGGAGATTCGAACCAAAGTAGGAAATGCAGTCTCGGATGCGGTCGCTCACAGGAAACGCATGCATGAGCGCGGACCGAGAGAACTCGGCGGCGCAGCGTTGGTCGAGAACACGTCTTTAGAGAAGCTGAACAGCCGCTGCTGTAGGGATGAGCGCCGCGGGAGCTTCTGCTATTCGAATATCTGCGTTTATGAACATTCGTGTACACGCCAATAAGAAAACGCTTAACACTCAATGATAATTCTGTCAACGTGGGACGTAAGACTACATACTCTGTTTAAAAACATTTCGAACTTGAATTAAGTTTAAATCCACGTGCCTTGATTGAGTAACCGATTCAATTAATGACCACTTAAGTTTGGAAACGTGTATATTCGAATAACCGCGCCCATCCCTACCGTTTAGAACGGCTGCTGGTTAAAGAAATGCTAATTCCCATGCAACGCAACGGACCGGGAGAACGAAACACATCACACTATGTTGGCCCGCGATCTCGAGGAGAACCGTTTGGCAATAATTCAATGAACACTTTCCGTGTAACTTCATAGGGCGCATGGACTAAGCACGACGAGTGAAGAGAGAAAAGAAACAAAGAGTTTTGGCAGTGATTCGAATTCTAGCTCCTAGATATATGCTCCTGGCATCTACTTCCCATCGCATTCACGATTTGACAACACGGGTGTACGACATAAGCCATCATCTGAACGTAATTAAGTCCTACGACTGACTCACCACCAAAGCACACGGTTCTAAACAACAGACAGCAGCTTATCCAGGACTGTAATGATCAACGTGGCCGTGGAAAGCTCGCCGCGGAGGCTTTCCGGCGCTGGGTTGGGCTCTCGTCCCCAGACTCTCAGCTAGGACGCTGTGTTAGGGTGAGGATGCTTCATGTTAACGCTGGAGATATACACGTGTGAGTGATTCGTTAGCAGTGAAATCGAGTTAAAGCAGGAGAGGCGTCTACAATGAAGCACCGACGAAAAGAAATAACTTAAGACTGCCAGCAGGCACCACAATAATCATGTTCTTCTTCTTTTTTTTTTCATAACAAATACATCTCATATCCACAGAGTAACACTGTAAGAAAAGTGCCTGACAAACACCGCGATTCCTAATCGAAGCTCGTCAAATCTCAATAATTTACCTAGTTTTAAAAATGATCTCCCCCTTAAAACAACCAGCGGTCTCTTCTCAGACAGAGCGTTACCGCCCTCCGCTCTCTAAGTAAAGAAAACTCGTACTGTTACACAACCTTAAATCTTCTAAACGCTTCTTACTAAACTTACTAAAACCGGGACGGTCATCCGAAGACCGCCCTTCACTCTGGGAACCAATCGGAACCATTTCAGCTACAAATCGAACTTCCAAATCTTTCCTAAAGTCGGGAGCGTTCGAGTAACACTTCGTCGAGATGATAAATATGATCTGAATATCTAACGTGAAGGTAAAAAGCATACAAATCTGTAGCCTTGTTTCTACATATATATGTATATATGTAAATATATAAGATAAGAAGATCCCGGGGACAGATTTTATTGGATACAGATAAGCGAACTCTTTCTGCAGCCCGGGGAGAGTGACGCTATGAACGCTCACTATTAGAAATGATGGGCGGGGCTACTCGGCGTGGGGCGTGGCCGCGGAGTGACGTCCTTTAGTGATGAAGTGTGTGGGGGGGGGATGACGACTTCTGTTTATCCGTACGTTTCACTGTAACGGGTGCGTTTTGGAATTCAGGAGAGAGGACCTTCGGGGGAGGGGGATCACAAGCCCTGCTTGGCCAGCGAGGCGGTCACCTGGTCGGCGAGGGTGGACAGCTGCGGAGGGTCGGCCATGTTTATGCTGCCGGAGGAGGAGACGGTGCTGAGCTGCTGGGGAGACTCTTCCAGGGAGATGATCTCGGCTCCGTGATCCGTCCGCGCCTTCGCCTGCTCGCGGAAACTCAGCTTGTGCGACTCAATCTGGCCGAGACGAGACAGAGAATCAAGCGAGGGCTGGATTAGACGTTCCGTTAACGGAGCTCGTCTGATCTGAACCGTTATGGCTTAATCTGATGTAAGAAGTACAGGTATTTTAATTTCAGTGTGATTCAGTCATTCAGAGTGGTCTCAGTGTGGTTTGGTGGTTTACTATCAGACCCAGCAGTGAACCTACATGAGTCTTCTGAGTTTATATGATTGTTGAGGGTAAGTAGTGGATGGTTGTTACGCGTATCCCTCCAGCATGAAAATGTAATTAAAAAATACATGTTTAACCCTTTTGATGCACAACCTGGGTCAAAGGTAGGGGTGTGTTTAAAAAAATTGATTTTTCGATTTAAATCGATCTTCATTTGAATAATCCGATATCAATTCGTATAAACCCAAGATTCAAGGAGGGCTCCTCTTCCTGGATGAAGAGCTAGCTGGAAATACACAAATTAGGCTCACTTGTTTAACACCATCGATCGGCTAATTTGGAGAAATATCGGCCGATCACTGATCACATATTTTGATTAAAAATCAGCCAATACCGATACATAGCCGTTCAATCCTTCCATCTCTACTATAAACATATAAACCCTGATGTTTTTAGAAATGGTAGGTTGAGGGTTCCTTGTACATTTACCACATTAGTTTTCTGAAAATCTCTCTTCATATTCAAACAAAACATATTATTGTAACTGAAATATCCCTTAATAAATCTATATTGAATTGAATCAAATGGAATAGAATCGGAAACCGAATTGAATTGGGACCTTGTGAATCGGGATCGAATCGATCTGGGAAATCAGTGGCGAAACCCAGCCCTAGTCAAAAGTGACCCGACTGAGATTTTATTCTCTGTATCTTCACAATAAATTCATTTCATCATTGGAGCTTCCATGAATTTCTCAGTTCACTTGTTTCTGATCATCACAAATCCTGATTTCAGTGTTCTTATGTATACTTTATTAATAAAAATAATTTTTGTACCACTGCCTATGTGTTCACTATGGAGTTTGATAGGAACACTTGTAAACATCTGCAGTCGGGGACACATTTACAAACACTGTTTTTGTTAGTGAAGTAAATACATAAGAGTTAAAATAATGATTTAAGATAAAAAGCAAGTGTTTTAATGAACACTTAGAACATAAAATAATAAAATATACAGATTTCAATAGATTTACCAAAGAGATACTCAACAGTACAGTGAAATGAATACGGGTCCCATGTTGTGCATTAGACATGGTTGCTTTGCTTGAGCATCAAAGCGTTAAAAAGATATGTTTTAGGCCAAAAAGTTTTTTATAAGACAATCTCTCAGACATCAGACCACACACAGATTTTTTAACTTTCTGTGAGGAGCTTTTAGAGGTGGGCGTCTGGTTCCATTCACCACCACTGTGAACAGTTCCGACAGTTTCACACTGCACCTCTCTGAAAGACTGTACTAACTGCGTAATTGTTGATTTACGTAGACATATTGTTTAAAATCAGCACTTAAAAAAAGAACTGAAAACCTACTGACTATAAAATATCAATACATACATTCCTGAACTACACCTTTAAAATACCTGAGAAATAGCTGACTGCTGGTGTGTGCTGCTGGCAGTGAGTAAATTAACTGACTAAATTCTGAAGCACCGACATTAATAACCTGAAGGCATTAAGTCTGTAGGTTAGACAGCAGTCCAGATTCTGGTACAAACATGTATATCTGTTCAAAGTGTCCTCCACTGAAGGACAGAAATCTTAACTACTTATCAGAACTGGAGTAATTTAGACGGGATGACGAACATATCTTGCATTAGAACACAATGGGCAGCTGCTGTGTTCCACAGAGGTGGCAGACAGACTACGTTATAGTGCTTTGACCCTGAGGGTCTGTAAGTGGGCACCTGCTACTATAATTTGTAGTACATACTGTACACTGAATAAACAGGTTTATTAATAAGTGAATAGTCTGGTTATTCAGAATGAGAGATGGAGAAGAATGACTGGGGTGATAAAGTGATATGATTGTTGCCCCCTTGTGGCTAAAATGGATAGAGCAGTACATAATACATTATACATTATACTGCTTTGTATAAAATTGTGTTGCCTGTTAGTCTCACAGTCTTGGACATACTAATTTATTTAAAGAGAAAAGGCTGATATTGATCCATTTACATCTCTAAAAATGATTGGACTTTAAAAAAGTCACTTTGACTATTCTGATTGGATGCTCAACAGCATGTGTTAATACTGATATTGGTTTAGCTAGACATGTTTTTGTTAGGTATCCATTTAAATGATGCACTCCTGCACTATTTACATCCCACTCCAGTCTAAACGTAGGGACAACAGTATTTCTTCTCAGTACAGGCCCTGTTCATAGTGATCTGATCATAAGCGGACAGTGAGCAACGTTTTTCACGTGTCTAAAACACATCTCCAGCGCCCACATGTGATCGGATGTTGTGCCTGGATTAAGAGGACCTCCCACGCTTACCATGCCCGTCTCTCGCTGTGTTTGTTGTTGGACAAAAAGTCCTTTCTCGTCTAAATCTAAGCGCTGGTGGAACGGTTTACACTGCATAGGCTGCTGACGCAACTGATAAACAACTGGGAGAAAGGTTGTAAATATGGGTCCCTAACTGTCTCTCAAGGTGATTTAGATGATACGTAGCTCATATTGTTCTTAGTGCTGTCTGTAATGATCAGGTCACCCAGGACGCATGTTAATACCTGGTGAGAACGAGGCCTCCGATGCAAGTAGCTATTAAAGTAGTATTACTGTACATTAGTACCTCCTGTCATTGTCTACCTTTCAGAAAGTGTAAATAATCTTATAATATATTATTATAAGATATTAAAACTTATTACTCTAACATTACACAAAATGACATTTGAAGTCATTTGCAGGCACAAAAAAACTTTTGCCAGCTTCTTGTATGTGATTTACAGTACCTAAATGTATTTTCCTGCAATGACAATCACAGTAATTTTACTTTCTAATAGTCATATAATCATATAATAATCACATTTAAAAACAACGTCCAATCTGAGGAAGCAGTCAGACAGGTAGCTAACTAAGCTAAACAGACACGGTATTCTTTTATTATTTTCTTTAAAACATGTTAAACCCTAAAGCTGCTGTTTATGTTTGAGTGTCTGTTTAGTTAATATACATTAACACTCAAGGTTAAGCTACAGGATTCGCCAGTTTTGCTTTTTTAAAGCAAATATTAACTCGAGTGATTATTGAAGTTGTTTCCAGCTTGTAAGTCACTCGTTCAGGTTTAGCAGAATGAAGATTCTCCACAAGAGGGCGTCTTTGTGTCGTCACTCAGTACGGAACTTAAATATCCTAATTAATACTTGTGTTTAAGTTGTATTTAAGTGAGTTGTAACTACAGCAGCAGTGCTGGGATTCAAAGCATTTCACAGTGTATGTGGATCTCACACACAGCTCCTTCCTGGATACTTACTGGAGTCCTCAATCTTTATCTGGGGGTTGCTGAGGTGGATGGGTTCTGGGGAGAGGCTGGTGGATGACGGGGTTGGGGGGTCAGTGGGGTCAGGGGAGAGAGAGCCAGCGCCCTTCCCCTTCTCTTTCTACGTACACCCCATGGTGGCGGATGAATGATGGCGAAAGCAAACAAATGGAACCAAATCATAAAACAGAAATATGAAATGGGCAGAAACACAAACATCAAACAGAATGCAAAACGACAAATTAAACAAATCATTTTTGGCTGAACAGAAAAGTAAAACGTACCACAAACACAAAAATTATGAGAAACACTTAAAAAAAAAAAGGCAAAAACAATGTCCTGGGTGTTTATGTCTAACTGCTTCTGGGTTGGTCTGAATTATACATCAGTAAAGGTTAGGTGACCATCTAAAGCTCTTTTAACCACCACTAAGGTGTTTAGTGTAGAAGAAACAAAGAAAAGAAAAACAGACGTGTATTGGCACCATCATCTTTTACTTCTTAGAAAATAATTCACCCAATTTCAGAGACGAGCATCGTTGCTATATTATCGATAATGATATCATTAATTTATTGATGCTACCCTATATGATACATATTAAGGCTACCAAACTTCACAGTTAGCGATTAATACTGAATTATGAGCTACTGAATTTTCACTACATCTCCCCTGATGAGCCTGACGAAGACGTATTAAAGCTGGAAATATTTCTGTTTCTGAACATTTAGACTATCAAACTATCCTTGCTGTAGTTTTATCATCAGCCTGAAGTCAGTTCCTGTATTCCTGCAGCAGCTTCATGCTGGCGTCTCTGGTGTTACATTAATAATAACTGAACCACTATTTAAGGTGGAAGGAGACAATCAGAGCAAGCAGCTGATGAAAAGGAAGACGACTTCAGCTTCATAGTATTAATGTATACATCCAATGCTGTGGGGCTGCACTGCTCAGATTCATGTTTGTGAGGTCATTTTTCTGCTATATTGCTATCCCTACCCAGTTTAGTCATGGCCAATTACGGTTCCCTCTGCCACATGATGCTTTCAAGCTGGAAAGATGAAGGCTACCACATTCTTCTTCCAAGGAAGAACGAAGAACGAAATTCCATCACATCTATTAAAACAGCTCAAAACGCTTGGAGGAGAACACTAAGTGCTAGTTCCTAAGTTCCTGCATGAGTGATGGGTAAGAGGGACGACAGTTATAATATCTTGGATTCTGGGCCACGGATATAGATTAAACTGTTAAAATTTAATTAAATTAAACTGTGTGTTCTTTTCCTTGAAATTATGTGATCCCAGTAAAATGTCACCCAGAGGACGATTTTACTGCTCAAATGTTGACATCTGATGTCTCAGAAGGTGATTCAGAAGGTCAAACAGCATTTGACAAGATAGCATTCACCATGCGATACAGGAGAGATGAGAGTTTAGTTGCTGACAGACTTGAACTTTACCTTCTATTCTGAGCTCAATGAATGACTTCACTGAGACCTCTACTAAAACTCAAGCAGAGGCACAAAATAGGAGTTTTGTTTATGTGAACATCTCACTGTTGAGAAACTACAAGGATATTTTCTTTCCTACGGGTTAGACTGATCCTATATTTTAAAAATGAGAATAAACTGACAACCGACCAAGACGTTCATCTTTACGAAGAGAAAGAAAGGGAAAGCAAACAGCTACTACAATGTACTTGCTTAGATGTTCTAGGGTCAGTTCTACCGGAGTCACCTGGTTTGACTTTCTACAGAAAAGCACTAGTAGGGATTAGATGATTGACTTTGTTAAGACGGACAGTGAGGTCATGAGGAGAAAGCTCACAAAGGGGATTTGCTTAATAGCACTGCTTTAGAAGCGATCATAGAGGCAACCTCTACATCCTGAGTCTACACGTGGCATGTCCAAAAGTTTGTAGACACCAGTGTTTCTTCTGAAATGATGGGTTTTAGAACGTTTGTCCTGCTTTGCTGCAGTAACAGCCTCTACTCTTCTGTGAAGACTCCACAATAGATGTTGGAATTGTATTCAGCCATGAGCAACAACATTCAGCCCATAGCAAGGTTAGGTACTGATGCTGGATCACTGCAGAGAACAAAGTTCCACTGCTCAACATCCTAGTGTCTATGGGAGTGTCTGGATACTTTTGGACAGACACATTGTGTGTATATATACATATACAGTTTTGGAGAAACCCCAATGACACCTTTATCATTTACTGCTGTTTAACATACTGATGTCTGCTGCGGTGCTTTACTAACGAAACTCTTTCTTTTTGCTGACCTTCCTCTGGCCACCTCCAGCCACATGTCCAATGTTGTCTAGAGAGCCGACCTTCGACTGCGCCTTGAACTCCAGCTTCTCTGACCTGATCTCAATGTTTCCTCCACCTGGAAGAGATGCAGAGAACAAGTGCAGTTATATTGCAGTTATATATGATGTATTTTGTTAATCACAAGTCTGGTCAAACAGTATTTACAGTTTAAAAAACTAAATACCAAAGAAAAACTGAGAGAATCTCTGTTTAAAATCTAGATGGCTTTAGAAACTGCATCTGTAGAGGCAGTCTCTGAATCAGGCCTCCTATCTCAATGCTGCCTCTGCAATAGGATATATATGAAAGGTTTAATTCCAAAACACATCAAAGGTCACTTCCATGAATCTTATTGATGCATGTTGTTGGGAGTTGGCTTTACACGTAGAAAACATAACAGAGCTATTTTATTAGAAACGTACTGTGATGTGTTGATAAAATGTGCCCTTGTTTATTGTGCAGCAGCTATTATTCTGGGTTTACTCTACGGAGACTCTTACAGTGACAGTGAAAAATGCCTTTTATTTACATTGTGTTATACTCGGTTCAGAAAGAGAAAGTCAGTCTGGGGATGGCAGCTTGTAAGAGACACAGCTGAGCTTATTGTTAGATTTTCATTTAATGTGTGAGGCAAGCTGTGGCCAGAATGCTGCAGTAAATACTACAGTATTCTTTCAAAAAAAATGTTTTTATTTTTTGTGTGCTGTTTTCTTTTTCAGGCTACTTCTTATTGTATCAGTTTGAATGAAATACCTCATATACCACAAATAAATGCCTAGACACCAAAAACTGGATCACACTGTATCATATGGTCACTGTCACTATCAACAAAAATGGAGAGTGGCGACATGTAATCATACAGCTGTGTACATTTCAGGGTAGAAGACCTCGTATATGAAAAGGAATTTACCTGGCTTGTGGCGGATGTTGTCTTTTGAGCCACATTTCGACTGCACGTTGCTCAAGTCCAGCTTTTTGTGAACAATCTGGACCTATTAAAATCAAACAGGAAACAGTAGTTATACAACAGCTGGCAGTCAGGCCAGTCCACTTTACAACAACCACTACAACGAGCAAATGACATGACTCTACCGCGTTACCACATCAATCAGACTTGTTAGTACCTGTATCTTCCTGTTTTAGACAGAAGCTATGAGATCATTAGACACACAAAGTAACTACTACATTTACACTAAACACTAACCCCAACATTTACACTAAACACTAACCCCTACATCTACACTAAACACTAACTCCTACATTTACACTAAACACTAACTCCTACATTTACACTAAACCCTAACCCCTACATTTACACTAAACCCTAACCCCAACATTTACACTAAACACTAACCCCTACATCTACACTAAACACTAACTCCTACATTTACACTAAACACTAACCCCAACATTTACACTAAACACTAACTCCTACATTTACACTAAACCCTAACTCCTACATTTACACTAAACACTAACCCCTACATTTACACTAAACACTAACCCCAACATTTACACTAAACACTAACTCCTACATTTACACTAAACACTAACTCCTACATTTACACTAAACCCTAACCCCTACATTTACACTAAACCCTAACCCCAACATTTACACTAAACACTAACCCCTACATCTACACTAAACACTAACTCCTACATTTACACTAAACACTAACCCCAACATTTACACTAAACACTAACCCCTACATCTACACTAAACACTAACTCCTACATTTACACTAAACACTAACCCCTACATCTACACTAAACACTAACTCCTACATTTACACTAAACACTAACTCCTACATTTACACTAAACACTAACCTCTACATCTACACTAAACACTAACCCCAACATTTACACTAAACCCTAACTCCTACATTTACACTAAACCCTAACCTCTACATTTACACTAAACCCTAACTCCTACATTTACACTAAACACTAACCCCTACATCTACACTAAACACTAACTCCTACATTTACACTAAACACTAACTCCTACATTTACACTAAACACTAACCCCTACATTTACACTAAACACTAACCTCTACATTTACACTAAACACTAACCCCTACATTTACACTAAACACTAACCCCTACATCTACACTAAACACTAACTCCTACATTTACACTAAACACTAACCCCTACATTTACACTAAACACTAACCTCTACATTTACACTAAACACTAACTCCTACATTTACACTAAACACTAACCCCTACATCTACACTAAACACTAACTCCTACATTTACACTAAACACTAACTCCTACATTTACACTAAACACTAACCCCTACATTTACACTAAACACTAACCTCTACATTTACACTAAACACTAACTCCTACATTTACACTAAACACTAACTTCTACATTTACACTAAACCCTAACTCCTACATTTACACTAAACACTAACCCCTACATCTACACTAAACACTAACTCCTACATTTACACTAAACACTAACTCCTACATTTACACTAAACACTAACCCCTACATTTACACTAAACACTAACCTCTACATTTACACTAAACACTAACCCCAACATTTACACTAAACACTAACCTCTACATTTACACTAAACACTAACTCCTACATTTACACTAAACACTAACCCCTACATCTACACTAAACACTAACTCCTACATTTACACTAAACACTAACCTCTACATTTACACTAAACACTAACTCCTACATCTACACTAAACACTAACTCCTACATTTACACTAAACCCTAACTCCTACATTTACACTAAACACTAACCCCTACATCTACACTAAACACTAACTCCTACATTTACACTAAACACTAACTCCTACATTTACACTAAACACTAACTCCTACATTTACACTAAACACTAACCCCTACATTTACACTAAACACTAACCTCTACATTTACACTAAACACTATCTTCTACATTTACACTAAACACTAACTCCTACATTTACACTAAACACTAACCCCTACATCTACACTAAACACTAACTCCTACATTTACACTAAACACTAACCCCTACATCTACACTAAACACTAACTCCTACATTTACACTAAACACTAACTCCTACATTTACACTAAACACTAACCCCTACATCTACACTAAACACTAACTCCTGCATTTACACTAAACACTAACTCCTACATTTACACTAAACCCTAACCCCTACATCTACACTAAACACTAACTCCTACATTTACACTAAACACTAACCCCTACATCTACACTAAACACTAACTCCTACATTTACACTAAACACTATCTTCTACATTTACACTAAACACTAACTCCTACATTTACACTAAACCCTAACTCCTACATTTACACTAAACCCTAACTCCTACATTTACACTAAACACTAACCCCTACATTTACACTAAACCCTAACCCCTACATCTACACTAAACACTAACTCCTACATTTACACTAAACACTAACTTCTACATTTACACTAAACCCTAACTCCTACATTTACACTAAACCCTAACTCCTACATTTACACTAAACCCTAACTCCTACATTTACACTAAACACTAACCTCTACATTTACACTAAACCCTAACCCCTACATTTACACTAAACACTAACCCCAACATTTACACTAAACACTAACTCCTACATTTACACTAAACACTAACTCCTACATTTACACTAAACCCTAACTTCTACATTTACACTAAACCCTAACTCCTACATTTACACTAAACACTAACCTCTACATTTACACTAAACCCTAACCCCTACATCTACACTAAACACTAACTCCTACATTTACACTAAACACTAACTTCTACATTTACACTAAACACTAACTCCTACATTTACACTAAACCCTAACTCCTACATTTACACTAAACCCTAACCCCAACATTTACACTAAACCCTAACCCCTACATTTACACTAAACACTAACCTCTACATTTACACTAAACCCTAACCTCTACATTTACACTAAACCCTAACTCCTACATTTACACTAAACCCTAACCTCTACATTTACACTAAACCCTAACCTCTACATTTACACTAAACCCTAACTCCTACATTTACACTAAACACTAACCCCTACATTTACACTAAACCCTAACTCCTACATTTACACTAAACACTAACCCCAACATTTACACTAAACACTAACTCCTACATTTACACTAAACCCTAACTTCTACATTTACACTAAACCCTAACTCCTACATTTACACTAAACACTAACCTCTACATTTACACTAAACCCTAACCCCTACATCTACACTAAACACTAACTCCTACATTTACACTAAACACTAACTTCTACATTTACACTAAACACTAACTCCTACATTTACACTAAACCCTAACTCCTACATTTACACTAAACCCTAACCCCAACATTTACACTAAACCCTAACCCCTACATTTACACTAAACACTAACCTCTACATTTACACTAAACCCTAACCTCTACATTTACACTAAACCCTAACTCCTACATTTACACTAAACCCCTAACCTCTACATTTACACTAAACCCTAACTTCTACATTTACACTAAACCCTAACTCCTACATTTACACTAAACACTAACCCCTACATTTACACTAAACCCTAACTCCTACATTTACACTAAACACTAACCCCAACATTTACACTAAACCCTAACTCCTACATTTACACTAAACCATAACATCTACATTTACACTAAACACTAACCCCTACATTTACACTAAATACTAACCTCTACATTTACACTAAACCCTAACCCCAACATTTACACTAAACCCTAACCCCAACATTTACACTAAACCCTAACTCCTACATTTACACTAAACACTAACCCCAACATTTACACTAAACCCTAACCCCTACATTTACACTAAACACTAACCTCTACATTTACACTAAACCCTAACCTCTACATTTACACTAAACACTAACTCCTACATTTACACTAAACCCTAACCTCTACATTTACACTAAACCCTAACCTCTACATTTACACTAAACCCTAACTCCTACATTTACACTAAACACTAACCCCTACATTTACACTAAACCCTAACTCCTACATTTACACTAAACCCTAACTCCTACATTTACACTAAACCCTAACTCCTACATTTACACTAAACACTAACCCCAACATTTACACTAAACCCTAACTCCTACATTTACACTAAACCATAACATCTACATTTACACTAAACACTAACCCCTACATTTACACTAAACACTAACTCCTACATTTACACTAAACCCTAACCCCAACATTTACACTAAACCCTAACTCCTACATTTACACTAAACACTAACCCCAACATTTACACTAAACCCTAACCCCTACATTTACACTAAACACTAACCTCTACATTTACACTAAACCCTAACCTCTACATTTACACTAAACCCTAACTCCTACATTTACACTAAACCCTAACCTCTACATTTACACTAAACCCTAACCTCTACATTTACACTAAACCCTAACCCCAACATCTACACTAAACACTAACTCCTACATTTACACTAAACACTAACTCCTACATTTACACTAAACCCTAACTCCTACATTTACACTAAACCCTAACTCCTACATTTACACTAAACCCTAACCCCTACATTTACCCTAAACCCTAACTCCTACAATTGCACTAAACACTAACCCCAACATTTACAATAAACCCTTACTCCTACATTTACATTAAACCCTAACCTCTGCATTTACACTAAACCCTAACCCCTACATTTACACTAAACACTAACCTCTAAATTTACACTAAACCCTAACCCCAACATTTATACTAAACACTAACCTCTACATTTACACTAAACCCTAACCCCAACATTTATACTAAACACTAACCTCTACATTTACACTAAACACTAAACCCAACATTTATACTAAACACTAACTTCTACATTTACACTAACTGATGTATTGATGACACTGATCTACAGCTTCTAGAAAAATGCTTTGTAAAAAAGAACGGATGTGAAGACCATTTATTAATAAATAACAATAACAAGTAAAAGACTTGCGCTAATGCACGTAGGAAATTATATATTTATTTCATCACGCAAACACACAGCGTAACCATATGCCATCCCAAATCCTCAAAACAGAGCAGATGACCTCATTGCCATGGCAACCTCCAAAGGTCAGGGAATTTTCTGGACAAAAAGGCTAGGCTTGTCTTGGTGATGAGGTCATCTCTTCATTACGGCCAACTGTTTACTACAAAGGAGCACTTGGCCCCGACTGGCCAGAGCAGCACAAACCCCTCACTGTGTAGAGCTGAGGGACAGCTCCAGTTCCATATCCCCAGAGGGTGGGCTACTCCACCTCAATGGATTAGGCTTTAGAATAGCAAGCTTTATAAGTGCGTGTCGACTGGTGGTCTATAAAGTCTGATGAGAGGCCACTACAGCCTCTTGTCCCGCAACCACGAGTTAGTTAACTCGAGCCTGTAAACAAAGAGCAGTACACTGCTTCCAGCTATGATTTGGTTACAATCCACCAACACACTAAACACTCTCTCCAGCAAATGATTATACTGTTATACTGTTAGTGTACAAGCTGTTACTTTGGTGAGCGATGCCATTCTAAAGCACTGTGCTAAGCCTCGCAGCTCCAACAGAAAATGAAAGAAGGTGAACAGCAACATTGGGTCTGTCTCAAATCCTACTGAGTGTCTAAGTAGGCTGTCTAGGTAGCAGCTGTGTAAGTATCAGCGTTCTCTCCTCATCTCTCCTCATAAAACAGATTACTGAGACGCTCTAGTTAGAGAGAGACTGCGTCATGGCTTGTTCCCGCCCACTGCAGCACGCCACCGGTGGTTTAGCTGGTTGCTAAGCTACCGGCCGGCTATCCAAAACAATAGCCTGAGGCTTAAAAATCCGCTAGCATAAGTGCTAATGTCTGGAGTATAATAAAGTGTAAATGGTGAAGGACTCGTTACAGAGTTGATAATAAAATACTATTTTGTGTGATTATATGACCAGAAACACATTAAAACTCCAGAGAGAATCAAAATAACTCACATTTTAAAACCACTTCACTGCTCAGAGATTAGCCTAAATAGTCTAAATAAGGTTCCTCAGTAGACAGCATGTTTAAGGTGTGTAAGAATTGGGACAGTCTACATGTCAGGAGCGCATACTATGACGTAAAATGCTGCCTATGTAGGAGATCAGTAGGTTTTGAGACAGACCCTTTATGTAGCTTATATCTCCAGCGGGTTTTGCTAATGCTTTAAACCTGCACTGCCACCACAGAGCACTAATGCCATCTGGGCCTTTATTCGCAAAGCTTCTTGGCATAGCAGCGCAGACCTAGGATCAGATTTCTCTTATATTTACTATAACCTTACTGACAGGAGGAAACGATCCTACATGAGCACTATCACTTTGAGAAGCTCCACAAGAGCAGAACTGAAGCTGATTGTGATGATGTATCAAGTTATTATGACCACTTTTGACGAGGGTAGCTCATGAAGGCCGTCACGTGTAATTCTCTGGGCCACATCCTTGCAGATCACATACACCATATATGCTGATTGTCTCCTCTGAGGCGTATGGGATCTTCCAGCAAGACAATGTGACACCTCACACGGCTAGAAATGTCCCACATTGGTTGGAAGAATTGACCAAGACTTCCAAAGTTCTACCCTGGACCCCTAATTCCTCAGACTTGAACCCAACTGAGCATCTGTGGGACCACCTGGATGGTGGTGTTGGCTCTATGGATCCTCCACCACACTCCCTCCAGCAGCTGTGGGATGCACTGCAGTCAGCATGATACCTCCAGATACCTGTGACCACCTACCAGGACCTTACTGAGTCTCCCAGTCCGTCTAGTTGCTGCACACAGAGGTCACTCTGGATATCAGAGTGGATTATTATCATAATAATGTGACTCCACTGTATATATATATATATTAATGTGTGAGCTCCTAACTTGAAAAACTTCTGAAGTGATGCATCATTCTTGGCCTGTATTAGAAGCTCTGGGTCTAAACAGCAATGGCATTTTCAAAAACTGCTACTATAAAAAACTTGTGAGGCAAAAATCATGAAGATGTGTAACCAGATGGGACCATCGCTGAACTTGGTGTGAAAACAGTAGACATGTAATTTTCCTGGAGGTGAAGAGAAAAACACAGACATGGCTGATCCAGGGAGGGAAATAAAAATAACTGGTTGCATCTGTAAAAGCAGGTTTTCTCGAAATGCTGTTCTCAGAAATTGCCACTATCGTGTCCTGCAAAAACAAAAATACTCCAGTCCTGATACAATTTGTCGTGTGTGACAGCAGATGTAGGTACAGCCAAATATTTCAGCTCTGGAACATTTCTGTTTACCACAGCAGGGATTTTACAAACGCTGGCATTTTCCTCATTGATGAAACCAGCTTAGACACAGAGTTCCTAATATGGGCACGACAATGGAAATACAGAAAGACAACACAACTTCAGAGGTCTATGAGATACACATCTACAAGACACTTCATGCATATTCATCCAGGAAGGCAGTATGAGCAGCTGGAACATCCTGAACATCTATTAACCAGTTCACCGCATACATATTCCACACCACAAGGTCAAAGGATCATGAGTTCTGAGTTTCAGGCAGTGAGTGATCAACTGGACAGAGCAGCTTGGAGACCAGACAAGCAATTACCATGCATTAGTGAACAAAGGTACTACAACAGTAGAGATCTGTGTCAGTTGATGTTTGGTAGAATTAGAACGGATGGCACTGAAAACACAGGGAGAAGATATTTTACAAGGCTGGAGATTCCACTCCTCCCTTGTTTACTCACTTTTCCACCTCCGGGTGTGTGTTTGAGATTGTCTTTGGAACCACACCTAGCCTGAACATTACTTAAGTCCAACTTCTGATCGAGAATCTGAACCTGAAAGAGGGAACAGGTTTGGGGGAGAGGGGAGGGGGCAGTGTTATCCTTCGTAAACAAGCTAACAAGCTGATGGGCAGAGAGAACTGCCAAAGAGGACGAGAGAGGAGTCCATCACTGAGGAACCCAGAAAACCACAGCCCCGCTTCCCCACACCAAAAGTTCCTCTCCGACTTGAAAAGCTAGAGCTTAGTGAATACAGGAGTGCTCTGTAGGCTAAATAAACTCTGGTTACGACAGAAGAGAGAAATAAGATCTAGAGGAGTTCAGTCTGGGATTCGTTAGGGGTGGTCATAACTTCAGGAATAACCAAGACTTGAAGAAGTTGAGTTCATCCTATAGTTACTCACATTGCCACCTCCAGGTACATGTTTCATATTGTCTTTAAAGCCGCACTTAGACTGAACATTACTAAAGTCCAGCTTCTGATTAAGTATTTTAACCTGGAAGAGGTCAGAGGTGTAGGAAGAAAAACAATCATCTTTTCTGTGACAGCAACAACAACAACAAAACAGAAAGAGCTGTACAAGAGGGCCAGAGCAGGAAGAAAGCACAAAGGGAAAGAAACCACAGGTATTTTTCTGCCTCTGAGAAGATGCTGTTCCAGACAGCTGGATGGTAAATAATTCCTCTTTGTGTCTGAGGATGAACATGTGGAGGTATATTTTGAGGGGGAAATACTTTCGCTCCTTTGTAACTCACTTTTCCACCTTCAGGTTCATGTCTGATACTGTGTTTGGAGGCTGCTTGCACTGGACACCAGTGATGTCCAGTTTCTAAACAAGAGCTTGGACCTGTTTGAGGTGAAGGTATAGGAGAATTCATTGGGACCTGAATAAGCTCCTCGTACGGCTGGGCGGTGTACTGAATATTTGGGATATGTTTGGCTTTTTTGGAGACGCAACATAACGTTTGAAACTTAATGCCCATTATTATGGAGTTTACAGAAGACTATGGAAGTCCCACAGTGGGACCCCATTGGTAGAAAATAGAAAACTCAACTTAACGTAGTCACCTTCTCTGTGCAGCGTTCCCTGGATTTATTGTTTTGTGTACCGTGTAATATTTTAAATCAACTCGGCACAGATTCGTTCATTTAGGTCTTACTGCATTCGATAATGGCTGTTTAGTCTAAATTACAGCTCTGGAAAAACAATTCAGAAAGAACATTGAGATGCTGATTATCCCCAAAGAGCCCTATTCAGATTGGATTAGTCTGCGCGGAGGATGACTGTAATACAATGTTAACACGCTTCCTCTGTAATAAAACTCCCACACTGGGATGGCAAGAAATTGATCACAGGACCGGCAATGGGTTGAATCTTTTAGCAAGCCTCATGTCACACATAGTTATAGTCATAATAAATAATGGTGCCACTGTGAATAGACTATGTACCTATTAATCTGACTGTGGGACCTCACGTTTCCTCTGGCCAATGCTCTCCTAGCATAGAAATAAATCACTAACCATTTACATAAGGTACATGCAGATAGAAGATACAGTAGGTGAAGAAGATGCTTCAAACTAATTCCAACATGAAGCAGAAATCATGGAAGTATGTATCCTGAAGGAAGTAAAACTATTAGACCATCGCTTAAGGGCACAGTAGGTAAGTTTGTAGAACATAGTAAGTGTGAGCTAAATAGTCGCACCACCTACCTTCTAAAGCCTCTACACTGATACAGTGAGAGCATTGGAGAGTGAGTTTACAGCACTATCCACGTCCCACATGAAGCCTTTTCTAGTTCGCTTTCTGTTCTTGATTTGTTTAGCAATGTTTGTCTACATCTGTGTGTGTTGAGTCTCCTCACAGGCTCAAATGTGTATATGTGAAAGTGGTATCCAATCATTTTGTTCAGTACGAGTGAAATGACTGGATGTAGCTTTTACAGTCTTTCCTTTTTGTCGTCAGAGAGTTGATTTGCTGGCTGCTATTAGAATGTAAAGAATAAAAACAGTCTGCAAGACGAATCGCCTACTACGCCTTTAATTTGGTGCAAGACCAGTAGGTCTGTAATTTTCTTGGGAGAAAACTTGGCTGATCTATAGTAAAAGAGGTAATTTCCTCTTATATAGTGGTACAGGCGGCTCATGTAAATTTAATCCCTTGCGAACAGAGATAAGGACGAGTTTAATTCAGGTATGCATTATTAAAGACATCGCCCAGCTCCACCACCTCAGAAGGTCCAACACTCTTGTAATTACAATCGCACATCAATCTTTCAAGGGCAGAATTTATCCATTCGTAATCCTAGAAACGGCCTCTTCTGTATAAACTGCGACCCAACACTGATTTTCACAAAAGCAACAAAGCAACATAAATTAAGGGTCACGTACCTTCCCTCCTCCAGGAATATGCTTAAGGTTGTCTTTAGATCCACACCTAGCCTGGACGTTGCTGAAGTCCACCTTCTTATCTAGAATCTGGACCTGCAAATGAGAGGGGGGGTTGAGAGAAACAAAGGACAACACGTCACAAACTAACAACCACAAGATCAGGACCATGCTGTGATGAAAGTTTTGGAAGCTACTGAAAGGTACTTTAAGCCACCCAGGATTACCATAAGAGAAGAATTAGACCAAGGAAAATATTAGTACTTGTACAGAGCAAGTATAAATAGTACTTTCTAGAGTAATGATTGGACTCTAGAAGGAGGTAAAGGTAACTGGAGTTTTTGGTGCTCATAACTGCAGGAATAAGACTGAAGCTTCGTCCCTTAGTTACTCACTTTGCCACCTCCAGGTACATGTTTCATATTGTCTTTGGAGCCGCACTTAGACTGAACATTACTTAAGTCCAGCTTCTGATCAAGTATTTGGACCTGTAAAAAGGTAGAGTATTGGGAAGTGAGTGCAGGTAAAAGAGACCAGGGCAAAAGGGATGTGTTGGCTGACGGTGGAGCTTGGAATAAAAGTGACAGTGAGATGAGGGCATTTCACATCGCACCTCTGTGAACAACTGTGGCCTCTTTTCCACTGTCGGGCCAAACGGTTTTCAGGACTGTACTGTGCCGCTGCACACTGGGACGCTCTGCTAGGCACTGCACGCTTGTGTTAGCTTAGTCTAGCAGGCCACTACTCAAAACCCTACAGAACAGGTTTGAGTTTGGTTTTCTGTCACTCCAACACCAATCAATCAACTTTGTTCTCGCTGTTATACGTTTGTATCGTCCGTTCATATGTTAGTAAAGCAAAACATAGTCAAATCAAACCTGTTCTGGGGTGTTTGGAGAGATATCAAAGAACAGGCTTCATTTCTGCTTTCTCTCCTTCCAACTTTAACCACACAACTTAATTTCATTTCATTTGCATTATTATATATACAGTCGAGTCACATTATTATGATCTGGGAGGAAGGCAGACACTCTCAACCAATTTGGGTCTGAATCCATCCTTGCAGATCACGTACACCATACATGCTGATAGTCTTCTCTAGGGTGGATGGGATCTTCCAGCAGGACAATGAGACACGACACACGACTAGGAATGTCCCACATTAGTTGGAAGAGCTGACCAAGACTTCCAAGTACTGCTCTGGACCCCTAATTCCCCAGACTTGAACCCAACGGAGCACCTGTGGGACCACCTGGATGGTGGTGTTGGCTGTGGGATGCACTGCAGTCAGAATGATCCCTCCAGATACCTGTGACCACCTACCAGGACCTTATTGAGTCTCCCAGTCCGTCTAGCTGCTGTCAGAGTTTTCACTCTGGATGTTAGCCATAATAATGTGACTCCACTCTGTAAATCTGTGTCAGTAAAACTTCTCTTCAGAATCGAACCTGTTCTGTGGGGTGCAGAGCTGGCAACATGCTAGTTAAGCTAATGGTAACCAGCTGCTGGAGTCTGTATGACTGAACTGAACTTTGTTTTGGGGTTTGAGATATTGCAGAAGGATGCGTTGGTGAACGTCAAACCATCGCATGGTTATGTGGCCTCGAGTACAGTTAGAAACGTTCTGCCCTACAGTGGAAAAGAGGCCTCTGTTTACATCTTAAAAGCTGAATTAAAGAGTAATTTTGGAAAGTCAGTGAGTTTTTCCTGCTAAATCATTCCCGTAACTATCATTACCATTACCTTTAAATACCTTAAATAACCAGAATTATAAACTTGAAAATGAGAGACGTTCTGTGCCTGCAGTAGCATCATGGTGCAGTACTTTCTACCAGCGCCCTAATCTCAATATTCAGAGTGGAAGTGGATTTGAACTGAGTGAGTTACCCGGCCTCCTCCAGGCTGATACTTGATGTTTTCTGTAGAGCCAATCTTTGAGCGCACGTTCTTCAGGTCAGGCATGGGTGTGGCTGCAGCAGCCAGCGGGGCAGGCGAGCGGTTCTTCAGGGAGCCGGGAGACTTGGGGGTGGTGCGGATTACTGCTATCTTCTTCACCTCCTTCCCTGCTGGCGGTTTTCCACCTACAGCCTTACTGGAGGGGGATTTAGGGGTGCCGGGACTGCTCTGCCCACTGGCCTCAGGGGTCTTAGGGGATTCTAAGAGAACAGGACAAAGTGGTAGATATGCTATTATTGACTCTTCTAATATATTTGCTTCACATTTTGATAATAATAAAAACATTTATTTATAGAGCACTTTTCATACCGACAGCAGCTCAAAGTGCTTTACAGACAGTGAGTTCTGATATTGACTGTCTAATAGAAGCTGAACTGAGCTCCACAGTTTAGAACCAGAAGAGCTGAAAGAGTGTCTCCAGGTTCTCTGTATGTTACTGGAGGTGTTTGTACAGAAGGTCGGTATCTGCAGATCTAAGATCAGCAGCTGGAACATAAACAGAGAGATGTTTTGTGATGTAGCAGGTTCTAGATTATTTAGAGTTTATAGACGATTACAGAAGTTTAAAGTCTGTTCTAACTCTGACCATTACAGTGATCAACTCTGACCATTACAGTAATCAACTCTGACCATTACAGTGATCAACTCTGACCATTACAGTGTTCAACTCTGACAATTACAGTGATCAACTCTGACCATTACAGTGATCAACTCTGACCATTACAGTGATCAACTCTGACCATTAGTGATCAACTCTGACTATAAAAGTGATCAACTCTGACCATTACAGTGATCAACTCTGACCATTACAGTGATCAACTCTGACCATTAGTGATCAACTCTGACTATAAAAGTGATCAACTCTGACCATTACAGTGATCAACTCTGATCATTACAGTGATCAAACCTGACCATTACAGTAATAAACTCTGACCATTACAGCGATCAAACCTGACCATTACAGTAATAAACTCTGACCATTACAGCGATCAACTCTGACCATTACAGTAATAAACTCTGACCATTACAGTGATCAACTCTGACCATTACAGTGATCAACTCTGACCATTACAGTAATAAACTCTGACCATTACAGTGATCAACTCTGACCATTACAGTAATAAACTCTGACCATTACAGTGATGAACTGACCATTACAGTAATCACCTCTGACCATTACAGTGATCAACTCTGACCATTCCAGTGATCAACTCTGACCACTACAGTGATCAACTCTGACCATTACAGTGATCAACTCTGACCACTACAGTGATCAACTCTGACCATTACAGTGATACATGCTGTAACAAACACATGTATGAGTTTCTCTGCGCTGCTCTTAGATAGAAAACGTCAAACTTCTGTGATATTTCTCAGATGATAGAAACTACTTTATTCACTGTGTTTACATGAAACAGAGCTCAGAGTCTAAGATCCCACCCAGGTTACATATTTTTAAGAGCAACAGTTTGGTGAACGTTTGGTTTCTGAACTTCTTCAGTTTTGCTCTGCAACTACGAGGCTAAAGTAGCTGACAGATAGTGCCTCACCAGCTGGCCCTGTGTAAAAATGCATGCCTATCATTAAACATCTGTCTCAAACAGCTTTGACAGTGTAACTGACAGTGTATGACACACGGTTGCTGATTGGTGGGGTGTAAGTTTGCATTACTTTTAAGCCTCGTAGCTTCAACATGTAACAAAAGCAAACATCAGTTATCCAACATGCAAATCATGGACATCTGGAATGCAGAGCGTTCTGTAATCCGCTTATGTATCTTAATAAAGAGAGATAATAGTTAGTGATATATTCTTTCTGTTGCTGGGAAGAGTACTGAGTAGTCTGATAATACAGTAATGTATTAAATGATGGAAAGATTAGCTTTTATTTTAAGCATGTCTCTTCTAAACAACTCTAAGCAACTCGTTTACCTTTTCCATTCTTCACCGATTTCTTCAGGTCCACTTTCACTGTTGTAATGTAAGAAAGAATCAAAGACATGAAGTAAGTCGTTAACTCGGAGACAGCATGATATCATTCCTTTAAAAAACTGTACGCATGCACGCAAGGCAGCCAGAGAACTGAGAGCGGCTTGGTCAGGATTTGATCCTTGAGGCGCAGATAGTGCACTCACCCGACTGGGGAGGGGTCATCGCAGGAATCTTAGTGCCGGCAGCATGAGGCCTTCCACTACCCGGAGCCTGAAAACCAAAAGAGAGTGCAGATTAGCACTACTGACGAGTGACATGTTGTTTATCAGTCAGGGTTATATTCTGTGAGTTGCACAGCGAACAAATGTCAACTATCTCTAGGCAAATACTGAGGACCGTGCAGTTCCACTGAATGCCCACTAGGTTATATAATGCAAACCTGCTTAAAAGAAGAGCTCAGTAAACATCAAACATGCACCCTTAATGTAGTTGATCAGGAAAGTCATGTTTGGTATCTGCTTCTTTGGTTTCCAGTCAAGCCACAAGAATGACTTGGCTAACAAGTAATGCAAGCTGGACAAAAGCAGAGTTGTTTTTAGCTAGGCAGCATCTACTGTCCATCTTTATAAGCAACAGGATGCTATTTGGTGCCAGAAACCATGTAAACAAGTCTATTTGAGATTAACTGTATGTCGAATTGGACCCTAGTCTACAGTATGGCAGATAGCAGTCCAACCCACTCCACTATACCAACCCTATTACTCTAAACCTTTAACCAACCTTTGTTAAAGACACCCCAAAAAGCTCTCCTTCTAAAAAAAGACTATCAAAACATCAGAATCTTGTCACTAAACATTATTGGTGTGTCTCAAAACCTACTGAGCTCCTACATAGGCAGCATCTTACGTCATAGTATGCGCTCCCGACATGTAGACTGTCCCAATTCTTACATACCTTAAACATGCTGTCTACTGAGGAACCTTATTTAGACCTGATTTTAAGAAAGCATCGAACGCTTCCTCAGCCGCTAAGACAATCCCATGATGCACCGCAGGCTAATCTAGGAGCAGTGAAGTGGTTTTAAAATGTGAGTTATTTTGATTCTCTGGAGTTTTAATGTGTTTCTGGTCATATAATCACACAAAACAGTATTTAATTATCAACTCTGTAACGAGTCCTTCACCATTTACACTTTATACTCCAGACATTAGCATTTATGCTAGCAGATTTTTAAGCTATTGTTTTGGATGCTGACCAGTAGCTTAGCAACCAGCTAAACCACCGGTGGCGTGCTGCAGTGGGCGGGAACAAGCCGTGACGCAGTCTCTCTCTAACTAGAGCGTCTCAGTAATCTGTTTTATGAGGAGAGATGAGGAGAGAACACTGCTACTTACACAGCTGCTACCAAGACAGCCTACTTAGACACTCAGTAGGATTTGAGACACATCCAATGTCAGTCAATGTCTATGAGGCCGAAATGATTTTAAGCATGTAGGTCACGCCTCCATGCAGCGAAAACCACTATGCAGATGAGATGCAAATGTGCCAGTTAATTAAAACACGAGGAAAAGAGGGAGATCTATTGTTAGGCAGAGCTGAAGAAGAACAGACCACTATCAGAACGGGACTCTGGATTAAACCATTTTCACCGAGAGCAGCGGGGGGGCAAGGCTCGCACAGCTACTATACTCACCTTTGGCTGGGCTTCTTTGTGCACAGCACTTACAGATGCTGAGGGAGAGCTAGTAGAGGAGGAAACTTTGGGTTTTTTCAGAGTCGTGTTGGGTTTCTTTAAGGAAGAGGGTCTAGTTTTGGCAGGAGGTGTTTTGGGGGTCTTTCGGGGTCATGAGAGGAAAACGCATTGAACATAAGGAACCAAGAGGAAACAGATGGTGGGTGAAATAATGGAAAAGAGGTGAATAAATCGAACCAAAAAAGACGCACGTACCCGTTTCTCAGCATCATTGTCGGTCTTGGGTTGAGCTGCGGGAGAGACAGCATTGGGTCAAAACAATCTGAAGATGTCCTTCATTCTGTTACGCCACATATACTGAAATGAACTGACACGGTTCTTAATTTCCTTCAGACTGCTTTTCCTGCTTTGGGTAAGCTGTGCATGAAAGTGCATGAGCGATGGTGGTGCCTACAGTCATGTCCTTGTAATGGCTTGTTTGGAAATACGGTGACAAGAAACACACATACACGTTCATGCAGCTGTGACATGCTTAACAGGACTTGTGGCCAGCAAACACGGCTTTCATCAATCAGCGAGAAACAAAAAAACAGGCCGCGAAACCGCCAATCAAGAGCAATCAAAGCACTGCAGGGTGACAGTACAGTCAAAGAAAGAGAAACCGAAACTGAACATTTCGTGGGGCAACAGGCGATTTCCTACAAGGCTGCATTTACTCTGCTAGATTTGTTTTTATAGAGGAAGACAGTGCGGCACAGCTAAGCTGCTCAGTAAAGCAAAGGTGGAGGGGAGCAAAACAAGAGAGACTGGACTGGGACTGGAACAGCACAGACCTTTGAACTGAGCCACCGGAACGAGAGACTTTCTAGCCGGCGAGCCACGGGGGGTGCTCGGAGATCCAACTGGGCTCTTCGAAGGACAAGAAACGTCTTTTTCTTCCATCTTCACATTTTCAGAGTGAGAACTTAAGGCACTCTGGACCTCAGCAGCTTTTTGGGCTCCCAAGGAAAGGTCTCTCAAAGAGGTCTGGTCTTCTGGTAGCAGCTCAGCATTAGTAAAGTCCTGTTTTGTTGCGGTATTATCTTCTTGGCCATATTCAAGGCTGGGATCCACTGAAAAAGTGCCACTGGTATAATCTGAGATGCTCACGCTGGGCGCATCTTCTTCTGTTACTGTTGTCATCCTAGGTCGGCAAGTCGCAGTTCGAAATCCGTCCTCGTGGTGGCTCAGAAAATCGTCAACAGAAAGTCCTTCTTGGGGAAATTCGTGTGAAACAGGGGCCTCCTCGGGTTCTCTGGTCTTGTCCCCAACGGTGGTGAGGTCTTCCAGAGCGGTGCTGCGGATTAAGAAGGAAGCAGGGAGGTCGTTCTCCAGGGACAGGCTCCTGGTGCGATCGGGACTAACCGGTCGATGATGTGGATGCTTAGGTTGGCCAGTCCAGCTGCTCCTTAGAAAGTGTTCTTCTTCTTCCTCTGTTGGCTTGTGGTCTACAATGCTCCAACCCGAGTCTCGCCCATCTTCACCAAGACCCCCTGAAGCAAAGCCCACTGCTAAATCTGGAAACATAGTCCCAGATTTTCAGTGGAGACCAGTACATAGGACCCACCTGACTTAATGCCTAATGGACCCTCCACTCTGGCTACTACACAGGGGCAAGGGCTCAAGTAATCTTTGTTAAACAGTTAACACCCAACCTGCTAATGCCCCTCTTTAACATTAACAGCGTGTACAATGAATATGACCACGAGTCCATCGGACATAAATAAGAACAGTGGAGACAAAATGGAATGATATGGACAAACAACCAACATCACAAAGAAGTTTGCTGGCCTTGTTAACGTAATGAACAACAATGATGGAACTGAAAGTCAACATGAACAATGAAATACGATCTGTTGGCAGCAAATGAAGTCATTTTGTGACTGGTGTTCATTCTCAGCTGCATCACAAAAGAACTGTGCATGAAATGCACCTTGCGGTTCACAATAATGACGCTGAAAATGAACGTGTGGACGCGTGAAGCCACTGAAATACGTAATGGGAATAGCGAAGACTAACGTGGCGTTGGTGTGATGTCCAAACACTGAAATATGGTGACAATAATCTTTCACCAAAAGATACTGAGAAATGAAGGTGATTCATTAGAAATAATAAAAGAATAAAAGTATAACAACACTGGCCTACCTGTTGGAGATGCAGTGCCTGCTTGTTCACGAAAGGCAGGAGGAAAAGAGAGAAACACATACAGGCATTAGAGAATCCTACACTAAAATCCTTTATTCCAGCAGCTCGCTGAGAAAACACACAACCACATTAACGAAAGAAAGAAGCAAAGTATTCAGCAGCTTGGCTCGTATATGTTTTCACAAAAAAAAGAAAAACTGAACACAGCCAGGAATAGTTGCACTCGGGAACGCAAAATAAACCCAAGCAAGCAGGTTTGGGACAATTAACTGTTCAGTGAAGCGTAAAAGCTAGTCTTCTTGATATTCTTCTCCATGACAAAACAGAAGGCTGTCGTTTGACCTGTATTTGCTGGGCTGCTTGCCCAACACCACACCTGTGTTAGTATAAGTGCAAACACAAAGGCTCAGTGACTGGTGTTAAGTGAGCGAGGAGATACACGACATTGTGCCCTCATCTCTGTAGTAATATGATCGTATGCTAGCTTACTGGTAGAGCACAATTCTGGCTTTCAGAAGCTTTAAATTAAAACAGGGAAAAGAAAAGAAAACATGTTGGAGCAAAAAACACAGCCTGTAACCCGGGCGCTCGAAAGCTGCTGCAAACGACATCTCCCACATGTTAATAGCAGGTTGAAGGCAAAACCATAGCACTGCAGCCGAACGCAAGCACGCTGATAATGAAAGGCGGCAATTAGTCGAGTTGATGGCGCCTACCGCTCTGCCCATTTGCCTCATCAGGAGCAGATACTGGCGAAGCTTCTCTGTGGGCTTCTGCAGAATCCGCTGACCCCTCTATTAGACAAGGATTTAAACTCGATTAGAGCCTTCGCTTACTAACTGCAGGTTTATTAAAAAGTAAAAAGAGGCCAACGGACTGGAAAAGCTCCCCACAGGAGGTAGATATTCAGAGATTTAACTGGGAGGCTTGGAAAGCACTTCAAACCTTAATGATCTGTTTTGCATCTGAATGAAATGTTATCTTTAAGCGGAATGAAAGTTCATACACCTTAAATGACTAGGACTCATAGTGAGGTCTGTGAGGAGCAATTCACAAATTACATAAAGCCCATGCTGTGGTATTAACAATAAACATAAGATGACAGAACATCAACAGAAACCTGACAACCTGAAAATAATACAAGAACCAAAACTGCAAAGAAAGATGAGGTTAAATTATGTGGTAAAGTGAGGAAGTACATGAAAGCTACAGAGTGGGCTGGTGTTTATGCTCGTACCGCTTTGCTCCTCCTCACCATAGGAGGTGCTCTCAGCATGTTCGTGTGCTAACGCTGTCTCTCCATCAACCTGTGCTTCTGTAAATTCCCGAAAAAGATGTGGATGAGTTTTAAAAGTCTGTAGCTGATTTCGAAACTCAGTCTCTGTACACGCTTTTAAGCTTCAACTTGGGATTCTGAATTCTGGATTCTGGATTCTGATTGTTAGGTGCTTTGAAAACAGCTCCAGTTTCAACTGGGCGAAGGTTCAGAGTATCTTATTTTCATTATGATTAAGAAGGTAAAACATTAAAGCCTGTATTTATCCTTAAGTCAATATGTTAATAGGAGTATACATATAATCAGTGTAGGTAGTATATCATGCTCTTAACAATATAAACTTGTAAACTGCTGTATAACCATGGACACCTGTGTGGAACCCGTGATTTCCATACTGTCAGCTCCAGCTCCACACACTCTGCTGACCCAGTAAAGAAGTGGAAACATGGAAGACGGAGTTTCAAAACCAGTGGTGGACAAAATACTCACAGGAAGCAAAGCTGGGGTTAAATAAATGAGGTTAATTAAATATAAAGCACACTTCACATGTAAGTCCATGTTAGCAAACGCATTTACAGAACTGCCATGCTTGTCACGCAGCAGCATCAGGCCTAAAGTCACACAAGCTTCTGGTCAGTAAAATGTGATGAGCGTAATTACATCATCTCAGTAAAGGGTTCCAGATCGAGTAACTTTCATGTCCAAAATTTCACAGTGAGTTCACGTTTGAGACACACGTCCTTGTTTCAGAAATCTTTGTTACAAACTCACACAGCTGGCCAATTCTGGAAGCTCTAGATTATATAGTATCTAAACATGTTACAGATGTACTGCTGACCAGTCGTTCGGTCCACAAGACATAACTATCTGCACCTTTGTATTTTCATGATTTATGATTACTTTCTAGCTTTCTAATAATGAAGGAATATATTAACGCTGTCCAAAGACAAACAAGTATCTTCAAAATGGTAACTTTACAGGAGAGGACAAAAACTGTCTTTACTTTCAATGTAAGTCAATGGAACCTGATTTTTTTCCAAGCTATTTTGGAGCATTTCTATTGGTCCATTCAGTTGATATAATAATGAAGATTTGTTTTGTTCATCTTCTGGCATCTACACGAGTAGAAGCTTTAAGTTAAGGATGCTGAAACAGTGCTTATGTGATGTGGTTGAAGACGGAATTCAAACTTTATGCAACCAATCAGGTTGTTTATATGTGGCATGGTAACCAAATGTGTTGCCCACAGCCACACAGTGAGGTTCAACTAAAACACAAGACTGAGAGGGAGATACATTTGTTAATAAGAACATAATTATTTGTATAGATGACTATGTTTAAGTTAAAAAAACAATACTAGGCTGCTTTGGGACTCAGAACTGGTCTATAATTCTAGTTTATGACTTTATGGCCTGCGTGTGTTTAAGCAACCTACACATTTTTTATAATATAGTCCAAATTCCACTTAAAAACAAACACACATGGGTCTCTACTACACTCTAAGTAACGTATTCACCATAAGAACCTTTTATTATTATTATTTTTAACTATTCATTTTTAACAGTTGCAGTCTGTTCTCTGAAATCAGGCCATGCTGCAGCCTCCTCAGCACCCCCACCTCCTCCATCCCATCTTCTGGTCCAGTATTGGGCATGTTTATTTCACACGAGGATACAAACTGGAATTAAACTAACAGAGATACAACTAAAATATAATAAAGTGTGGGAGATATACTCTCCTCACCAGGGGGAGTGATCTTAGTTTCACCAGTACAACTGTATCTATTTGACTGGCATGTAGGAGGAAGCTACTGTATCTGTCGTGGATCTCGTGGATTTCAAATGAAACATTATGGAAATCATTACGTGGAAAAGCGTGTCAAGTCTGTGAGCTCCTCCAGGCTGTTAGCTGCTCAAGCAAAACCTGTTTGTATAACAAAGCAGAAAAAAAGACGATGCAAAAAGTAAAATATGCAAAACTGCCTCCAACAAGACTGTATGAGGATCTAAACACCCTGCTCCTGACATCTGTGTCTTCTCATACAGCCTTGTTCATGACATTTATATGAGTTTTGTGCCGCAACTTCTCACAGTGCTCATGCCACTCAGCACCTCCTCACCAGAGAGGGCGCTCTTTACATTAGCACGCTCAGCCTCTGCTATTAGCTCATCCTCGCTTGGTTTGGTTGAAGTTTCTTCAAGATTCTCTGTAAGAAAATGTATATTTCATGTTTGGTTACAGACAAAAAGCAGAGACATGAGGGACACAAAAGGCGGGAAATGCTTTGGAAAGGGACAAAATGAAACATGACATGGACTTTCAAGCGTCGAACAGTTTAAAATCTCCTTCTAATAAGCAGGTAACACGTTTCAGCAACACAGTTCATTCACAGAAATCAAAACGCTACACCATGAGTGCGTCCGGAATCGCCCACTTGACTACTACTCAGTAGTCAAGCTAAATCAGTAGTCGAGCTAAATCAGTAGTCGAGCTAAATCAGTAGGCGAGCATGGCTAGTGTGTCCGAATACTCAGTATACTCATCTAGTAGTACAAGAACGTGACCCGGAATGACCTTCTGAATGGGGAGACATTTTTAAGTATGCGACTGCAGCACCCTGTGGCATCCCATGATTCACCTGGAGCTGTGAATGAGTTATGTTCTTTATGTTCTTTATACTTCTTTTCTTGCTGTCCAAGTGAAGAGGGAGGACCAGTTCAGAGTATAAGCTTTACTCTTGAGGATACAGTAGTACAGACGTTCTTGAAGGAGATCTAAACACGCTCTAACGTGGTCTCGGCAAGTGCACAGTCTTATAGGCCTGCCTCCATGTTCCATCTGGCCCATGTGATCCATCTGGCCAGGTCGATATAAAAGATGGGATTCACTAAACCATAAACTTCTCGCAACCTCTGTAGCATTCACTGTGTCCATCTGTATAACGCTACTGCTGGCGAACTGCTGCTGCAGAAGTTTGAGCTACCTACATTAAAAATTTCCTAAATTCCTGGTTCATCTTCTCAGATTCAGACAAAAACAAAAAAAAAATGGATCAGTGTCACAAAATGTATCTAAAATAACATCTGAATGGAGCTTTTTAATGAATAGCAGGACGTGTACAGTGGTGGTCTTGTGTTAAAGGATGTTGGTAAGATGGTAGACGTGGTGCGTCCGAGTTTGTGTGGATACTAAACACTTGCAAACTGAAAGAGCCCCACTGCTTTACCGGCCCAGCAGTGACCACTGGATCCAGTCTAGTACGCACTGACTTAGTTGGCGATGTCGGACGCGGTCTCATGTCTATTTTCTGCTACTCTACACAACTCTTGCTGGGGTGCTAATCATTCACACTCTAATTCCACACAGACAACATACTCACTCTCTTTTGTGAACTGTGGCCTCGGCGTGGAGTCTTTCCACCGTGTGTGCGGCTTAATGGGGAGGATAAATGGGGAGAAAGTGTGCACTAGCGAGGGCTGCAGACTGGGGAAGGCTAAGCTACGCACTACGGTGTGCAGGGGTCACAGGGGGGGTGAAGAGAGAGCATTATGGCTGCGCTTATAGCATGTGAATGCGCACAGGACAACGGGAGCCATTGTGTGTGGAGTTGGCAGCCGTGCGAGAGCCTGTCAGTTGGTACCATGACTGCATGTCCCCCCCTTTATGTTTGTAATGTCCGCTAGTGATCAACACAAAGAGCAAGAGGGGCCAGAATGTGCTCAGGCGACTACGTTAGCTTAAAAACTAAAGCTGATTCTGGGCTACAGAATTAATTTACAGCTAAACAACAACGTTATATTACCTCAGTGCAATAATACTTATGCTGCTATTGTAATGCAATACATAATTATCTTATGTTATTTTATCTTCTTGTACAGGATCTTCGCTACATGGCTGCACTTTATGTTGGTATCTGCTGTTAATTATCAGTATTATCAGACGTTTAGATTTGACCAATATCTCAAATGAATGTTAACTGTACTCTGGAAGCATTTACACAGCATTTACACAGAAACAATGCTGATCCCAGTAAACCTTGTCTCAGTGTCTGCAAGCCTAGGTCACTGTGAGCCACTTACAGAGAGCAGAGCTGAGCAGACAAATCAACAGTTATATAACTATCTGTAGCGCAGTTGTGGCTGTAGCTACCTGCTTTGTGCCACACTTGGGTATAGAACGCTACTTCCTGATCTATTCCACATACAGTGCTGTGCAAGAGTTGTATGTTATATTTAAAAAGCTATTTCCATACGTCAGTGTGTTTATTTAACCCTTTCCAAGCTTCTCCTTGTGGAAACAACCCAGTATTATTATCAGTTCTCATCTAATACCTGCTTAGTACTTCATTAAGCTAAATCAAGATTGCTGCTGAAGGAACTGAATACATTCATACAATGTCTGGGGCGTCCAGGAGAAATCTGGAACCTAACTTTGTTCTTCAAACTGGAGCTCAAGATCTGATCTACTTCTCTCACTATAACATATTCAAGTTACTTTGCAGCTATTGATCATTTTAGTAATCGAGTATTCTGTCGATTATTAATAGAGTAATCGGATAAAATATATTTTTTTGCTTCATTAAAGAGAAAATATCTAAGATAAAATAAGACAGGTTTCTTAACATTTTATTGCTTAAATTGCATACAGTAAGGACACAAGACTGGCTACTGTACAATCGTAAGCGTGCGCTGTGCAACAGTAAAAGTCATCCGTGCAAATGGTTGTGTGGACTAAACTAATGATTCTTTGTAATCGAGTTACTCAAGTTTCTCGAGGAATCGTTTCAACCCTAGTTCTAATGATATCTGGTGTTCTTACTGGAGAACATATTATTTATTGAGACTTTTGCACAGTACAATATGTGTAATGTGTTTGTGTTTGCTATGAAAGTGGACAGTGGACAGTATTTTATAATATTATTATAAATTATGTCACAATATGCTTTTTGTGGATATTGTGGATGTTGTGTTACAGAACCTAGACTAGCTACTTTATTAAAGTGAGTGTTTAATTGGATTTAGTGACATACCGTTTGTAAACACTGTAATATAATATAAATTAATGTATTTATAGGTTTATTGTTATTATTACTTTGCCATATCACCCGCTCAGCATTTTAAACATGTAGTTCAGTTCTAAGAGGACAGATCTATTCTTCAGCAGTAATTACGTGTGCAATTTGCGCTCTTCCCTGCTCGGCTGGCGAGCTATCCCTCATGTTTACATGAAAACACAGAGCTGTAAGGTGTGATTATCTACCTGAGCAGTTTGGCTTTGTGTCACACAGCGCTCTTTGCCTGAAGGTCCATTATAATAACAATAGCTTCAACAAAATAGACTACACGCTACAGAGGTCACTCTGTATATAGAATAGAATAGAGTGTGAGGGGAAAGTGAGCCGGGTAGAAAGAAGAGTGTGAGGGGAAAGTGAGTGGGGATAGAAAGAAGAGTGTGAGGGGAAAGTGAGCGGGGTAGAAAGAAGAGTGTGAGGGGAAAGTGAGAGGGATAGAAAGAAGAGTGTGAGGGGAATGTGAGGGGGATAGAAAGAAGAGTGTGCGGGGAAAGTGAGAGGGATAGAAAGAAGAGTGTGAGGTGAAAGTGAGGGGGATAGAAAGAAGAGTGTGAGGGGAAAGTGAGCGGGGTAGAAAGAAGAGTGTGCGGGGAAAGTGAGAGGGATAGAAAGAAGAGTGTGAGGGGAAAGTGAGAGGGATAGAAAGAAGAGTGTGAGGGGAATGTGAGGGGGATAGAAAGAAGAGTGTGCGGGGAAAGTGAGAGGGATAGAAAGAAGAGTGTGAGGGGAAAGTGAGTGGGGTAGAAAGAAGAGTGTGCGGGGAAAGTGAGAGGGATAGAAAGAAGAGTGTGAGGGGAATGTGAGGGGGATAGAAAGAAGAGTGTTAGGGGAAAGTGAGGGGGATCGAAAGAAGAGTGTGAGGGGAAAGTGAGGGGGGTAGAAAGAAGAGTGTGAGGGGAAAGTGAGGGGGATAGAAAGAAGAGTGTGAGGGGAAAGTGAGCCGGGTAGAAAGAAGAGTGTGAGGGGAAAGTGAGTGGGGATAGAAAGAAGAGTGTGAGGGGAAAGTGAGCGGGGTAGAAAGAAGAGTGTGAGGGGAAAGTGAGAGGGATAGAAAGAAGAGTGTGAGGGGAAAGTGAGGGGATAGAAATATTTGTGTGTGCAAACACAAATGTAATGCACTACATAGGATGTGGTGCAGCTCATTCAAAGCTGCATTACGTCCTATGTGGTGCATTACTTGGGTGTAATAGCCATAACAGAGCCATTTGAGATTCAGACACGCTCTCATGCTAAACCGAAATGATAGACGGTAACTTTCACCTCCCGGCGCTCTAACCTGAATGTTTTCACCCACAGAAAGAAACGTACCAAGTAGTATTAAACCAGGAATACGAATGACACTCCATATATAGTGGTTTCAGTATTAAACACCCCAAACTAATCTGCTGATATGATGGGACTGCAGTGAAACACTTGCAGGGTTTAAATTGTGCAGGGGACGTAGATCAAGTAGCAAAACAGGGAGCTGCACTGGGACTAGCTTGTTATTGGAACCCATATATCGCATAGCTACAATAATAATAAACTTCCACCATCAGCCTGCACAAGAGCCCCAACTCACACTGTCATTTTCTCATTCATTAGCATGCGACTTCTAGAAAGAATGGAATTTTAATCATATATGTTACAAAAACAGTAAATGATCAGAACGTGTCATAATGTAGCATAATGTTATGCTATTAAGCTGAGCAATCAGACTGATGATACGTGGCACTGTAATGAATATGTAATGCTCGTGGTCAAGTAACAGACTGGAGATTTAGTACTCAAACCAAGATATACATCGTTTGGCCATAAAATTAAAACCACCTCCTTGTATCTCCACTCACTGTCCACTGTATCAGCTCCACGGACCACGCAGGAGCTCCACTTACAGACTGTAGTTCATCTGATTCTCTGTATACTTTATTACTCTGTTCTTTAATGATCAGGACCCCCACAGGACCACCACAGAGCAGATACTATTAGGGAGGTGGCTCATTCTCAGCACTGCAGTGACACTGACGTGGTAGTCATGTGTTAGCGTGTTGTGGTGGACCACTTTTTAAACACTGTGTCCACTCACTGTCCACTCTATTAGACACTCCTACTACTTGCTGGTCCACCTTGTAGATGTAAAGTCAGAGACAGTAGCTCATCTGCTGCTGCACAGTTTGTGTTCCTCTAGTCCTTCATCAGTGGACACAGGACCCCGCCCACAGGACACTGCTGTCTGGATAGTTTTGGTTGGTGGATTCTCAGTCCAGCAGTGACACTGAGGTGTTTAAACACCTGATCCACTCACACCAGCACAACACACACTAACACACCACCACCATATCAGTGTCACTGCAGTGCTGAGAATCCAATACCTGCTCCTGTGGGGGTCCTGATCATTAAAGAACAGAGTAATAAAGTATACAGAGAATCAGATGAACTACAGTCTGTAAGTGGAGCTCCTGTATGGTCAGTGGAGCTGATACAGTGGACGGTGTGTGTAGATACAAGGAGATGGTTTTAATGTTATGCCTGATCTGTGTATTATAATATAATAGGTTTAAAAAATAAACATGGACATTAATATATTAGAGGTTTAGGTGTATAAAGGAAACATACTAGCCTATAACGCTGCAGGTTCCTTTACTCCACTATAAACATATGATCATATCTATATATACACAGCTCCACCCTAAAATATCTTCACTAGGCTCAAATTATATTACAGTTCAGGCTATTTGATGTTACTTTTCTCCTGCCTTAAACCTAGCTTCACCCCTATCACCCTCACTTTCCGGTCCTTGTTCTCTTTGTTTTGGTTTCGCTCTGGGGCCTGTAAGATCCCATAAACACTATTGAATTATTGACTGCGACTTTCCTTCAAATGCTTGTTCACTGTTTCCAATTTAGCAAGTCTAATGAAGACCAACTGTGTTTTCCCAAAGGCAAATGGTCTGTAAACAAAAACACCCTACAAAACACATTCACACATTCTTAGTTCAGGGCAGCGTTGAATCAGTACCAGACACGGCGCACGAACGTAGTACTGAGAGGAGGCTGACCCAGATGCCTGGATTACAGAGCAGTGCTCGCAGCTGCAAAGTCTGGATTGACTACCCAGTCAAGCGCGGCCTCAACGTCTTTATGTAAAGAGATTAAAACAAAGGACTGTATCAGGGAGCCGCCGCAGCTGCAGCGAGGAGAAGATTTAATTTATAGTCCTAAGAGAAACAGAGCGGACCATCCCGACTGCAGGAAATCTACAAAAATAGGGAAATTCTAATCTCTTATTAATCTTCACTGGATTTAATCCAGCTCATAAAACGTATTCCTAAGCGTTTTCTAATGGGATGTTTTTCCACTGACAGCAGGAGAAGTTAGCAGACCTGCTGATTAGGGATTAGAATAATATAACACAGCTGCCTATATGAGATATCAAGAACAAACCACATGCTAATGAGTTCATTAATGAGGCTGAATCATTTATTCGGCACAGTTATTAATCTCTGCGCACTAGGCCTGGGCGATAGGGCGATGTGATCAGATATCGGCGATGACGACACGTGACCCGATGGCGATATTTGACACAAAAGAGTTGCGTATAGGCGGCACGGTGATGTATTGTTGAACACTGTCGCCTCACAGCAAGACAGTCCGGGTTCAATTCCCAGTCCAGTCCAGGTTGATCGGTCACTCTAAATCGCCTGTAGGTGTGAGCGTGAGTGTGTGTTGGCCATGTGATGCATTGGTGACCCCAACTAGCGGGATAACGCAAAAGATAATGGATAGATAATTGCGCGCGCAATATGGGGCAAAATCCTATACATTGCTAGAGGTGTAAGAAAATATCGAATATCAGGATATTATGCTTTCTGATACTGTATCGATTCTCAAAAATACAGTATCAATACACAGATTCTGACAGACAGTGAATCAGTGTGTGTTGTGTTTAAACCTCTGACCACTAGATGACAGTGTTGTAATCCATTTTCAGCTCCACTCCAACATTAACAAGCAGCACAAGGGTGCAATGCTATTGTAAACATTGATAAACCTGTTCATACAGTGGTGTGTTTTAATAGTAGGATTTGAAACAGTATATCACTTGCAGTATCGCGATATATTGACTCGTGACCATTGTATCACGAAACGTATCGCCCGGTTCTTGCCAATACACAGCGCTACACACTGCATAATAACATGACACACTAATAATAACTGTTCAGCTAGTGGAAGCGTCCCATTCTGACTGAAGGTGAGTTACATGGTGACCATTGTGAGTCACTCTGTTCGCACTAGTGAACTCTGAGCTTATTGAAGGTTGGCTTGCGCTCTGTCTGCCTCAACGTGACTGCAGATCCGGCACCAGGAGCAGCAGATACTCTAGGATGATGTAAATGGAGATGCGGGGGGCTACAGACTGACACAGCTAGTCCTCCGGCTCTCCTCTCTCGTTTAAACATTTAAAGATGGAGCCACATTCGTCTGTTTTGTCTCCGTATTGCCTTAAATGTTATTCAGTATTATTTAATGCGGTTTTTAAGTCAATCAAAATCAGATTAACGGGAAAATGGATGGATGAATATAAAAACACTGAACAAGAATAATTCATACCTAAGTTAAATCCATATTAAGTACCCAAGTACCCCAAAAAAGGGGGTTATCTTGATTTTTTAATAGGGGAATACATCACCCGGTTCTTTGCGCTCCTCCCACCCAAAAGACAAGTATGTGTCACAACAACAGTCCTGTTACGGCACAAAGGCTTGATGCACATGTATGATATCAGATTCTGATCGTGACTTAATAGTCTGTGCTATTCCGGCAGCTTGTCCAGGACAGAGTCTCCTTCACAGACAATTCCACTTCCCCTTCTCTTTATTTAGCCTGCAAATGTAGCACACAGGCAGACTGCCACACGCTGCCCGTCAGAAGTTTGGGCATGACTAGCGTTTCAAAACGTTTTTAACAGCTGAGCATGTTTTCTTTTTGAGTTTGCACTAAATTATCATGATAAAAGTCAATTTCTTTGAAAAAACTTGGCAGACCTGACGAAGCGCAAGTACTACTAAAAAGGGGGCCCCACAAACGGGGTCTTTCAGCAATGCCATTAAAGAGCCATGTTTGTGTGAACATAGACTGCATTCCAATGTATACAAGATATACTAAGAAAATACAAACATTGACTCATCGACAATAATGGATGAACTCAACATTTTAAACAACTGTAAACTGTAAAATCCCTTTTCACAAATCTTTGTTTCAAACCAAACACTGAAACCTTATTGACACCTTTTTTTTTATATTTGTGGGAATAAAGACCAAAGGCAATGTGTTCATCACCTTGTTGTGATGTCAGCGGACATCAACACTCCAAAGTTTTTGTTAGGTGTTTAAACCACTTTTGGGCCAAAACAGTTTCAGTACAGTCACTAAAGGTCAAAATAGCTGGTAATGTTGACGAAGCTGTGTGACGTTCTTACGCAGGAATTACCCAGAAGCCTTTCTGCACAGTTACAGAGCATTCCTTTTCTGGTTCAAACCAACCATGTCTGAAAAAGAGATCTGTGAATGTGAAATATATTAGCCTGAACATCTAATAGGAATTTCATAGGACAATTTTACATCTTGGCAACCGTTTAATCCAATTTCATTTATTCATTTCTTTGTGTGCTGCTGTGAGACTCAACGTTCTTCTATGGTTTTGCTGTTCTGCCTGGTGTTTACAGTAAACTGTAAAATCCCCTTATGGAAATCTCTTTTTTAAACATGCTTCATTAAAGGTTTTTATCCCACTGAACCCTTTTTGGTATTTTTAAATATGTAGGAATAAAGCCAAATGCGAACTTTCCAAATTCTGTTGGCTGTTTTGGGCCAAAAGAGTTTCAGTACAGTCGTTACTCATCAAAGTAGCCTTTGACAGGGAGTGTTGATGTAGCTGCTTAGTAAGAATTACCCAGCAGCCTTTCTGCAGAATTACAGAGTATTTCCTTTTTGGTTCCAACAATAAACCATGTCTGAAAAAGAGATCTGTGAGAGTGAAAACCATTCAAATGTTTAAAATAGCTTTGACTTGAACTTATAAGTTGCCTGAACATCTAATAGGAATTTTATAGAACAATGTTTTACATCCTGGTAACCGTTTTATCCGGTTTCATTAATTTATTTCTTTTTAAACGCCTAACTATTGAAATGCTGCTGTGCTACAGGTCAAAGTAGCTGATATTGTTGATGTAACTGTGTGACGTCTTTCACAGGAATTACCCAGAAGCCCTTCTGCAGAATTATAGAGCATTTACTTTTTGGTTCCAACAATAAACCATGTCTGAAAAAGAGATCTGTGAGTGTGAAATATATCTGCCTGAACATCTAATAGGAATTTCATAGAACAATGTTTTACATCTTGGCAACCGTTTAATCCAATTTCATTCATACATTTCTTTTTTAACGCTTAACTATTGAAATGCTGCTGTGAGACTCAACATTCTTTTATGACTGGCTTTTCTGCCTGGTGTTTAGTGTAAACTGTAAAATCCAAAGATAATGCGTTCATCACCTTGTTGTGATGTCAGCGGACATGTTTCAAGCACTGTTGGGCCAAAAGTGTTTCAGTGAAATATATTAGCCTGAACATCTAATAGGAATTTCATAGAACAATGTTTTACATCTGGATCCAAAACAGGATATTCCTACTTACTTATAAGGCTCTAAACAATCTTGCACCTCCCCATCTGTCCAATCACGTTATTCCTTACAAACCGTCTAGGTCTCTTAGGCCTTCTACTGTTGGGCTTCTAAATGTCCCATCATCTAAACTCTGTGGCTTTGGTGATCACTCTTTTTTGGTCAAACAATCTTCCTCTCTTTCCAAATTTAAATCTAATCTTAAGACTCACCTCTTCTCTCTCGCCTATGACCTTCTCTCTGTTTAACTTACTCTACCACTCATCTCTGATGTCTAGTTAGTGTCAGGTTGATGCTTCTTCTTTACTCTTTGTGTGTTTAATGTTTCTATTTTCTTTCTACAAATGATTATAATCTGCTAAGCGTCTTTGGGTTTTAGATAAGAATAAAGTATTAATTATTAATTACTTAACATCTTAGTAACCTTTTAATCCAATTTCATTAATTCATTTCTTTTTTAACGCTTAACTATTTAAATGCTGGTGTGAGACTCAACGTTCTTCTATGGTTTTCTGCCTGGTGTTTAGTGTAAACAGTAAAATCCCTTTTCAAAGCCAAAGATAAGGCGTTTATCACCATGTTGTGATGTCAGCGCACATCAACACTTCAAGTTTTGTTAGGTGTTTAAACCACTTTTGGGCCAAATAAGTTTCAGTACAGTCACTAAAGGTCACAGTAGCCTTCGCCAGGTCGTGTTGATGTAGCTGTGTGACGTCCTCATGCAGGAATTACCCAGTAGCCTTTCTGCACAATTACAGAGTCAGTTCACTGAGAGAGCTTTTGTTTTCTGTTTTGGCTGAATTCCACAGCATTAACCTCACCTTTCATCGGCCCGTCTCCGGGTCCCATGTGCCCCCCAGCGACGCCATTCTCCTTGTGGAACTGGTTGCCATGATGATGGTCGTTGATGGTCATACCAGCGAGGGAGGTTGCCATGGCGTTGGAGCTGTAGTGGCTATTGGGCGAAGAGTTGTGCTGGTCCATACCAATTTAGGATCAGACTGCAGGGGGGAGGCAGGAATGAGGAAAGAAGAGAAACATTCGGGAAAGAAAGAGAGAGAGAAAAAAAGAAAGGACATATGAACAGTTGGTCTGGAAGACAACTTGCTCCTCAAGTGTGAAAGAAATCAGCACCAATAAAAAAGGGTCAAATTCCAGAGTCGGGCCCCAAAACAAGCAAATCCATAGAAGTCCAAGTTTCAGTGACAAGCCACCGAGCAGCGGAGTTCCATCTACCTTTCAGCAGAGCAGCGGTCCTTTTGGATCAATAGAAATCATTCACAAAGTCCGGCCTCTTCCGCCTCCGGCTCGCCAGCCTGTCACAAGCTCAATGTAAACAGAGCTAGAGGGCCTGAGCTAACCGGGCTATTTATACACGCAAACATGAGGGACTAGCTTAAGGTTACGGACACGCTAACCAAAATAGAGCGGTCAGGCCAATGTGAGTGTCATTTCCAGCAGCAACTCTTCCCCCAGACCGTGTCCACCGGCTTTTATAGAAAGAGAGTCATATAAGGATGGTTAACTGCATTTTAGTCAATAGGCTGTTGAGGGCAAATTGAGCATTAACTGCAGGGCTTTGCAGTAATCACGTCATTTCGCCCACTTAATGTCCACCATGTTGCAGTACTGTGCAGCGTAACTCAGAGATCTCCTCCTATTTATTACATTTCCAGTCAAAATGGCCATTAATGCTTTTGTAGTGTTAACATTCTGTATACCCCCACTTATCCTAATGGTCAAAAATGAGCCACCTTAATAAAAAACCCTGGAATAAAGTAGCTTAACTCAATAAAATGAAACCTCAAATATATCTGCAACATGTCGTGCATCACAAACCTTATAAATATTTGGGTTTTGCCTCAATACAGTGCAGAAACACTGCATTTAATCAGTAACGACACTTATTTTTATCACAACAACCTGTCATTGTTGTTATCATTATTATTATTATTCCACTTAAGTTTCACTTCTTCTAACGTTGGGGTCACTCAAGTTCAAACAGATGATTTAGAGTGTTTTTTGGTGGCTCATTTTTGACCCTGAAAGCAACACAAAGGTTAAGCAATCAATTTTTTCAGAAGATAAAAAAAGATGCAGTTTCTAAAACCAGAGTTGAAAAACTGCTTAAAAGCTGCAGAGACAATGGGACTCCTAATAACCACCTGGAAAACCCAGTAGACCCACCAACACTGTCCCCATCAGATGAACAGCACTTTATTAGAGAGCAGAACATCAAGCTACTTCAGATCTGAGAACATCTATAGGTGTTTCTGTCCATCCTTCCACCGTGACACTTCAACACTGTGGGTCTGAAAGAATGTGTAGCTGTTCAAGAAGCTCCTCACTGAGAAAAGGACATACAGTCACATCAAACAAAGAAGCTGCTGCTGTTCTCAGAACAATGGACTGACCACCCCAGAGTCCAGAACCTCAACACCACTGGATGTGTTTGGCTTTATTTGGATGGTGAGAACCAGAAAATCCTAGACTGAACTTTGGTTTGGGGAACTGAAAGCGAGACTCCTGGAAATAATAGAAGCTGCAATGAAGGTAGAGAGTTGACACAGTAAACACTGACTTTATATTATATTCAGTCGTTGAAACTTCTGTGTAATATTCTGTTAAGTATATTTTCTTCTTCTTCTTTTTCTCTGATACTGAATAATAGATCACATTCAATGGTTGTTTTAAGTGGGAGTCAAAGGGACTTCAATGTTTAAACATTTCCGAATACTTTAGCCCTTTAATGGTGACTTTTGCACAGTATTATATATTCACAACTCACAAATACGTCATGTTCAAAAGACAAACTCGCCGCTTGCAGCCTTTTTGCGCCTAGAAAAGATGCACCTGCTTCAGTCCCTGAGAGTGATGGGATCAAATGTGGCAGCAGACTAAAATAATACCACACTCATGTGGTTTCTCATGAGGATTACATAACTCAGCGTTTATAGTCTTTCCTCTTTTTATCACATGTGATAATTATGTGGGTCCGGAATAAAAATAAAAAAAACTCATAGGAAGTGAATATGAACTACAGATGAACTAGATCTGTAACTCCTATGGGACTGTGCATGTACTGCGCTATGATGTCCTAACCACCCGAACATCCCACTCTCTCCTGCTTTCTGACACGTCAGCTACATTCACATACAAACACGACATGGGCAGCCCAGCCCTTCAGGTAAATTCTAACATATACATCACCTATTTGCCATGAGAGATTACCCTCTCCTCCCTGTGCACAGACTGTAACACCCAAGTCTGGACATGCGATGAGAAATGTGGAGATGGGGGAGTTCATTACGAAGAATGCTGCCCCGGAGATACGCTTACAGTTACTGTGGAAGGAATAAGTGGAAGGCCTTCTGTCTAACAATCTCTTACTCACAGCTAGGAGAGCTTAATGGTTCCCCTAATGCTCCTGTATCCCTCATGGTGCCTTCAAACAGCTCCTCTCACATTTGTTTAATTATCGTGGAGAAATTGTGGAGGAGGTACAGATTGTAAACTTACAATCACATGTGAACACAGCTGTGTTTATAAGGACAGGACAGTAGGGGTGTGTGATATATATCGTCTACGATAATATCTTAATTGCCACGTTTGCGATGTGCGAGCTAGCGTTATCGAGTACGCTACTGAAGAATGCCTCGACTCCACGTACTCACTACTTCACACTTCAGTACAGGCTGCTGTGAGTGCGCATTGAGAGTGCCCATACTGTGTGTTAGCATAGGCTAAAGCTAGCATAGCTGCCTAAACAACACACCTAAAGCTAAAAAAATGAGTGAACACACTGCACCAGGGGAAGAAACTCCTAGGCGAGGTCATCTTCACTCGCGTGGAGCTGGTTTGTATCTAAAAAGACTGACGTTGCTCAGAAGACGGCAGTTTGCAGAAGAAAGCAGCCGTTAAAGATCGCTCGACAGCTAACCTGTTCCATCATCTCCCAACAACACAACAGCTAAAACACACACTCGGCGAACTTCAGAGGAGTCATTTACTTAAAAAAGTCCCCCACCCCCAACCCCGTGATTCAGAATAGCGGGATAAAGCGGAAGATAATAGATGGATGGATAAATATTAATATCTTTTAAGACGTGCAAGTTAGTAAAATATAAGACTTTTAAATAATGCAAAATATTGTTTATTATCGTTACAGACAAAATTACAGAAAATATCCAGATATCATTTTTTGTCAGTATAACCCGCACAACCCTACAAGACAGTATATTTTCTTACAAGTTGAATTAAAAAAGGTCCTATGCTTTCCAGTTTTCCTCATTTCTTTTGTATGTTGTGGCTGTTTGTGCATGCTAATGTTCTGGTGTTACACACCAGAGGGAGAAACTCTCTCCCAAAGAAACCCCTTTTCTCCGCTGCCCAGAAGTGTCTTAGTTGGAATTCCAGCCTGTTTCTCTGTTACTAGGTGACATCATCTCGTACCACAATCCTTACTGCCCGCCTAATGGCCAACTGAGCACACCCGAACACCACAAACAGAGAGCTAAACCAGTAAAAACTGACCACTTTGAAACTTCCCACTCCAGTCCAGCATGCAAAGGTGAAACCTGTTCTGCCGGACTTTCAGGATCGGACTCTGGATCAAACAGATCCAGCATAGCTGACACCATTGTAAGGACAGATACAGCTGTGCAAAGGCGGGTCTTGTACCAGGATGCTGCTCTGTTGGTTGACTAACCAGAGTGGGCAAGCTGACCAATCAGAGAAAAGTGGACTCAGCGGTAGGCGGGTCTTAAAAACACAGGAGCTCTAACAATGCATTTTAGACGGAGGGTGAATACAGACGTACAGAAAAGATGTACAGAAAACACTGTGTCTAGGAAAATTAGACCATAAAGTGCAGATCACAAGTGCAACGAAAATGTAAAAATGATAATCACTCTGTAATGGAAAATGCAAGTGTAACAAATTGAGTCACTCATGAGCCAGAGCACACCAACCCCACAAATATCAGCAAAAACTAAGGCACTAAAAACAATAACATGTTTTATCCTTTTACACTAATCTAGAATAATCACTAAACTGAGAGAAAAAGTATGTTTTTGTATTGCATTCCCACTACCATTATATATATATATATATATATATATATATATATATATATATATATATATATATATATATATATATATATATATATATATATATATATATCAGCATGTTAGTATTTGTTGGTATGTTTGTTGGGCAAGTACAGTCTGGCTTTAAGGGTTAAGCTCACTTTCTCGATAGACGTTTATCTAGTGAAGCAAGGTGAGGCACTGCAAGCCTCAAATTATCCTGGATTAGAAGGATTTCCTTGGGTAGTTGTAAGTAGTCTTTACTCCAGCCGCCCTGAGAGATCTAAGAGAGAACGTCTACGGTAGTGGAATGTTAGAATTAGTAAATAACTGTGCAATAACTTTTAATGTACCGTTTAGCCACTTTTATAGTCTGTGCCTGTTTTTATGGTCTACCAAACACAGAAAGAGCAACACGGAGAGAGAATGAGAATAAAAGAAAGGTGAAAGTGGAGGTCAAACAGTCTTGATTTGGCAGGACACTTCGGTGACCAGTGGGAAAAATCTCACCTGGTTTATGTGCAGCTATGGTACACAAACCCCGAGGAACACACAGTGTTTGTACAAGGATCCAGCGGCTCCAAGAAGACCTGCTGCTATGCAAGCGCTTCTGTATAGAACCAACAAGTTTATTCTAAAAGACTAACCTGAACTTTGATTCAGCAACACCTGTCCCAGACTTTTCCTACTGAAAAGCAACGCCTGTCTGGAGCTATTCAGACTCATATCCAAGGGCGGTGAGGAACACCTACTGACTGTCTTTTGTGAGCTGGTGTTTTATTGGAGAGGAGGGTGAAAGCAGGCATTAAAGCGTCAACTGTGCATATGTACGGGCTGGGAATGTACACTTGGAACAGCTATTTCCACAAACACAGCAACACGGGAGCGCGACGGGGGCGGGGTGGTGACAGGACGCACTAGGTCAACAATGATATTGACACAGCATTGAGATACTGCAAGAAGACACACAAAGCTTAACGCTCATTACATGTGGAAGAACACTTTTCTCAGATCGTAAGTCCATCTTGTCTGCGATAACTGTGAAAAACTAATATTGATGTGAGATTTAACTGATGCACTGAATATATTTGATTCAAATACATGAGGATAATATAGACCAGCTCATCCAGTACAGCGTTTAAAAGACAGTCTCTTAAAATTTCTTTTAAAGATCCACTTAAGTTTCAAAATTTCTGTATAATTAAGTTGTTGAGATGTTAAAAGAGTCATCCAGAGTGGTTTGATTAATTAAAACTATCTATCTATAAATCTGAACTTTGTCTTTGGCTAATTACTGATGAAAACTGTCTGTTAAGCACTTTGAGCTGCCATCTTTATGAAAAGTGCTCTATAAATATTAATACTGATGTGAAACTATTTACTGTAGAGACTAGAGGTGCTTGGCATGCCTACAACGCACGTACAGCCATTTCATTTACTTTCCAAAGCCAAAATATTCACATCACACCTCCTTCAATGACTTTGTTTACATATTAACAATACAGAAAAATCATTGGAATTCAATGTTTGGTCATATACTTTCACTGATTAGTAGACTGTGCACTGATACCATTTTTCCCTTCCACTACAATACCAATACCGGATCCTTAAATGTAGACTAACACCTAGTTCCTACACTTATACTAACTCTATAAGTCCTGATATTTATATAATTACATTTATATTTTATAAATCTGTTCTGCATTTACTTGTTGGATTATATAAAACAGTTGTTTACATTGTTGTTTATTTACTATAACATTAAAACCACCTCCTTATATCTACTCATTGTCCAGTTTATCAGCTCCACTGACCATATAGATTGGTAGATTCATCTGATTCTCTGTATACTTTAGTACCCACTGGACCACCGCAGAGCAGGATGGTGGGTCAGTATGTAGATAAACCTGTGGTGTGTGTGTGTATATATATATATATATATATATATATATATATATATATATATATATATATATATATATATATATATATATATATATATATATATAAAATGCATCTATATAAGAGACAGTACAGTGTGTGCCTTGTGGTTTTGCACTAGGCATATGGAACAATAAGACAATAAGGGTGTGTCTCATAAAGTAATCCCTGGCAATAACTTCTAATCATCGGCAGTAATCAAATGATATATTGGCTGCACCAATATGGGAATTCTGGGCCAGTATTTTCATAAACACATCTGCCAATGCCGACACATATATATTTAGAAACTAAAGACTAATTCCACCTGAATCAGCACTTATCAGACTTATCTGTAGAGCATTATAAATGTAGTAATGTAAAGAAAATACATTCTAGTTCAGCAACCACCATCACCCAAAACTGTGGTTTCAGAATACAGTACAATGAAATATCTGTTTAAATTATTGCTCCAATGTGAGCATCATCATTTAAATTATTTATCCTCTCTATTACCCCAATACTATATGAATATTGGGGCCAATCCTGCAGCTTAAATGCAATACAAAGACATACAGAATGCTGTTCAGGGTAATGACAGCCTGGCCTGTGTGTCCGCTAGCTGACAAATCCGTGGCTTAACCGCTGCTACTGACGCGTTAATGACTGTAATATTTACTGAACTCCAGCAGAGTCTGACGCTCAGACTCTGACAAACGACTTGATAAATCTGGATGTGAAACAACATTCAGCTCCGTTTTGCCACCAGAGAAGCTGCTGGGTGCTCATATGTACACAACACAGGTTTACACAAACAAATAAACACAGGTAAATAAACAAAGATAAGCTTTCTTAAATGGCTGATGCAGCTTATACCAAAATAAAATATTAAAAATGGATAAATATCAGGACTTGTAAGCTTGTTAGGTAAACAGAGTTAGTGTCAGTGATCAATGTTGGCTGATACTTGAGTATCAGGTATAGGTATCAGTACTGGAAGGCGAAAAAGAGGTAACAGTGCGTCCCAACTGACAATAAATAAACACATTAGAACAGTTATTTTTATTCCAGGTATTATTTCAGGTATTTTGTGGTAACTAGAAATAATACAGGGCTTTCACAGACACATAAAATGTCTACTTACTGTATTCATTTTATTTATATTCTATTGTAATATTAGTATTTTTATGAACAAATAAAACTTTTCTGCCCACATAAATAACTTTTTTAATTTTGGAACTAATTGGCCTAAAACGTTTGCACAGTGCTGTAATTGTGCATTCATAGTTATGATTTAAACCTCAGCCAACTGCTGTCAAGTCAGCAAATCCATCCATTAGTCCACCAACATAAAGTACTGTAAGATATCAGCATTAATCAATAATGTCTACTTATGCATCTTTGAAAAGTGATTACGCAAGTCGATGCGGTGCTGGGAATAAAACGCCACCACCAGGCGATGCTGCCTCTTATTACCAAATATACGTTGTTGTGCTTATAAGATCAGGACCTTACGTAACCCATGCTGAAGCCATAATCACTAGTTTTGGCTTCAAGTGTGCGGTACGTGGTTGACGTCATGGTTGATTCACTGTCGGATGGTATGAGTAATCCACAGTGCACCACTCGGGGGGCTATCTGGCTGGTATTACACTGCAAAACATTGCTCTCTACTGGCACGCAGGGTCTGTGTGAGGGTCCAGGATGCTCTCCCTACGGTTGACTGCCCCTGTATCTCTGACCTAGTTTCCCTCAACATCGCTCCATTCCCTTCTCCTCCTTTCTCCTCCCTCCTCTCTCTCTCTGCACCTCTTTTCCATCCTGCCTGCTTGTATGACTACAGACTTCCCTTCATGCGGTGACTGTAATGCTCGTCCACTCGGGAGATTCTAGAAACATCTTAACGAGTACTTACACGCTGTTTATTTGCGTCCAGCTGTGGATTTGCTGCTGTAAGGAGGCATCAAAGTGCTTAGTATGTTACGTCACCTTTGCGGTTTTATAACTTCTTAAGGCATAACTGATCTTAGAACGTGCTGCTGATGTTATCCACAGGGATGCAGTTTTATTATTTAAATTATATTATATTAATGCAAAAAATGTAAACTGAATCTCACTCAAAATCACAACTGTGGGATTACATTGTTACATAATTGCGATTATCAATGCTGCCCAGCTGATAAGGCTTTGACAAGTGACATGCTTATCTGTCATGTTATGCATCCCCTCCTGTCTGTTCTCTGCCTTTGTTTACTCTGTCATGTCATGTTCCATATGGTTCTGTTTGTTTTTGCTGTTTGCTCCTCCTTGTCTCCATCCACTTGTCACATATTTATGATCTACTATGAATTATTCTTTAACTTTTAAATGCATTCAATATATAGTATGTATTATTCGGTAACTACTAGGAATCTAATTCATTCTAATTCAATACCAATTCATTTATCTCGATTATGCTGTGTTTATTACAAAAAATAATAAATAAATAAACACAAGTGTTTTTTATTAAGAATAACTGCTTTCATACTAAACATTTTAAATTAGATAACAACAATGAAAATCCTAAGTTACATCTGAAAGCTACAGACATCTACTCAAAAAGGGACAATAGCTAAATAGTCATGTAATACAGATATTAGAGTATTAAACAGTCATATTTTATTTTTATGTTTACGATGGAATTCATAGTTTTGCATATGGTTGTTCCTTTAAAATTATAAATATAGTTATATCGTGCTGAACATCAGTGATATTTCCTAGTATCTGTTACTCACTGTAGAAATTCTTAAATTATTAAAGACTTATTAATTTCCTGATACCGACTGATTCACACGCCAACATAAATAAGAGTACCAACATTTTCCATTTCCACTTTCAGCACTGCGTGACAGCAGCAGTAACTAATATGCAGCTGTAGTTATGACAGTGAGATAGCAAAGTGAGTTTCCCCTTATTATCCCCGCACAAAGAGGTTGAGCCCTTTTACTGCCAACAGACCATTTTATAACTGTAGTGTCTAAAAACAGGAAGGAAGACGAGTCTTAGAGTAACGGGCATTCCTCAAAGGCTCCGGCAGGGCGCTGTGTGAATGTGGAAACCCGTAAAAACAAGGAATTCTGGAGCTCTACTCGTCACGGCTCTGTCCATCGGGAGGGGTGATGGCCTAAGTCTCTGCAGCTGCGCCTTTGCTTTGAATGACATGAACTACGGCGCCCGTGGCACAGATCCTATCTGCCATGCCAGCTTGTCTGAGGAGGAGACTGGCTTTAAAAGCAAGCTATAACCCCTCCTTCAGTACCACCATTCCAATTAAGCGCTCATGCAGGAATGCTGGTCGGAAACAGGCTGCTGATGGCACTGTGTCAAAAAGTTTTACTCTCTTTGAGAGCTTGCCCGTATCAGCGCAGGCCTCAAAGAGAAAAGAGGCATTTTTGTAAGGCTTAGCTGCCATTAAAAATAATCAGCTGGCGAATACACACGAGCTCCATGCTAGACTGACTCGGTTTTGTCTATGAAAGGCCTGAATAGTACGACAACAATAACATGAGTCTGATTATGTGATCTGAAAATGCAATCAAGCTCATAATGTGGGCAGGAAAACCATAGCTCACTGCTAACTACACAATAAAGTGTTTGTTATTATGATGACAGCCTATATATAGCAGCAGGCTGCAATATGCAAATGAGCCCTGGAACCAATCAGAATGCATTTTATTTTATCACAGCGCTAGCTCTAAACTAAAGCACTTTTAATTAATTTACTAATGCATTTTAAACTATACTACAAGGTGCAGCGATCCATTATCTGTCTTCCTCTGTAAAAGAGGATTTTTCTGCTATTATTCTGCTCTGAAGCACCTCAAGTTCATAAAACTTGTTATGGACTATGTTAAATTAGATGGTAGAAAATTGAGAATATATCACAATTTATATATATATATATATATATATATATATATATATATATATATATATATATATATATATATATATATATATATATATATATAAATATTCACATTTACATATATCTGAACATACAGCAGCTTAGCTCAGCCCATTTATGTTGAAGTTATAAGAAGTGTTTCTACTGCTTTCTAAATGAGGCCCCATACAGAGCAGCCAATCAGAACACAGCTCATCTACATCCAAGTACGTTCAGACTGCAGGTAAATCTGTGATGATCAGGTCGGATTTGTGTGTCCATTATGTGACATCACCAACCAATGGGTTGCTAGGAGAATGACATAGGCATCGGTAACTATGCTGGTCATGCAGACTTTATAACATATGCAGGACTGATGGAGACGCATCACCTTGCTGTCCAAACTATCGTTCCGTCAAGACACAGTTCAAAGATCTTTGGCACTTTTCTTGAATCCCAGCTCTTCTGTCACTCTGATCTGACATTGTTGAGGTTTGTTGTGTTGTGAGTGCCTCAAATAACGCTTTAAAATCTGAACACTGTCCACACACAGTGTCCACACTGAGACGTATCTGTGAAAATTCGATTGGAATTGCGCTTCAAACCACCTCCATTCGGGTTTCAGGTGATTTTTTTTTAGATGTCCAGACAATTGGAAATCAATCTGTATGTAATCTCAATGAGCCAAAAATCAGGTTTGGACTGGCCATATCAGTCTTAAAAGCAAGGACAATGGACATGCCAACATTAATTACCTTTTTTTTTGTATACCTGTGCACAAAATAAATAAATAAAAACACAAGAAAAATCTGGATACTTATATAATTATTATATAATGTATATATTATCTAATTCTATAATACTAAGTGTTACATATTCACCAGTAAATTCTACAAGCAAGCCTTATTGTGAACCCCACCCCCATCCCCCATCTCCCCATCCCCCATAAAAATACAAGAATTACTATACATAGGGTGCAAGGTGCAACATATATATATATATATATATATATATATATATATATATATATATATATATATAATTTTTTTTTTTTTTTGTATTCTCATAGAAACCTCTACTTAGCTCTTGTCTTCTCAATGTCTTCTGGGTTCACTGAGATCATGACCTACTAAGAAGCCCCAAAGTTCACCGAGCAGTTGTGCAACCGATTGCCTCGTCTCGCTGAGTTGCCCCGACATGGCTTGTACACCATCCAAATAAATCTCTTTTGTAGCTGTGCATTAATTACTCCACATAAAGAGCGCCGACTATATTTTATGAGTCTGTTTGTGTCCGAACAATAGACTGTTTTACATATAAAACAAATAACTGCCCCCTGGCACCCCTCCTAATTGGCTTAGAGTAGGTGTTTGGGGAAAACCCCCCCTAATTGGTGGTTTTAATTAACTTTCATCTGCTACATCTGTGCTTGGACCACATTAATTCAATTACCCCGCATTCGCCCGGGGACCCGGCCCCTAAAACGGTCAGTCCTGAACCACCTGAAGGATACAAACTGGTCTCCTGCAGCCACCTTGCAGCGCCTGGGCTCTCTGAACCAGATCACTGGGTCCTGGATGGCACGGAGGGGTGTGTCCCTCTGCAAGCAGCCGTCCCAGCCTTTAAAACAACCCAGTGCATGCAACTCACAGGTCCAGCCTGCTATAACATTCTCCCCTGAATTGCCCGTATGTGTGCAAACGAGCCTAACAGACCACTGCAATCATTTTACAGTGAGATATTTTTTTTTCTATTTCTAGCTACATCTGTCTGCAAGGGCTCGGCTCTGTAACGGCAGATGAGCGGCACATGGAGGGAGCTGGCATCATGGCTGCACCATCAGCACCAGAGAAACAAAAAGGACCAGCTCCAGCCTCTGAGCGAGCACAGGCGCTGCAGCGAAGGCAGAGCTGGATTGTCAGCCGCGGCTGAGGCGCTTCCACGCATTAGCAATGCTCGCCTTTGTATCTGCTCTGCATAGAGGGGCTCCCATTAGCAGACAACACACACATACACATACACACACACACACACACACAATGAGCGTCCGGGAGCTGAAAACACGGTGATATTGGCTCCCAGCTCAACACGGACGCGGAGAAAAAGGCGTAAATACGTAACAACGCTACGTTAAATGGTGGAAAGCTAACAGAGCTGAAGCTTCGTGAACGCTAGAGCTATAAATGCCGTTACACCGCTGCTCCCCTCCGTCTGGATTATTATAAAGGCGGCTCCTCGGAACGTTTCATTTTCATAGACGTTTCTTTTCCATTCAGACAAGAATGATAATATATTATATTATGTTTTCAGCATCTGTTCGAAGGCGAACCGTCATTTTTAACCGTTACAGCCGCTCGGGCCCGGAAAATATATACATTTATATACGATAACGGCGCTTAAAACCACACGAGTTCACACAACACTGACGCCTCACACCACTACACGTCGAATGGAGCACATATTGGATAAATTTTCGTAGATTTAGTGCGAAAACGTTTAGAAAATAGGGCCGGTTTGCTTACCTGCGCTGCCCGCTGTGTTATTGTGTCTCCAGCTGCAGTCTCTGGCCGAGCGCGCGCACTGCCGCGTGCTGCACTTCTTCCCGCCGCCTGATGGTGGGCGGTGGCGCGAGAGAGCTAACATGGCGGTGACAGGGCTGAGGTGAAAAGGCTTGCTAGTCTATTTTAAGGTGTCGGTTCTAAAAACGTATTTTTTCTTCAGTGGATCCTTTTAATACATTCACTAATAAACATTTATGGGCTTTTTGGCTACGTATGAAATGCTAAAGTGAGAACAAGCTCAACAGAAAAGGAATTAAATGACTATATTTGGGTTTAACATACTAATATTTTAGAGTATAAGTAACACTGACTCTGAAAAAGTACAAATGTACTTACAATGCTGTAAATGCTGCTCTAAGCTGGTCTGGTGCTAGTTTAGCTAGTCACCCCAGCATCCAAAATACAACATATCGTCGCTGTCCAGTGAAAAACAAGTGTCTCCAAATGTAAGTCAATGGAACCAGATTTTTTCCCCAGTGATTTTAAAGCATTTCTATTGGTCCATTCATCATGAAATGTTTACACAATGTAAATGACAGCTGTCGTGTTCAAATGATGTAGAAAACTGAAAATCGACAAAAATGGACATACATGCTTTTCATTGGAGAGCGAAGATATGCTGGTTTTGTTGGATGGCAGTGCATGTTGGCGTTTCTAGGAGGGTAGGTACACAGAACAGAGTAAATGTATCTATTACTGATAACCTACTGGTGCTTCGCTGTCTAAAACTAGCACTATGTTTTATGTTATGTTTTGGAGCATTGCAGAACTGCACCCCTCAGCCTCACTGTTTTGACAAAATTCCCAATTTTTGTATAACTTTTTGTGCATTACAAAGTAATACTTCATTACACAAGCATCTCATACAAGGTTAAACTGCTTGCTAGCCTATTTTAAGATGTCAGTTCTAAAAATTTAGAGAGTTTTATTGTCATATGCACAGCAGGAACAGACAAATTCACTGTTCAATTAAATTCTTACTTTGCTGTTCCTCTATTCACCAATAGATAAAGATAACAAAAAAGAAATATATACAAAATATATAAAGTTTAATAATATAAGTTGAAGTAAATAAAATTAAAGTATTTTTTTCTTTTTTATAATTAAAAAATAAAAAATAACCATTACATGTGCTTTTATGTGCAAGTATGAAGAGGAGGTTTTCCTGCAGTGGTTCGGTCTTTGTAATACATTCACTTATAAGCATTTATGGGCTATTTGGTGAGAGTCAGCTCAACAGAAAATGAATCAAATCACAAAATTTTTTATCTAACTAAATATTTGTGAAAAGAAGTAACACTACTTAAGTTTGACTCTGAAAAAGTACCAGACACATAAAATTATTACACATACTTATGATGCTGTAAATAAAAAAACAACAACATATATTCCATGCTGCTCTAAGCTGGTCTGGTGCTAGTTTAGCTATTCACCCCAGCATGGTTATGTTGGTTGACCAGTATACCAGCATCCGAAACACACCATACACCAACACACCCTCAAAATACATAATCAGAAATTGATTCCTGGAATGACTTGAGTTTTTTAAAAAAATTTGGTAGAAACAACAGCAGCGCTGCCCAAAAAAGGACAATAAATATGTCTACAACAGATGTAGCAGCTACTGAACTTCACAATGTGTCTAGAATGTCTCTCTGAGTGCTGAATAGCTGAGAAATAAAACTTTGAGAATGTTGAGTTCCATCACACCAGAGAACGTAGTTTCATTGCTCTTAGGTTCATGTTTGGTTGTTTTCTATTCTATTGGTTAATGTTTTAGCCTCTGTGAGCAATAGGTGAAGCTGAATTCATTAATTTCCGCAAACTGTAGTGCATGAACCTTGTGTTTACGGTCACCAGTAGCTGGATTTGATGACTGTGCGACAGATTTGAGCAGCTCTGCATTCTTTTCTTCCTTCCTGAATGTTCTTCAGCCATGTGTCTGCACTTATCAGCCTCTGCTAGCCTGAGAAATTATGCACAGCCAGCAAGTCCCAGGAGATTTATGTATCTAAACTACTGTGAGAACGTTGGGAACCACCAGAGTTCGCCCTGGCGACCGATAGCGTCTCTCACTCACTCTCTTTCCTTTTGGAACGAAGCCCAGGGAAACATCTGTCAGTTGGTCTTCTCACAGATGAGGGAAGGGATTTGTCCCGGCCTGGGCCTTCCCTGTTTGTCAGGTGTGCGTATATCCAGATCAGCCTGTAATAGCCTCAGGTCACGGCTGCGAGCACCTGGCCAGAGATTCTCTCCAACACGACCAAACAAGCACGGGCACCTCCATTCTGAACCGCCGGACACCTGCTGCTCTGGAATCTCTATGACTATTGCTCTTTTTATGGGATGCTACATACGGGATGCAAGACCAGTGCTGAATTCCCACCTATGGTGGTCTTAAAAGACCACTACAGTCATTCTAATATTATAACACTGCTATGTATCATGATTTGTTGGTCGTATTTTAGAAATGACTGGGTTTTTTTCCACTGCACAGGAAAATTGCTGGAACCTTTGGCACCAGAAAAACAAGAAACTATACTTTTTCCAGTACTGATGGTTCTAGATCTTTTGGTACCTGCTAAAGAGAATGATCTTCTTCTTGTTTGGAACTACAGTGTAGTGACTTTTTTACTCTTTTAGGTGTACCAAGCAATATTATATTACTATTAAGACTTTAGACAAGAAGGCTATGTATTTTTAAAGTTATTATTGAAGTGCTTTTTTATATATTAGATATTTATTTATAGGATTTTCACATTACATGTTTCCATAATATTAACAACGATTCTGCATTTTCAAAGAAAAAGAGAAAAGAAAAAATAAAATAAATAAATACAATGAAGGGATACTTTAATAATAGACTGAATACTTAATAAAGCAGCTACGGTGAAACATCTAATGATTATGCACATTGGTACTCTAAAAAAGACTTTTCCAGACAAAACATATCTGAGCCTTTAATAAAAATGATCTTCTTAGCAACTATCATACCATATGTTATGGCAGATTCCATACAATTATCAAAATATTGAAATGCCTTAGAAAAACCAGACAAAGCTATTTCAGGGTCAGGAGACGACCTTAGACTGTATGCTTCCGTATAGAATCTGAATATATCACCCCAATAGGTATCAAGTTTAGGACACACCCAGAAAAGATGAGCAAGGGAACCCTCTGCTCCTTTACATCTGTCACATAACGGCACCACAGAAAGAAAAATACGATATTTGTTTATATTTTTTATATTTGTTTATATTTTTGATCACATATAACACTTGAGAGAGAAAAATTGAAGCTTTGTTTATTTTTACATGTGATTCTGTGTAATTGTAAATGCAGAAAAGCACACTATTAATGCCTTTTCAGCACAAATATATATATATATACTCAATGTCTATATATACACAATGTCAAGATGCAATATGAGGCAATATGAAAGCATATAAATAGCACAGTGCTGGATAAAATACCGTGGTTGGCCAGTAGAGGTCAGTGGAGAACAGTTTAATTCTCATGGACCATTCTAGAAACTGACGTCATCAACCCCAACAAGAAGGCAATAATGAAGGAAGGAGGAAAAAAGAGCAGTGAGTGCTGTTTAGTGTAAGAGGTTTAGCACTTGGAACGTATCTCATGCAGCCAGTGTACTTATTTTTAAAAGATAGTACTTACTTGTGCCGTTTTAGTTCCCAACCATTAAAAATCTCTCTTACATTCTGTATCAGTATTGTATCCAGAATTTTGTGGGGCTCATAGCAAAACAAAGGGATTCCTGAATATAGGGTTATAATAAATTAATTTAAAAATGAAAGCTTTTACTCACCATTGTTATGTTTTACACAAGCAGTGGTGTAACGACTCATATAATATATATAATATCATTGTATCATAACTAGCATGTTACCTTGTACCTAGTATGTTAGCTTGAGGGTCACATATCAGCTTGGAAGATGGAATCTGGGACGGCCTATTTTTTTTTTTAACTTAAGATTAAGATGTTAAGACTCTAAGTCTTTGTTTAGGCCTTCACTGTATTGGTGTTTTTGTTTCACTGAGCTTAGAAACTGCCCCAAAACTGCCTCCAACGTTAACCAAATGGCAACATTACTGCCCAAAATGGGAATAATTGGGAGAAACATTAAGGAAGGTCTACACTTCTTGTCTTATAGTATCCATACAGGCCCTCAAATGATTGCATTGTGACTCTCTAGTAGCCATAAATGGGCCTAAGGTCACCATGCCCAATGCCAAGCCCCGGTATTGGGCTGTGGCGCAGTGGAACTGCATTCTCTGGAGTGATGGAGCTCCACTGAGTACCTTTGGGATCATCCAACATCAGTTCCTGACCTCACTAATGCTCTTGTGGATCTGTGTAGGTCTTCTCTCAGGTTTGGACAGTAAGCCATGCAGGACAGAGGACAGTGGACTGGACAGACTGTACATGTGATGTGATCAATTAACACCAGATCAACGTTGTACTTTTTAGGATGAGAATGTGCAAAACTTGGCACATTCGTTGGAGCGTTCCCCCGAGATGGGTCCAGTGGAGCTTCGGATCATGCCCGCCCGCTGCCATCTGGAGCTTAGAGCACATGCATGAAACTGGCAAGGTGAAAGCCAGAGTTTTATCTTCTGACAGCTGGGGCTGCATGTGAGAAGTAAAACTACAGAGAGCTACTGTAGTCCACTGAACTGAGTGTGAATGAACCCCTTTAACCTGCATTTCTTAGTCTTAAAGGAGTAGTTCACCCAAAAACATAGTCTTCCCCAGATATAGCGGATCAGTCAAGTCATGTTTGGTGTCTGAAGTTTACTTTTTTGGTTTTGGACTGGAGCTACAAAGCCAATGTAGCAAGCGTTTCACTCTTTGTGTCCCAAAAGATCTCCATGTTAAAGTAGTTTAGATGTAGACAAGGTTTAGAGTGGTTTGGTGTTTAATGGAACATCAAATGGAACCAAACGTTCACCTCTAAAAGCTCCCTCGCAGAAAGTTATTAATGGTTATGAATACACTGTCTGATGTGTGAGATATTGTTTACAGTAGTCTTGAGACTGTTGGGCCTAAAATCTATTTGTGGTGGAGGGATACATGCAAGGTGTGGTGAGGCAAAGTAGTCCCCAAAGAAAACTTATTACAATCTAATTTTCCAGATAATCAACATTCATACATTCACTGGTGGGTTTGATAGTAAATAAAATGTGTATATTTGTGTTGTAGATGTGGAGACCCCTGGTTACCTTCACCACCACTATAAACACCATCACCACCACTGTAAACACCATCACCACCACTGTAAACACCATCACCACCACTGTAAATAATATCACCACCACTGTAAATGCCATCACCACCACTGTAAACATTATCACCACGACTGTAAACACCATCAGCACCACTGTAAACACCATCACCACCACTGTAAACACCATCACCACCACTTTAAACACCATCACTACCACTGTAAACATTATTACCCCCACTGTAAACACCATCACCACCACTGTAAACACCATCACCACCACTGTAAACATTATCACCCCCACTGTAAACACCATCACTACCACTGTAAACATTATCACCCCCACTGTAAACACCATCACCACCACTGTAAACACCATCACCACCACTGTAAACATTATCACCCCCACTGTAAACACCATCACCACCACTGTAAACACCATCACCAACACTGTAAACATTATCACCCCCACTGTAAACACCATCACCACCACTGTAAACACCATCACCACCACTGTAAACATTATCACCACCACTGTAAACATTATCACACACTTGTAAACACCATCATCCACCACTGTAAACATCATCACCACCACTGTAAACACCATCACCACCACTGTCAACACCATCACCACCACTGTAAACATTATCACCACCACTGTAAACATTATCACCACGACTGTAAACACCATCACCACCACTGTAAATATCATCACCACCACTGTAAACACCATCACCACCACTGTCAACACCATCACCACCACTGTCAACACCATCACCACCACTGTAAACATTATTACCACCACTGTCAACACCATCACCACCACTGTAAACATTATTACCACCACTGTCAACACCATCACCACCACTGTAAACACCATCACCACCACTGTAAACATTATTACCACCACTGTAAACATTATCACCACCACTGTAAACACCATCACCACCACTGTAAACATCATCACCACCACTGTAAACACAATCACCACCACTGTAAACACCATCACCACCACTGTCAACACCATCACCACCACTGTAAACATTATCACCACCACTGTAAACACCATCACCACCACTGTAAATATCATCACCACCACTGTAAACACCATCACCACCACTGTAAACACCACCACTGTCAACACCATCACCACCACTGCCATGTTTTGTGCTGCAAACAACTGCAAAACCTTGTGGTCAATTCTTTACTGTCGCAACTTTTTTAAAAATTTGTTTAACAAATACAAAATTAAAACACAACTCATGAGGTAAAGCATCAGTTAATGTGCTGTTTATTGAGTTCAATGTAATACGGGTCAAAAATCATTTATCAGTTTAACATACCATCCCAGCTTCCTCTGATCTGGGGTTGTACTATGAATTCCTCAGTAACTGTGATGTAAGTTCTGTAGCTCAGGGAGAGAGGATGTAATGTTTGGACCCACATACAGAGCTTTAGGGATTAATGAGGGTTATTATTAGATTTCTGCTGAAAATGGGAAAACTTATTTATCCAGTTCAAATAAAAGTCAGTAGGACAAAAACTAAATTTCATTTGAATCATTTAACAGCTCAATAAGGGCTGAGATTCTAGGGCGTCCGCTGATTAACCAGAACTGATTAGATTCGTAAAGCTTCATTAAATCTGTGGCGCTGGATGACAGTCGCGCTTGGCAGCTGATATCTTTCTCAGGCAGCTGCTGTGGGTACTCTCAGGGATCTGGAAAGAAAAAAAAATTGATTCATGGTGATTTTATGAACTTAAATTGACTGTTGTTCATATTTTATTCATGTTATAAAAATATTTATACAGTAAAAGAATGATATAATAATAATTCAAGTAATTATTCAAACAATAATAATTCCCACTTTAACTGATTACACTGGTCGAAACTCTTGAGAAAATTGATGAATGTTTACATTTGATGTCATATGAACATTGTGCCAACCAGACCTGAACACTTTCATGTGTGTGTATTTAACAAACACTTATTTCCAAATAGGCTGTGGCTAATGAGCCATTTGATTGACTGCTGTTTGTCAAAAACTTCTAGACGTTCTAACATCATCATCATGTTTCAGCATAATAATTACTGGAGCAAAAAAATGGAAGAAATGAAGGGATGAAGGAACAGTGTTGGTGATGATAAAGGAATGAAGGGATGAAGGAACAGTGTTGGTGATGATAAAGGAATGAAGGGATGAAGGAACAATGTTGGTGATGATAAAGGAATGAAGGGATGAAGGAACAGTTTTTGTTGATGATAAAGGAATGAAGGGATGAAGGAACAGTGTTGGTGGTGATAAAGGAATGAAGAGATGAAGGAACAGTGTTGGTGATGATAAAGGAATGAAGGGATGAAGGAACAGTGTTGGTGATGATAAAGGAATAAAGGGATGAAGGAACAGTGTTGTGATGAAAAGGAATGAAGGGATGAAGGAACAGTGTTGGTGATGATAAAGGAATGAAGGGGATGAAAGGAACAGTGTTGGTGATGATAAAGGAAAAAAGGGATGAAGGAACAGTGTTGGTGATGATAAAGGAATGAAGGGATGAAGGAACAATGTTGGTAATGATAAAGGAATGAAGGGATGAAGGAACAGTGTTGGTGATGATAAAGGAATGAAGGGATGAAGGAACAGTGTTGGTGATGATAAAGGAATGAAGGGATGAAGAACAGTGTTGATGATGATAAAGGAATGAAGGCATGAAGGAACAGTGTTGGTTGTGATAAAGGAATGAAGGTATGAAAGGAACAGTGTTTGTGATGATAAAGGAATGAAGGGATAAAGGAACAGTGTTGGTGATGATAAAGGATTCAAGTGATGAAAGAACAGTGTTGATGATGATAAAGTAATAGAGGGATAAAGGAAAAGTTGTGGTGAAGATAAAGGAATGAAGTCATGAAAAAACAATGTTGGTGATGATCAAGAAATAAAGAGATGAAGTAACAGTGTTGGTGATGATAAAGGAATGAAGCCATGAAGCAACAGTGTTGGTGATGATAAAGGAATGAAGGGATGAAGGAACAGTGTTGGTGATGATAAAGGAATGAAGGGATGAAGGAACAGTGATGGTGATGATAAAGGAATGAAGGGATGAAGGAACTGTGTTCTTGGTGATAAAGGAATGAAGGGATGAAGGAACAGTGTTGCTGATGATAAAGGAATGAAGGAACAGTGTTGGTGATGATAAAGGAATGAAGGGATGAAGGAACAGTGTTGGTGATGATAAAGGAATGAAGGAACAGTGTTGGTGATGATAAAGGAATGGAGGGATGAAGGAACAGTGTTGGTGATGATAAAAGAATGAATGAATGAAGGAACAGTGTTGGTGATGATAAATGAATGAAGGGATGAAGGAACAGTGTTGGTGATGATAAAGGAATGAAGGATGAAGGAACAGTGTTGGTGATGTAAAGGAATGAAGGATGAAGGAACAGTGTTGGTGATGATAAAGGAATGAAGGAACAGTGTTGGTGATGATAAAGGAATGAAGGGATGAAGGAACAGTGTTGGTGATGATAAAGGAATGAAGGAACAGTGTTGGTGATGATAAAGAATGAAGGGATAAGGAACAGTGTGGTGGTGATAAAGGAATGAAGGATGAAGGAACAGTGTTGGTGATGATAAAGGGATGAAGGAACAGTGTTGGTGATGATAAAGGAATGGAGGGATAAAGGAACAGTGATGGTGGTGATAAAGGAATGAAGGGATGAAGGAACAGTGTTGGTGATGATAAAGGAATAAAGGGATGAAGGAACAGTGTTGGTGATGATAAAGGAATGAAGGGTTGAAGGAACAGTGTTGGTGATGATAAAGGAATGAAGGGATGAAGGAACAGTGTTGGTGATGATAAAGGAATGAAGGGATGAAGGAACAGTGTTGGTGATGATAAAGGGATGAAGGAACAGTGTTGGTGGTGATAAAGGAACGAGGGGATGAAGGAACGTGTTGGTGATGATAAAGGAAGAAAGGGATGAAGGAACAGTGTTGGTGATGATAAAGGAATGAAGGGATGAAGGAACAGTGTTGGTGATGATAAAGGAATGAAGGGATGAAGGAACGGTGTTGGTGATGATAAAGGAATGAAGGGATGAAGGAACAGTGTTGGTGATTATAAAGGAATGAAGGGATGAAGGAACAGTGTTGGTGATGATAAAGGAATGAAGGGATGAAGGAACAGTGTTGGTGATGATAAAGGAATGAAGGGATGAAGGAACAGTGTTGGTGATGATAAAGGAATGAAGGATGAAGGAACAGTGTTGGTGATGATAAAGGAATGAAGGGATGAAGGAACAGTGTTGGTGATGATAAAGGAATGAAGGAACAGTGTTGGTGATGATAAAGGAATGAAGGAATGAAGGAACAGTGTTGGTAATGATAAAGGAATGAAGGGATGAAGGAACAGTGTTGGTGATGATAAAGGAATGAAGGAACAGTGTTGGTGATAATGAATGAAGGAACAGTGTTGGGGATAAAGGAATGAAGGAACAGTGTTGGTGATGATAAAGGAATGAAGGGATGAAGGAACAGTGTTGGTGATGATAAAGGAATGAAGGGATGAAGGAACAGTGTTGGTGATGATAAAGGAGATGAAGGGATGAAGGAACAGTTGTTGGTGATGATAAAGGAATGAATGGAACAGTGTTGGGTGGTGATAACGGAATGAAGGAAGCAGTGTTGGAGGTGATAAAGGAAAGAAGGAGCCAGTGTTGGGTGGTGATAAAGGAATGAAGGGCTGAAGGAACAGTGTTGGTTGATGATAAAGGAATGAAGGGATGAAGGAACAGTGTTGCTGATGATAAAGGAAATGAAGGGATGAAGGAACAGTGTTGGTGATGAAAAAGGAATGAAGGAATGAAGGAACAGTGTTGGTGATGATAAAGGAATGAAGGGATGAAGGAACAGTGTTGGTGATGATAAAGGAATGAAGGGATGAAGGAACAGTGTTGGTGATGATAAAGGAATGAAGGGATGAAGGAACAGTACACTTACCTGAGCTGCTGGTTCATCCCGTCATGATGTGTTTAACGAAGTCTGGGAGAGAAGTGAGAGAGTGTGATATCGTAGATGTTCAGGGTGAGAAGCGTTTGCTCTGATGCTCTGAAGGAGATGGAGAAGCATTAAACCTGCCATACCTTCATACTTGATGCAGCCGTTCGAGTCCTCCTGTCCCGCCATCACCTGCTCCACTTCTCCAATGGACAGTCTCTCGCCTGCAACGAGAACCACACACAGGAGACAGTAGGAGAGGTCAGAGATCATGAGCAGAGGTGAGTAGCCACTGGGTCGCTTTACTCAGTCAGTGCTCGTACAGCTTTATAAAAGTCCCTATCTGATCAATAAGTGTTTGTTCACCAGTAAGAACACCAGATCTGATTAGAACAGGTGTAAATAATCAGACATACAATACAAAGTAACATGAATATGTTATTGTGAGAGAAGTAGATCAGATCTTGATCCAGTTTGAAGAACAAAGTTAGGTTCCAGATTTCTCCTGGACGCCCCAGACATTGTATGAATGTGTTCAGTTCCTTCAGCAGCAATCTTGATTTAGCTTAATGAAGTACTGAGCAGTCAAAGCAGGTATTAGATGAGAACTGAAAATAATACTGGGTTGTTTAGGACAAGCTTGGAAAGGGTTAAATAATAAGGGTTACTCTATTAATACTATTAAATATCATCTGTGTCCATAGAATAGCATGTTTTTTTCATTTTTGTTGATTTTGTTGATTATTTTTCTAGAGTATTTGAACTCGACAGCTGCCATTTACATTGGGTGAAAATTCCCTATAGATTCCAATAGAAATGCTCCAAAATAGCTTGGAAAAATTCTGGTTCCATTGACTTACATTGAAAGTAAAGACAGTTTTTGGCCTCCCCTGTAAAGTTACTATTTTGAAGTTACTTCAGTGAAGTAGATATAATATGATATAATTTAGAAATTCCTCAAGTGAATAAAAATTTTGCGCAGTACTATAAATAACAAATACACTAAACTGTGCACAAAAAACAGTTTAATAGTAAATAATAAATAAGAAAACTCCAGATTGTCTGGTCTGATTGTGAGATTCAGGCTTGCTTTTTGATCTGATGCACAGATTTTAAGAAAACAACAGAATTTTTCCGTATTTTTTCCCATAGAGAATGAATAGGATGGAAAAGTGCATGCCCATCTACTGAACTTCTGCTTAACCTACAGACACTGTTTCATATACACTGACTCAGAACAGACCCCCGACCACACTAACCCACACTTCTCTACCTCTCTACTTCTGTCGTTTATTCATCTCTCGTTCCTCGCACTGCATAAGCTGTCCTGTGTTTCCTTCAGGAAGTGCACTCTTTTAGTTATAATTCAGAAAATCAACAGAACAGTGTGATGTGGAGATGTTCTGTACCGAGTGTGGCGAGAACGTGGCGAAGTTCAGCACCCATCACCGTTCCATTGCCTTCCTTGTCGAAGACGCGAAGCCCCTCCACAAAGTCCTCGTACGTGCCCCTCTCTCTCAACTTGGAGATTTCTCGAAACATGGGCAGGAATGTCTCAAAGTCCATCATCTTGGATTCCATCTCTGCACCATGAAAACACAGCACATCAATCTTCAGAGATCAAAGTAGACCATGTGACCAGCCTTCACTTTCAATGGGATCAACAATGCAATTAAATAACATTTCAGATGGTGTGAATTTCAGGCCTGGCTCAGCTGGGGCCTTCTTATTGCTGTTATAGCCCCTCCTGGGAACTGCCGAGCACTCCCCCACCCCCCACGCCCATGAAGAACAATCCAATAGTCATAACAGGATAAGCTCTGAATTCACTAATGGACAGCTCAGAGTAAGAACACTGCTGTAGCTGTACTTAACACCAGCCTGCAGGCTTCAGTTATTCAATGAAGTTTATAGTTTAGTAGAAAATATAGAGTTTACACATTATTCCTTAATCCAAATGAAGAAATCAACCAATACACGCACAACAAATGGACAAACGTAAGAAGAAAACTCAGTATCAGATCAGAACTGTTCACAGTGGAGGTGAATGGAACCAGACGTCCACCTGTAAAAGCTCCCTCACAGAAAGTTCTTACAGTAGATGTTATAAATACACTGTCGGATGATTTGAGGTATATTTGGCTTTTCATGGCAGAAACATATATACAAAATTGTCCCCAAAGAACAATTTAAACACAGAGGGCACACGTAGGTTCACTGGTGGCTTTGAAATTAAACAAAATTATTATATTTGTGTTGTAAACATGGTGACATTTGGTTACCATCACCACCACTGTAAACATCATCACCACCACTGTAAAGAAATCTGAGGTTTCAGAATGAACCATTTCACATCATCATCATAGTCACATCATCATAGTCACAAGTTGGCTTGGGCCTATCCAGGTCTTTTGCAGGCCTACATATTAAAAAAAGAGAAGAATATTTATGATGTCAAAATTTCTGGCCTTTCAATTATGAGTCATTATGTGCTCCGCCAAGCTCCTCATTATTTCCCAACCCCTTTAATCCCTGCTTATTTAGAAATGCCATCCATCATTGCCTTAAGCCTTCAGTTCCTTATCTGCGCACCTGTGTTTGGATTTTTAAGCTGAAGTTGTGGTTTAATGATGAAACTGTTTAAAAACAATTAAAAGTGAGATTCTTTTCTGTAGATGTTGATTTATATCCATCAAAAGTCAACAAAACAAAACCTTTTACTAAATCATCTTTTACTGCAAAGACTGAAACACCCAACATCACTTTAGTGAATCAAAGGTAAGATATACATGGACCATAATCACCTTAAATATCTATAGCGACAGTACGTTTCTGGCTTTGGTGATTGTGTGTACATTTTTGCTCTTGAGCTCCCCCTAGAGTAGCCAAGTGTCATAAATACAAATCATGCTTTGAGCTCCTGACAGTGTGCATTTGTTGTCGAGCCGAAGGTACAGAATCTGACTGACTTCAGCATGAACTAAGAGCCTCGCCGACTTACACGGTAGAGAAGTATTACAGGATTTATTACAGGAGCTACAAACATTTAAGGCTTGTGGATTGAGATGTGAGGTTAGACGACATTCTGCATCACGGAAAACTACAGAACTGTGCAACACAGGGATAAATAACATTATCCGGGCCAGGAGTGGGAATGACAGAGGTGTCATTCTCTCTATTATAAGTCAAAAAAACATCAAAATGATTTGAAGCTGTTATTATAAGTTAAAATCATTACATAACAGTGTTTGCTGTGTTGTTTTTCCACATCTTTGTGGTCTCAGACTTACACAGTCGAGTCACATTATTATTCAGAGTGTGTTTCCGCCTCCCAGCATCGCTAGTGGAGAAAAAACACCAACCATGTTGGGAATATACTTTGGAGTAACCTCCGTGTGCAGCACGGACAGCAACTACATGGACTGGGAGACTCAATAAGGTCCTGGTAGGTGGTCACAGGTATCTGGAGGTATCATGCTGACTGCAGTGCATCCCACAGCTGCTGGAAGGAACATGGAGGAGGATCCATCGAGCCAACACCACCATCCAGGTGGTCCCACAGATGCTCAATTGGGTTCAAGTCTGGGAAGTTAGGGGTTCACGGTTAAACTTTGGAGGTCTTGGTCAGCTCTTCCAACCAGTGTGGGACATTTCTAGTCATGTGTTGTGTCTCATTGTCTTGCTGGAAGATCCCATCCGCCCCAGAGAAGGCCATCAGCATGTATGGTGTACGTGATCTGCAAGGATGGATTCCACATGGATCCAGAGAATTTTTCTTCCATAATTATCTTCTTCTGTGTTGAGCAGCTACATGCTTCATAGGCTTTATTGTGAAAGAGTGTTGTAGTGTTTGTAGTGTTTAAGGTGATTGATTACCAGAGTATGGGGGAAATGGAATAGAGGCTACACTGTGGGACATTAATGCATTTGGAAGGGTCTTCCCAGCTTACCTTCCCACTTTTTTAAGCCTACCTAAAAAAATATTTCCACATTACACATGAATAACTCTGAATAACTATTTACATTGAATTATGTAGGAATTGAAAAACAAAACATCAATGGAATTCCTGTTAAAGACCTCTAATGGACAGTTGGCATGAAATGAACAGCTATATAACCCTCTGCAGAGTCTACAGTCTACTCGTCCTGCCCTAACAGGTGGGTTTAAACTCACTATGTACATAACACCTAATTTTGCAAACATCACAAACAATAGATGTTATATTTAGTCACTGTCTATTGTTTCCATGTACATACAAAAAATTCCTGCCTAGACTTTGAGGCGAGTGGTGGTCCTGGACTGATCCACCGTCTGCAGCTGGAGCGCTGCTGTGATTTATTGAGGCGTATGTCCAGGATTAGCGTCACGTCACCGCCGAGGACCTCGCGGACAGACGGCTCGAGGCGATGTTGACAGCCTCTTGCATGTGCAGCATTAGCTAAACACCTCGCTAATGCTCATAAAACGAGGCTCTGACAAACGAGCGTTAACGTTGCCTTCGGGATGCAGGGAACCTTGTGGTGCCGCTGCTGATCTGCATGACCTTTACAGGCAGAAACAACTGCAAGCTTATATTTGGCTCAGGTGTCCGACCGCACGTTCAGTGTTGCCTCAAGTTTGTCTCTTGTGGGTGTGGTCAAGGTCACTCACTGTCCAGCTCCAGTCCAAACAGCAGTTATCTACAGGTTATTCACATGTCCAAACAAAATCAGCACTGTCCAGAACAACCTGTATCCCATTTCATGATGATTGGACCAATAGAAATGCTCCAAAATAGCTTGAAAAATTCTGGTTCCATTGACTTGCATTGAAAGTAAGGATTGTTCTTATGCTCTACTGTAAAGTCTCTGTTTTGGAGATTCTTGCTTTTGTTTGGACAGTGATGATATGGAAGGTGAAAATAAATGAAAACACAGAAATGTCCAGAATTGGATTAAAATTGGCAAGGAAAGCATTGGACTCCTAGCAACCACCTGGAAGACCTTGTAGACCATATATAGGATGGTAAGTAGCAGAAAATACTAAACCAGTTTTCAAGACTGAACTTTGGAGGTTGAGTATCTATGAGGATCTGAAAGTGAGTCTCCTGAATATATATATATATATATATATATATATATATATATATATATATATATATATATATATATATATATATATACACATTATATACACTAGCAGTCAAAAGTTTGGAGACACCCACCCAGGTTTTTCTTATTTGTGCTATTGCCTGAAGGAAACACAAGATGGTTGTACAGCTTGAGCAGTGCGAGGAGCGAGGGATGAATAAACGATAAGTAGAGGAGTGTGGGTCAGTGAGTTTGGAGATCTGCTCAGAGTGAGTACAGCCAGTTCGGAGGCTGTAGGTTATATATAACCATGAGGTTTGGCTGCACTTGAAAATGAATGGGACCCTATGGGAAAAAAAGAGGGATGGAAAAATAACGACAAACAGAGGAGTGCGGGTCAAACCAACACTGCAGTCGTGGTCGGGGGTCTGTTCTGAGTCAGTGTATGTGAAACGGTGTCTATCAGTTGAGCGGAAGTTCAGTAGATTGGCGTGCACTTTTCCATACTATTCATTCTCTATGGGAACAAATTCCAGAAAGAATCTGTTGTAACAAAATATTAACCATAATAATATTAGTGAATAAGTGTGAGGAGATCAGAACTATAGAATAGTCGGTATGGAATTATTCCTGGAGCAGAATTAAACATCTGGTTGTGTTTAAAGAATGTTTCGAGGGTCTTTTAGAAATGAGCTCATTTGCTCTGATGCAGGTTTACATACTTTGAACATTCTGACCAGCAGCTTCATGAGGAGCCACATGAGCTGCTTCTCTAACAGGACTGAAGAAGATAGTGTAGATGCTGAGATCTTGTTCTGATAAACAGGTTTGGTGGTTTTATAGCTCTTAGAAAAATATACATTTTCATTTTTACATTTAAATACACTCAAATGTTTGATTTAGTAATATTTGTGTACATGGGCTCCAACTTCACTGTTTACACTCGTCTCTCAACACACTCAGATCAAAACCTCTATATACTTATACACATATATATTCAGGTAGGTGTGTCCAAACTTTTGACTGGTAGTGTATATACTATGTATGCTATAAATTACTTGATTTTCACCTCATATACAGTTATTAATAAATTAATGTATTTATCTCTTTACTTTGGACTCACCGTCAGGTTTTGGCATGCCCAGTACCTGCAGCACCTCAGCATTGGTTGGGTTCTGACCCAGGGCCCTCATCACATCCCCACACTGACCAAAAGTGATCTCCCCTGTGGTGGTCTTAGAAAACAGCAAGAAAGCCTCTTTGAAGTCTGTGTGGACAGAAAAAGACAGATTATTCACATGAAATTAACTCTAATGTGTAATACATGTTGCCTATGACCACACTGGACTGGTCATGCGATGGCTAAGGGGATGCTAATGTACACCTGCACCCCAATGGGATGTCCAGTGCTTGTTAGCGCAAGTCCAGTCCAGTTTTCACAGTGAACTGGGTTTTTAGGCACACACACTAGTGAACACACATTAGGGGGCAGTGAAACACCCACCCACACACATACTAGTGAACACACACACACAATGGGGCAGTGAAACACCCACATACACACATGCTAGTGAACACACACACGATGGGGCAGTGAAACACCCACATACACACATGCTAGTGAACACACACACGATGGGGCAGTGAAACACCCACATACACACATGCTAGTGAACACACACACTAGGGGGTAGTGAAACACCCACATAAACACCCACATTAGCGAACACACACACTAGGGGGCAGTAAACACCCACCCACACACATACTAGTGTACACACACACACAACGGGGCAGTGAAACACCCACATACACACATGCTAGTGAACACACACACTAGGGGGCAGTAAAACAAACACATATATACACACACACTAGTGAACACACCCAGTAGGGGGCAATGAAACACCCACATATAGATGCACTAGTGAACACACACAATGGGGCAGTGAAACACACACATGCTAGTGAACATACACATGGGGCAGTGAAATACCCACATACACACATGCTAGTGAACACACACACTAGAGGGTACTCAAACACATACATGCACACACACACACACTAGTGAACACACACACTAGGGGGCAGTGAAACACCCACATATAGATGCACTAATGAACACACACACTAGAGGGCAGTAGAACAACCACATATGCACACACACAAGTGAACACACACATTAGGGGGCAGTGAAACACCCACATATACACACACATTAGCGAACACACACACTAGGGGGCAGTAAACACCCACCCACACACAATGGGGCAGTGAAACACCCACATACACACATGCTAGTGAACACACACTAGAGGGAGGCAAACACATACATGCACATACACACTAGTGAGCACACACACTAGGGGGCAATGAAACACACACATATAGATGCACTAATGAACACACACACTAGAGGGCAGTGAAACACCCATATACACACACACTAGTGAACACACCCACTAGGGGGCAGTGAAACACCCACATATACACAATAGTGAACATACACACTAGGGGGCAGTGAACACACTTGCCCGGCGTAGTGGGCAGCCCTATCCACGCGGCCCAGGGAGCAGTTAGGGGTTAGGTGTCTTGCTGAAGGCCACTTCTGTTGCATCCTGTCAGTTTAAGGGATTGAACGACCTTCCGGCCACAAGGCTGGTTCCTAACCCCTAGGCCATGACTGCCCCCGCCCCCCCATCCCTATCCCTATCTGCAGTTCGTGGCAAGCAGTTGGGGGCTGGGTGGTCTTTATCAGGGGATTGAACCGTCAACCTTCCGGTCACAAGGCTGGCTCCCCAACAGCCAGTACATGACTGCCCCTAGTGTTACCAGCATACGGATGTTTTGTGATGTGAGCAGAGAGCGAGCTGTGCGTGTGGTTACTGGTCAGTCTAGCAGGTGCAGGATGTGAAGACGGCTGGTAAGTATGATGAGCAGTGAGGTGCACGTGGGTGTTCACTGTCTCTTGGATTAGATCAGTAAACTTTTGCTCACCTTCAATTTGTGCAGCGCTGAACTCCGGCTGCAACAAAGAGAGAGAGAGACTCGTTACAGCAGCACCACCTCCACCACCAGCAGTGCACTAGTCCAGAGTGAGCTCTCTCCGCTTAGTAGGACTTCCCATCATCCCTCACCCCTGACCCGCGACACGGCACTCCGGCGCTGCAGATGCTGCCGTTATCCGTGAAGGTCACCGCCTGGAAGCCGGCGGGCACCGTCAACCTCCACCCCACAACCCAGTCTGGCACCAGCTCTTACATTCACTCACAGACTCTGTGTGGGATACTATCGCACTTACCCCAGGGGGCACGGGGGGCTAAACTGAGAACAATGAGCACACACAAAAAAAAAACACAGCCAGGAGGACCTGACAGCAGAAATGCTGTGCGTCCATATTCCGAATGTCTACACGGTCCAGTAATGGAGTGACACATACTGGACATGCTCAGGCAATGAATGAGCCGTCAGCAGCACGTCAGTTCAAATCTGATCTGGATCAGTTTCTGATACGCTGTTAGTGAAACTCATCAGAACTATATGGTCAGTGTATCAGCATCATAGGTTACATACACTGGAGTATTATTTAAAGTCTATTATATATTATATATATTATAGTATATATTAGGTCTATTAGCTTTAATACAGAAACTTATCCTAATAATCAGGTATTTTTTTAAACAAACTATTAACAATGTAATTAAATATACATACGTTACTGTTCAGCAGTTCTCAGCAGTGTAAACTAGTTATCTAGCGAATACACTCATGTTGTGCAACTTCACAGCTTCCAGTTCATCTGTAGGACAATGAATAAGAAATATCAGGTGTTACAGATAAACAGAGCTGTAGAAGGTGTGGAATGGCTGAGAACGCTGTGTATCATTATTATATTACGCATTATACGCATTATTATATTCCAAAGTGGAGATCAACTGTCAAGACAGATATCTTGACTAAAAAACGAATAGAACTAGTTACTGGTCTCACTTCTGACCTCATCCTATTACTTTCTATGCAAGAATGAAAAATAAATGTATACGTATAAATGTATAAATGTATAAGAAACAGCCCTCTAGTAGTGTGTGTGTATATATATATATATATATATATATATATATATATATATATATATATATATATATATATATATATATATATATATATACACACAATGACAATGTACTCAAATGATTTTATTCTAATTATCTATAATTCTATAAATTATTATCTAATTTCTAATTATATATAGAATCATATGTATTTAATCTTTACTTTCAGTGGAAGTCAATAGAATCAGAATGTTTTCCAAGCTATTTTAGAGCACTTCTATTGGTTCATTCATCATAAAATATTCACACAATGTAAACGACCATTGGCGTGTTCAAATAATGTAGGAAACTCAAAATCTGACATCAACAACGACAACATATATATATATATATATATATATATATATATATATATATATATATATATATATATATATACATAGATGCTTTAAAAAACAAGAAAAATGAAATACTATAATAGTTGATTTTCAAATATATATTGTCGTTCTATATTATATATATATATATAGTGTATTGTTGCTGTCCAATGGAAACCATGTATCTCTAAAATAAGAACTTTACAGTATAGGTTCTCAGTTTGCTCTCAATGTAAGTCAATAGAACCGTAAGTTTTTCCAAGTGATTTTGAAGCATTTCTATTGGTCCATTCCTCATGCAAATTGTACACAATATAAACGGCAGCAGTTGGACAACGATGATATGTAGATATGTGGACCAATAGAAACGCTCTAAAATAGCTTTGTTTATTTTAATGTAGTTTTATTGTTCTAATAAAATAATGTTGTCTTCAGTGTGTGCTGGGTTTCTGTCTGATTGGTCAAATCATCACTCAGATGCTGGAATGTAAATGAGGGGCCGGTGTATAAGATCAATAAAACCAGAGATGCAGATGTTGTGATGTTATGAAAGGTCACCTCAGCCGCTGACCATCATTATCTATTAGTAACAGGACATCGTATTAGAGGAACGGCTGGGTTTCAGGTGTGACCCCACCTGCTGAACTCACCAGAGGAGCAGGATCTGTCTTCACCGCTGGAGGCTCGGGATGTTTGCCTGGGGACGCGGCCACCGGAGCAGGGCCTGGTCCGGAGCCGGATGCTGCTTCTTTGCCCTGCTTGACCGTCGCCATGGCCGTTTGATTAATCTGCAGAGAAAAAAAGGAAAAGCAAGAAGAAGCTGATCCAGACCTACTGGTGGAGATGTGAGGCGAGAGGCACTCGCCGTTATATACTCTACCGTATCTCCTCCTTCTTCATCCACAGCAGCAGCAGGTGGGCAGATTACTCACAGTTCTAAAACCGGACTCCCGCCAGCCCCCCCGGGTGACCATACAGGACCTCCACTCACTGTCCACTGTATCAGCTCCACTGACCATACAGGAGCTACACTCACTGTCCACTGTCTCAGCTCCACTGACCATACAGGAGCTCCACTCACTGTCCACTGTATCAGCTCCACTGACCATACAGGACCTCCACTCACTGTCCACTGTATCAGCTCCACTGACCATACAGGAGCTCCACTCACTGTCCACTGTATCAGCTCCACTGACCATACAGGACCTCCACTCACTGTCCACTGTATCAGCTCCACTGACCATTCAGGACCTCCACTCACTGTCCACTGTATCAGCTCCACTGACCATACAGGACCTCCACTTACAGACTGTAGTTCATCTGATTCTCTGTATACTTTATTACTCTGTTCTTTAAACACTCTGTCCACTCTATTAGACACTCCTACTACTTGCTGGTCCACCTTATAGATGTAGTTCACAGGACGCCGCTCACAGGACGCCGCCCACAGGACGTCGCACACAGGACGTCGCCCACAGGACGCCGCACACAGGACGCCGCCCAAAGGACGGCGCTCACAGGACACCGCCCACAGGATGCCGCTCACAGGACACCGCTCACAGGACATTGCCCCTTACAGGATGCTGCTCATGGGATGCTCACAGGACATCAGTCACAGGACTCCACCCACAGGACACCGCACACAGGACGCCGCTCACAGGACACCGGTCACAGGACACTGCACACAGGACGCCGCTCACAGGACACCGGTCACAGGACACTGCACACAGGACGCCGCTCACAGGACACTGCACACAGGACCCCGCTCACAGGACGCTGCCCACATGACATTGCCGCTTACAGGATGCTGCTCATGGGATGCTCACAGGACTTCAGTCACAGAATTCCACCCACAGGATGCCATTCACAGGACGCTGCCCACAGGACGCTGCCCACAGGACGCTGCCCACAGGACACTGTTGGAATTAAATACAGACTTTAAACGATCTGCATGCATTCAGTTTTTATTTGTGTTTTTGTTTCATGTCCTCTAAAAGTGACCAGCACTGTGTCCTCCAGTCCAGCAGATACACAGACACGAAGACGCAGCCCTTTTCACAACACAAACACAAACACCTTCTGTAAGGCTCTCCGGCTCATTCCGCTGGAGGAACTCGATCTGCGGCCGGTTTTCCTGCCATGCCGGGATTCCCGGGAGTGAGGCGGACTGTTCTATGGGGCGCAGATGTTCCAGAGATATGCGTGACCTACTATGGCGAGAGCTTCGGTCTGTTTTGGTGCTTCTATTGTCTCCTGCACGCGGGGTTTATCCAGCTAAGCTCTCAGTGAATAACACACCGCAGGAACGTCTCAACACAGCTGAGCATGCAGGACAGCCAAAGCAATCACAAAGCAAAGGCTCTATCGGTTGGACGTCATGGTTGGAGCACTGTTGACATAAAACAGCATCTCAGACATCAGGCAGTGCATTCATAACCACTGTAATAACTTAAAAGTGGACGTTTGGTTCCATTCACCACCACTGGGAACAGTTCTGACTGTATCTAGAACACAGCTTTTCTCACCAAACCACTTTGAATATATAGAAAAATATAGAACAAATGCTGGACTTCTCCTGTAGATGGTCTCCTGATCTGGGGAATGTTTTTGTGGACCCACTCATCCATGAGGAAGACACTCTCAAACCATTTGGGTCTGAATCCATCCTTGCAGATCAGGTACACCATACATGATGATTGTCTTTTCTGGGGTGGATGGGATCTTCCAGCAGGACAATGAGACACGTCACATGGCTAGAAATGTCCCACATTGGTTGGAAGAGCTGACCAAGACCTCCAAGTACTACCCTGGACCCCTAATTCCCCAGACTTGAACCCAACTGAGCATTGGTGGGACCACCTGGATGGTGATGTTGGCTCTATGGATCCTCCTACAGATACCTGTGACCACCTACCAGGACCTTATTGAGTCTCCCAGTCCGTCTAGAGGCAGTCACTCTGGATAGTAGCTGGTGGTCATAATAACGTGAATCTACTGTGTATTAAAACGAGACCAGCGACGCTGGGAGGCCAAAACACACTCTGTGTTTCTCACGTCTCTCGCAGAGCTCCTCTCTGAATATTGCATGAGAGTACACAGGCAGGGGACGAGGCAGGGGACGAGTCTGCCTCAGCTTTAAAAATGAATGGACTGAGCTGTTAGTTTCATTGTATGTGCGCCGCACAAGCGTCAAACATTACCAACGTCCAAAATTAAGCTCAGAGATGTTCTTAAAGCTGCCCTCAGGCCATCAGGTCAGTTATACACTACCGCTCAAAAGTTTGGGATCACAGTGAAATGTTCTTGTTTTAATGGAGTATCTTCTTCTTTAACACAACAATGGACTGACGGGTCTCTAAAGAAAGTTTCTTTCTGGTCATTGTGAGTCGGTCAGCAAGCCATCAACTGCTGATCATCAGATACTAAACTAACCTAGAATGTTGTTCCCTTTTATACTCACTTATTAGTAGAATGTTTTTCAGCTGTGATCACAATTGATCAAGAGTGTCCTAACAACCAATTAGTCCAATAACATCCTTAACTTGGATTGGTGGTCGTACCAGGAGATTTAGACAGAGGACTGAGAATTACTGATAATAGAACTATATGCAAAATAAGCCTCTATACAAAAATAGACTTTAATACAAACATTTTTATTCTTTAAAAATCATCTGATACACTTACATTAATTGTGAAATGAACAATATTGTTTGTGAATTGCATAAAAATAGTATGAAATGAAATTCTAAAGTGATCCTAAACTTTTGAGCGGTGGTGTATCTCTGATATCACTGTGTGTCCACCACTCAAGCAGGTGAGCTCAGCCCGTTATTCCTGGGAATGATGTTTTCAGTTCACTCAAGCTGTAAATGGCTGTTTATTGTATTCAGTAACATAAAAACCTCATTTAGAGTCCACAGAGGACCAAAGCCAAGGAGATGGAAGAACAACAGATGAAGCACGCACAGAAATAAATCAGTTTTCTGCACTTTAGAGCGCTGCTTAGCTGAACGTTTAACTAAAATAAACTAAAATATTGTAGAAATATTGGAAACATACATCACTGTGCACAAGTTTTAGGTATATTTAAAAATCTATTTTCCAGATCTACTCAGTAAACACTTTATTATGTAAATATTAAAGAGTATTAATAGAGTAAGTAGTGCTTTTTCATACGTCAGTGTGTTTATTTAACTCTTTCCAAGCTTCTCCTAAACAACCCAGTATTATTATCAGTTCTCATCTAATACCTGCTTTGACTGCTCAGTACTTCATTAAGCTAAATCAAGATTTGCTGCTGAAGGAACTGAACACATTCATACAATGTCTGGGGCGTCCAGGAGAAATCTGGAACCTAACTTTGTTCTTCAAACTGGATCAAGATCTGATCTACTTCTCTCACAATAACATATTCATGTTACTTTCTATTGTATGTCTGATTATTTACATCTGTTCTAATCAGATCTGCTGTTCTTACTGGTGATCAGACACTTACTGATCAGATAAACACTTTGAAACTATCAGCTTAGGGGCCTCAGACAGATATATTGATATGTATTAGTGTGTGTTGTGCTGGTGTGGGTGGATCAGACACAGCCGTGCTGCTGGAGTGTTTAAACACTGTGTCCACTCACTGTCCACTCTATTAGACACGCTAACAGACAGTGGTGGTGGGGTGTTAGTGTGTGTTGTGCTGGTGTGAGTGGATCAGACACAGCAGTGCTGCTGCTGGAGTGTTTAAACACCTCCTCAGTGTCACTGCTGGACTGAGAATCGTCCACCAACCAAAACTATCCAGACAGCAGTGTCCTGTGGGCGGCGTCCTGTGTCCACTGATGAAGAACTAGAGGAACACAAACTGTGCAGCAGCAGATGAGCTACTGTCTCTGACTTTCCATCTACAAGGTGGACCAACCACCAGGTCAGTGTCACTGCAGTGCTGAGAATGATCCACCTCCCTAATAGTACCTGCTCTGTGGTGGTCCTGTGGGGGTCCTGATCATTATAGAACAGAGTAATAAAGTATACAGAGAATCAGATAAACTACAGTCTGTAAGTGGAGCTCCTGTATGGTCAGTGGAGCTGATAATAATAAATAAATAAATAAGCAGATATTGTAGAAACAGGGTGATGGTTTTTATGTTCTGGCTGATTGATGTATATACACAAGTACAAGTAAAGGGCAAGTATACTTAAGTATAACTGTGTTTATCTCACTGATAAGTACATAAACACAAAAATCTAACTATATTCACTTATTTTTAGTTTAGAAGAAGCAACCAATAGTATATTGGAACTTCATTTCTGCAAACCTGTCCAAAAATCAAAAACATAAATTGAATTATCCGAATTTTTAGCTCATTAAAAGTCATAACTGTGGACTGAAGTTACACGCCAAACCCGTGCGGGACTGCAGAATGCAGAGGTTTAGGATTTGACTTCTCCAGACTCCTTATCTGAGCTCATAACATCATCTCAGAGTGAAATAATGATGCAATGAAGAACCTCTGAGCTCTTCAGCTGCAAGAGATGCTAAACAGGCGGGAAAGTGGGCTATACCACCAGAGACGCACCTCCTCACCACCAGCCGAGTGGAAGCAGACGGAGCGCAGAGACGCACAGCCGGAGATCTGACACGGATGATTCCAAATCCTCGGACTCGGACGCCCTGCTGTTCAGAGCATTAGGATGGATCTGCATCGTAACGCTGTGATCGGGGTTCTGCTGTGTGTGCTGAACGGAGTGAGTATGGAAAGTAACATGTAGAGTATTTTTAGAGTTACTTGCTGATCCTTGTGGGTGATTTCAGGTCCGACTGACTCACCCAGAGTGCTCCATGGTGCTGCACTGGCGCGAGAGGCGGGCTGAGTGTCAGGTTCGGATGCAGGAAAGCTCAGTACAGCCTACTTCCAGTGTGAACCAAACCACAGGTACGCGCCAACGTAGCATCAGACAGGCTGTAGACTGGCCAACGCTGGACATCACCTGTGAACTGGACCTTTCAGCTCCAGTCTTAGTTCTGCACTAGTGTGAGGGACTGAATAGTGGAATTGAATTGGAATGTGGCTACAAATAACATTTTTTTTATTTATATGAGACACAATTGTTTATACCTGTGTTTTCTCACAATAACTAATTAATTTTTGTCTACATCATATTAACACGACAGCTGAATTTTATATCCTGTGAACGTGTCATGACGAATGGACCAATAGAAATGCTCCAAAATTAAAAAAAACATTCTGGTTCCATTGACTTACATTGTAAGTAAAGACAGTTTACTATTTGAGAGGTACTAGTTTTTATTTGGAGAGCGACGGTAAACAGAATTTTCTATGTATGTTAGTCACGTATGAAGTAAAGGCAGAAGCTGTGTATGATGTCCGTGTGTTTATGTTTCCCAGACTGCCCGGTGGAGTGGGATGGTGTGAACTGTTGGCCTGCTGCTCGGGTCGGAGAGAGCGTGTCAGTGTTCTGTCCACCGTCTCTGCAGAAACACAACTCTGATCCAGGCAAAGATCTAACTAACACAGCACAGCCCTCTAACACCATTACTGTTTATATATATTTGTTATATATATATATATATATATATATATATATATATATATATATATATATATATATATATATATATATATTTTTTTTTTTTTATATGTTCAATCAAACATTAAAAAAAAACAGTAAAAATAAAGAGACCAAAAAATTTCAACACAGAATCTCATTAATTCACGTTGGAGCTTAAACTGACATCTTGAATGTGCTTCACTTCCGCAGCCGGCATCACCCGTAACTGCACCAGTGAGGGCTGGAGTGGTCCGAGTGTCCCCTATTACACGGCCTGTCTTCAGACGGACAGCAGCGAGGAGGACGAGGCCGGACACATAGTATTACAAATAATTCACATATTTTCTAAATGGAAAATGAAATTTATTTATTAACGATTTATTTATAACCTGTGAAGCTATTTATCCACTGTATGTGTAAAAGTATCCAGACTGCTCTTCTGAGTGAATACTACACCACCATACTGACCACTACACCACCATACTGACCACTACACCACCATACTAACCACTACACCACCATACTAACCACTACACCACCATACTAACCACTACACCACCATACTAACCACTACACCACCATACTAACCACTACACCACCGTACTAACCACTACACCACCATACTAACCACTACACCACCGTACTAACCACTACACACACCACCATACTGACCACTACACCACCATACTAACCACTACACCACCGTACTAACCACTACACCACCATACTGACCACTACACCACCATACTGACCACTACACCACCATACTAACCACTACACCACTATACTAACCACTACACCACTATACTAACCACTACACCACCATACTAACCACTACACCACCGTACTAACCACTACACCACCACACTAACCAGTACACCACCATACTAACCACTACACCACCATACTAACCACTACACCACCATACTGACCACTACACCACCATACTAACCACTACACCACCATACTGACCACTACACCACCATACTGACCACTACACCACCATACTACCACTACACCACCATACTGACCACTACACCACCATACTGACCACTACACCACCATACTAACCACTACACCACCATACTGACCACTACACCACCATACTAACCACTACACCACCATACTAACCACTACACCACCGTACTGACCACTACACCACCGTACTAACCACTACACCACCATACTAACCACTACACCACCATACTAACCACTACACCACCATACTGACCACTACACCACCATACTGACCACTACACCACCATACTGACCACTACACCACCATACTAACCACTACACCACCATACTAACCACTACACCACCATACTGACCACTACACCACCATACTAACCACTACACCACCTTACTAACCACTACACCACCATACTGACCACTACACCACCATACTGACCACTACACCACCATACTAACCACTACACCACCATACTGACCACTACACCACCATACTGACCACTACACCACCATACTGACCACTACACCACCATACTAACCACTACACCGCCATACTGACCACTACACCACCATACTGACCACTACACCACCATACTGACCACTACACCACCTTACTAACCACTACACCACCATACTGACCACTACACCACCATACTGACCACTACACCACCATACTAACCACTACACCACCATACTGACCACTACACCACCATACTGACCACTACACCACCATACTAACCACTACACCACCATACTAACCACTACACCACCATACTAACCACTACACCACCATACTGACCACTACACCACCATACTGACCACTACACCACCATACTGACCACTACACCACCATACTAACCACTACACCACCATACTAACCACTACACCACCATACTGACCACTACACCACCATACTAACCACTACACCACCATACTAACCACTACACCACCATACTGACCACTACACCACCATACTAACCACTACACCACCATACTAACCACTACACCACCATACTGACCACTACACCACCATACTGACCACTACACCACCGTACTGACCACTACACACACCGTACTAACCACTATACCACCGTACTAACCACTACACCACCGTACTAACCACTACACCACCATACTGACCACTACACCACCATACTAACCACTACACCACCATACTGACCACTACACCACCATACTAACCACTACACCACCATACTGACCACTACACCACCGTACTGACCACTACACCACCATACTGACCACTACACCACCGTACTAACCACTACACCACCATACTAACCACTACACCACCATACTAACCACTACACCACCATACTGACCACTACACCACCGTACTGACCACTACACCACCGTACTAACCACTATACCACCGTACTAACCACTACACCACCATACTAACCACTACACCACCATACTAACCACTACACCACCATACTGACCACTACACCACCGTACTAACCACTACACCACCATACTAACCACTACACCACCATACTGACCACTACACCACCATACTAACCACTACACCACCATACTAACCACTACACCACCATACTGACCACTACACCACCGTACTAACCACTACACCACCGTACTAACCACTACACCACCGTACTAACCACTACACCACCGTACTGACCACTACACCACCATACTAACCACTATACCACCGTACTGACCACTATACCACCGTACTGACCACTACACCACCGTACTAACCACTACACCACCGTACTAACCACTACACCACCGTACTGACCACTACACCACCGTACTAACCACTACACCACCATACACCACTACACCACCATACTAACACCACCAACCACTACACACACACACCACCCACCATACTGACCACACTACACCACCGTACTAACCACTACACCACCATACTAACCACTACACCACCATACTGACCACTACACCACCATACTGACCACTACACCACCATACTAACCACTACACCACCATACTGACCACTACACCACCGTACTAACCACTATACCACCGTACTAACCACTACACCACCGTACTAACCACTACACCACCGTACTGACCACTACACCACCATACTAACCACTACACCACCATACTGACCACTACACCACCATACTAACCACTACACCACTGTACTGACCACTACACCACCATACTGACCACTACACCACCATACTAACCACTACACCACCATACTAACCACTACACCACTGTGTTGTTGATGAGCCCCTGTTGTTCTTGTGTTCAGCTTTTGTTAGATAATCTGCTAACTGGTAATTCGGACCCCCGCAAAGTGTCTGTAGATGGTCAGTCATTAGCGCCGGTCTTAGTAAATCTTATTTAGAATAGAAACGTCCTACAGTGCCGGTATTAGTACCTGAAACAGGATCTTTCAGTGCAGTAACGTTACTTTTCTGGCTAATCTTCCTTCTCTCCTTCTCTTCGGTACCAGGCGGAGTACTTTGCTACCGTAAAGCTGATGTACTCGGTGGGTTACGGCGTCTCACTTGGCTCTCTCTGCATCGCCATGTTCATCTTCTGTATCTTCAGGTACTTTTCACTGTCTCACATTAACTAACACACACACACACACACACACACACACACACACACACACACATATTTTTCTAAGCTTTAGGTTTATTTATTTATATGCGCCTTTTATAACAGATGTTGCCAGATAGTAGCTTTGCAGAAAAATCCAGGTCCAAGACCCCAATGAGCAAATGAGGAGACCCTCCCTCAGATCAAGAGGAGGAACCTTGAGAGGAACCAGACTCAAAAAGAGGAACCCATCCTCCTCTGGTCAATACTGGATAACAAAACAAGCACAAATATAACTAGAAAATCTAGAACGATGTTGTTTCTGAAGGAAATGCAGGAGGAGCTTAAGCAGTGCCAGGAACGAGGGATGAATAAATGGCAAGTGGAGGAGTGTGGGTCAGTGTGTTTGGGGATCTGCTCTGAGGAAGTACAGGCAGGTTGGAGGCGGTAGGTTAAACAAAACCATGGTGTTTTGCTGCCATCCCATTCATTCTCTATAGGAATTCCCAGACAACCTGTAGTTTTCCAGAATCCGTGCATCCGATCAAAAAGCTGTATACAAAACCCAATCACACAATCAGACCGGTCCATCTGGAGTTGGAACAGAGTTAATATCTCTGTTCACTAGTGTGTGTGTGTGTGTATGTGTGAGTGTTTCACAACACGGATGGGTTAAATGCGGAGATCTTGAATTTCCCTCTGGGATCAATAAAGTATGTATCTATGTATGCATGATGGGAAACCTGGCCCAGAATGAGGGCAAACAGGGACACCTGGTCACAGCAGATGAAGCAGCAGCATCAGATCTCAGGTTGGGCAGCTGTTCAACATCAGACCACACGGGGTGGGCAGTTATTTATCCAGTATATATATGATCTCCACTGACTCCACAGGAAGCTGCTGTGCACTCGCACCTACATCCACCTCAACCTGTTCTCCTCCTTCATCCTGAGAGGCGTCGCCGTGTTCGTGAAAGACGCGGTTCTGTTCGCCGACGAGGCGATTGATCACTGCAGCATCTCCACGGTAACATCTACAGCCTCAGAAATCAGGAGAACCTTCAGTAAGAGAACAGTGTGTTGGTGGGAGTTAATGGTGAATTCTGGTCTGAAGATAGAATGTAAAGTGGAAGTCGACTATTTCTCTTCATTAAACGAATCATACGTCAACAAAGTTCATCCAGAGTGGTTCGGTGTGAAACACTCTATGCTATAGAAACTTATTAAGTCAGATCTGTTCACAGTGGTGGTGAATGGAACCAGACGTCCACCTCTAACAGCTCCCTCATATCAAGTTATTACAGTAAATGATCTAAGAGAAGGTCCAAAATAGTTTGAAGTTGACGACACTGTAGGGCCAGGTCATTATCTCCTGGGCTTGGGGCAGATTTCCTTGAGGGGTTCCTGCCATGAACTATATGACGGTCATCTGTGTCTCAGGCTCACTTTATCAGATGGGCATAGTATGTAAGAAATGTTTACAACAAATGTCTGAGATGGTGTTTACAATGGTAATAAGAAGATTTCAGCCTTAAACTCCATTCATGGTGGAGGGATACATGCAGGACGCTGTGAGGTTAATATAGTCCCCTAAAAAGACCTAGTATTTTCAGATTTTCCAGATTTTACCATCAACATCCATATAAACTCAGAAGACACGTGTAGCTTCACTGGTGGGTTTCATAGTAAATACAATGTGTATATTTGTGTTGTAGACATGGAGACCCCTGGTTCCCATCACCACCACTATAAACAACACCATCACCACCACCACTGTAAACACTATCACCACCACTGTGAACACCATCACCACCACCAGTGTAAACATCACATCATCACCTCCACTGTAAACACCATCATCACCACCACTGTAAACACTATCACCACCACTGTGAACACCATCACCACCACCACTGTGAACATCACATCATCACCTCCACTGTAAACACCATCATCACCACCACTGTAAACACTATCACCACCACTGTGAACACCATCACCACCACCACTGTGAACATCACATCATCACCTCCACTGTAAACACCATCATCACCACCACTGTAAACACTATCACCACCACTGTGAACACCATCACCACCACCACTGTGAACATCACATCATCACCTCCACTGTAAACACCATCATCACCACCACTGTAAACACCATCATCACCACTGTGAACACCATCACCACCACCACTGTGAACATCACATCATCACCTCCACTGTAAACACCATCATCACCACCACTGTAAACACCATCATCACCACTGTAAACACCATCATCACCACTGTAAACACCATCATCACCACCACTGTAAACACTATCACCACCACTGTAAATATCATAACCACCACTGTAAACACTATCACCACCACTGTAAATATCATAACCACCACTGTAAACACCATCACCACCACTGTAAACACCATCACTACCACTGTAAACACTATCACCACCACTGTGAACACCATCACCACCACCACTGTGAACATCACATCATCACCTCTACTGTAAACACCATCATCACCACCACTGTAAACCCTATCACCACCACTGTAAATATCATAACCACCACTGTAAACACTATCGCAACCACCACTGTAAACACCATCACCACCACTGTAAATACCATCACTACCACTGTAAACATCATCACTACCACTGTAAACATCATCACCACCATCACCACCACTGTAAACATCATCACCACCACTGTAAACACCATTACTACCACTGTAAACATCATCACCACCATCACCACCACTGTAAACATCATCACCACCACTGTAAACACCATCACCACCACTGTAAACACCATTTAAACCATTTCCCTCCCAAATCCTCTCAGAAGTTTGGAATTGGAATTCTTGGAATTCTTCTTAAACCTGTTATTTGTTCTGTATTATTGTTAAGTAGTTAATTTTAGTGATTTTTTATTTATCTTATTTTTAGGATATTGTATTAATTTTCTGATGTAAAGTGTTGGTATCACTAACGCTTCCTATATTATTTTATTATATTATTATTATTGGTTTTTTTAGCATCATTATCATTGCTGTTATGCAAATTGTTGCTGTCCAAGGAAAAACATGTAATTCCAGAATAATGACTTTACTTTCAATGCAAGTCAATGGAACCAGAGTTCCAAGTTATTTTGGAGCCTTTTCATTGGTTCATTCATTCTAAAATTTTGACAGAATGTTGTGTTTAAATAATATAGAAAAATAAAAACCATCAAAAATGGACAGACATGTTTACCTTTGAACAGCAACGATACACAAAATCCATGTGCGAGAACCTCTGGCAGCAGAGAAACAACAACCATGTGACTGAAAGACCACTCATACAAACTCCCTTGCGTGATGCTGCTCTTCAGGTTGCGTGTAAAGCTGCGGTGACGTTCTTGCAGTATTCCGTCCTGGCAAACTTCTACTGGCTGCTGGTGGAGGGTCTGTACCTGCAGACTCTCCTAGTGTTCACCTTCATCCAAACCAGGTCCTTCTTCTGGTGCTACACGCTGATTGGCTGGGGTAAGAGCAGCTCTGTATCACACTGAGCACCCTGACTGTGTTATTGCGCTCTACTTCCACTGAAATGACTTCCTGCATTACAGGAACACCGTCTGGGACGATGATCGTCTGGACCCTCCTAAAGCTTCAGTTTGATGACCAGGGGTAAGATCTGCAGTTAATGGAGTGGAAACTGTGGAGAGATTATTGAGGGTGTACTCACGAGATGATCTGAGCATGTTGGACCTCCAAAGTCCAGTTAGTTTGACCAGCTCAGTACAAGAACATGCAGCAGAAGGGTCACTCTGGTCTACAGTGTGAGAACATAACTGCTGCACCACTTAAGGTGGAACAACAGAATTCCAACAAGAAGCTGGAGAACAGGAATCACAGCTTCAGCCTCGGTTGAGATCAGAGCTCATCAGAGCTTTGGAGAGTTCAGAAGTTGTGTGTGTCTGAAGAAGCAGAGCAGTGCTACTCTGAGGCTGTGTCTCAAATCCTACTGATCTCCTACATAGGCAGCATTGTACGTCATAGTATGCGCTCTGACATGTAGACTGTCCCAATTCTTACATACCTTAAACATGCTGTCTACTGAGGAACCTTATTTAGACCTGATTTTAAGGAAGTATCGAACTCTTCCTCAGCCGCTAAGACAATCCCATGATGCACCGCAGGCTAATCTAGGAGCAGTGAAGTGGTTTTAAAATGTGAGTTATTTTGATTCTCTGGAGTTTTAATGTGTTTCTGGTCATATAATCACACAAAACAGTATTTTATTATCAACTCTGTAACGAGTCCTTCACCATTTACACTTTTATACTCCAGACATTAGCATTTATGCTAGCAGATTTTTAAGCCTCGGGCTAATGTTTTGGATGCCGGCTGGTAGCTTAGCAACCAGCTAAACCACCAGTGGCGTGCTGCAGTGGGCGGGAACAAGCCGTGATGCAGTCTCTCACTAACTAGAGCGTCTCAGTAATCTGTTTTATGAGGAGAGATGAGGAGAGAACGCTGCTACTTACACAGCTGCTACCTAGACAGCCTACTTAGACACTCACTAGGATTTGAGACACAGCCTGAGTGTTATCAGCTGAGTGAGGCTCAGCGTTAGTGATAGGTTGGAGCTGTACTATTATTTACAGTAATACAGAATTCAACAGAATCCTCACAAATATAGTAACACAAACATGTGAGTGTGTTTGTGTATTAACAGATGCTGGGATGACTTGGATAGTGGTCTCTGGTGGATAATCAAGACCCCCATCCTCCTCTCAGTCTTTGTAAGTATAAAGATTATCATCACGTCCCCAAAATAAACTCTTCGTTCACTCAGATGAGTGTTTAATACACTGTTTACATACGGCAGGTGAACCTTCTGGTGTTTGTGAACATCAGCAGGATTATTGTGTTGAAGACAAAGAGCCCTGACAGTCATTCAGGACAAAGACCACCTTACAGGTAACACCACACTTAACTTAGTTTTATAAAGTAATGCATTTCACTTGAATTTCATTTTAAAATCACACTGTTAGACTTAATTCTATATAATTTCTACATAATTTAAAAGATACTGATGGTGAAATTGAAAACCTGTCATTACCATCAACAAATGTCGTTATCATCTCAACAGGTTATGTGTTGGTAATGACGTGTTACGGTAATGATGATTTTCATTTATTTAGGAAAAAAGTTAGCTAGGCCATGGATTTGCTAAAATTAGTTAACAGCTAGTACAAGATGCACTTTAAATACATATTAATAACTTTGACACTGTCAAAGTAGCAAAATATTGATGTTTAAATCATTCTAAAAAATGGAAATCATAATTATTTTGGTGTGTCTTTTTGGTGATGAAAGGAATGATTTTCGTAGTAAAGTAATTTTTAACACAAATTTATAACCTAGGTATGTAAAAGTTCCCAAATTAAAGAATCACCCGTATATATATATATATATATATATATATATATATATATATATATATATATATATATATATATATATATATATATATATGTATATAAAATGTACATGTACTAAGCTCATTTTAATTCTGTATTAGTCCTGTATGGTCAATGTTTCCCCTTTGCTGCCCCCTGCAGGAGGATGGTGAAGTCCACTCTGCTGCTGATCCCTCTGTTTGGTGTCCACTACGCAGTGTTCGCCCTTTTCCCTGAGCATGTTGGGCTGGAGGCCAGACTCTTCTTTGAGCTGGTGCTGGGCTCCTTCCAGGTACTCGTGACACATTATAAGTGCTGGGTGAAATTAAATTTGACTAGTAACAATCTACATGTTTGTGATGTTATGGGACGTCCTGCCCTTCAATAAATGAGCCAATCGTCTTGATGATGCACAGAGAACTGAATTTATTTACATACATTACATAACAACAGTTTTAAACAAAAACAAAACATTATATACGGCTATGCAACTAAACGCTGAGAGGAATAAGGTTTTTGTGTGTTTCTCACAAGATAAAACACTGAGATCAGTTTCATGAACATGAACTAGGGGCTGATAAACATCAAGCTCAAGCTCAGTTTAGCTTAATTTAGCTTAAAATCTCAGGCACTCACATATTTCATTCCACTACTAAATATTTAACTCTGTTACTGACATATTTTGTTGATGGTGGAAAATGTAGGAGGGAAGAAATTTTACTAGCTTGTAACTGGATGCTATTACAGTTCAGTGAGGTCTTTCACTAATGTGTGTAAAGGCAGACTGCATAGTTAGCTGCTTGATTATATACACCTGTGGCAATGAGATACCTGAATTTAATGATTAAGAGCTACCAATATTTTGGGTTTCAAGAATTGTTCCTTCCAATATTTTGGGTTTGACGAATTGTCCCTTCCAGTGTTTTGGGTTTAAAGAAATGTCCCTACAAATATTTTAGGTTTAAAGAATTGTCCCTACCAATATTTTAGGTTTAAAGAATAATCCCTGCCAATATTTTGGGTATAAAGAAATGTCCCTACCAACATTTTGGTTGACGAATTGTCCCTACAAATATTTTAGGTTTAAAGAATTATCTCTACCAATATTTAAGGTTTAAAGATTTGTCCCTACCAATATTTTGGGTTTACAGAATTGTCCCTAACAATATTTTGGGTATAAAGAATAATTCCTACCAATATTGTGGGTATAAAGAATAATTCCTACCAATATTGTGGGTATAAAGATTTGTCCCTACCAATATTTTAGGTTTACAGAATAGTCCCTACCAATATTTTGGGTTTAAACAGTTGTCCCTACCAATATTTTTGGTATAAAGAATAATCCCTACCAATATTTTGGGTATAAAGAATAATTCCTACCAATATTGTGGGTATAAAGATTTGTCCCTACCAATATTTTGGGTTTAAAGAATAATCCCTAACAATATTTTGGGTATAAAGAATAGTCCCTACCAATATTTTAGGTTTACAGAATAGTCCCTACCAATATTTTTGGTATAAAGAATAATCCCTACCAATATTTTAGGTTTACAGAATTGTCCCTACCAATATTTTTGGTATAAAGAATAATCCCTACCAATATTTTGGGTTTAAAGAATAGTCCCTACCAATATTTTGGGTTTAAACAGTTGTCCCTACCAATATTTTGGGTTTAAAGAATAGTCCCTACCAATATTTTGGGTTTAAACAGTTGTCCCTACCAATATTTTTGGTATAAAGAATAATCCCTACCAATATTTTGGGTATAAAGAATAATTCCTACCAATATTGTGGGTATAAAGATTTGTCCCTACCAATATTTTGGGTTTAAAGAATAATCCCTAACAATATTTTGGGTATAAAGAATAGTCCCTACCAATATTTTAGGTTTACAGAATAGTCCCTACCAATATTTTTGGTATAAAGAATAATCCCTACCAATATTTTAGGTTTACAGAATTGTCCCTACCAATATTTTTGGTATAAAGAATAATCCCTACCAATATTTTGGGTTTAAAGAATAGTCCCTACCAATATTTTGGCTTTAAATAATAGTCCCTACCAATATTTTGGGTTTGAAGAATAGTCCCTACCAATATTTTGGGAATAAAAATTGTCCCTATCAGTAATTTGGATTTAAAGAACTGTCCCTACCAATATTTGAGCAAACCAATTAGCATCATACTTGGAGTGGATTATTTTGAAGACTGCGGGCACCCACAACAAACTAGCCATTCAGACGATTTCTCCTTTTCAGTCATAACTGAAATGTTCGAATAAGAAGGCTCGTCCAGAAACCAGTAAATGAATACCTGCTACCGAATGTCATTCCACTGTGAAAAATATTTTTCATACACTGACTCTGTTGACTCTATTCTATTGCAGGGCTTCATTGTGGCGTTGCTGTACTGCTTCATGAACAGCGAGGTACGATATTCTTTTGGGGTGAATAACGTTTCCATAAACTTCCCAATAATCTGCTCCTCGTCATCTGTCCGTTTGCTTTATTCCAGGTTCAGAATGAGCTGAGAAAGGTGACTGGAAGGTGTTGGTCTGAGAGAAAAAACAACACGTTCAATATGGTCACCCAAGACTTCACAGCCTAGTCGATCTCGTCTTCTCAACGTTCACCAGCTAGTTAGACCACAGCACCATTTCTAATCTTCACTGATAAGAAGCACAATCGTCCACTTCCCTCAATTGTAGATGTCCAGCCAAGACTTGTCTGGTGTCCAAACTGAGCTGCTTTAGTTTTTAACTGGACCTGCCAGGTCCAGTTTCTTCATTTTTCAAATTAAAGGAATATATATATATAAATAAAAACAAAACAAATATGCATGTGTGTATATACATATAAATGCCTGAGAAGAAAGAAATGTGTGAGTGGATCAGACACAGCGGTGCTGCTGGAGTGTTTAAACACTGTGTCCACTCACTGTCCACTCTATTAGACACTCCTACTACTTGCTGGTCCACCTTGTAAATGGAAAGTCAGAGACAGTAGCTCATCTGCTGCTGCACAGTTTGTGTTCCTCTAGTTCTTCATCAGTGGACACAGGACGCCGCCCACAGGACACTGCTGTCTGGATAGTTTTGGTTGGTGGACGATTCTCAGTCCAGCAGTGACACTGAGGAGGTGCTGATCCACTCACACCAGCACAACACATCCTACTACAAACACACCACCACCATGTCAGTGTCACTGCAGTGCTGAGAATCAACTGTGTACTGAGGCATGCATGGCAATGTTGGTGTCGCACCACTAGATGGCGCTGTTAGTGTAGATTGTGCAGCAACAATAAATGTATCACAAATACTGTATATCCAGTAGAGATGAAAAAGAACCATCTTCACTATTTTCTTATTCTCAGGTCATAACTGAGGTTTTCAATTATTCAAAAATTATATAAAACATATTAACTCTGTGAAAGTAGTCCTTTTATAAATGGTTATATTGTTAACAAATAAATAATAAATTGTATTTTTATGTTTTAAATATGCACTGATTTATTATTGTAAAGTAATCATTTTATGGACTATACTGGGAAAAGTCCCATACTTTGTAAATATATTCAATGAAAATGAGAAAATATGATTAAATAAAAGATAAAATCATTAAAGTTAAATTTTTTGGGTTACATGTGATGCGATCATTGTCGGTACTGGAACTTTCAGAAATTACACTTATGTTACGCTGACATGGATGTTTTAATATAAACAACCAATTAAAACTAAAAAGAGAAAAACTTGAAAAGTGTTCAGTATTAATAATGTTCGTGCCAAGTAGGGCTGCTCAACCACTCAGAAGCATTGCCCCCTCTTGTGGTCCTGGGGCCAATAATAAAGGGGCCAGTGTTCTGTAAGCTGACATTCATACGTTTTATATATTACATTCCATTTCTTATAATAGACCCCCCCCCCCCCCCAAATCTTACACACTGCTCCTTTAATGGTTCTCTTGCGCTAATATATCCGACTTGATCATAATGTTTGATATGAGAGCATCACACATGGCATTACTTTTCTGTTTAGCTGCTTGAGATGTATTACAAATGTATAGTAAAAATGGGTGATTCTTCAATTGCGGGCTCTTTTTGCCATTTTGATTGAGTTTTATAAAGTAATGCATTTCACTTAAATTTCATTATAAAATCACACTGTTAGACTTATATATTAAATTTCTAAATAATTTAAAAGATACTGATGGTGAAATTGAAAACCTGTCATTACCATCAACAAATGTCATTTCCATCTCAACAGGTTGTGTTGGTAATGACGTGTTGCGGTAATGACAATTTTAATTTTTTTGAAGAAAAAAGCTTGCTAGGCCATGGATTTGCTAAAATTAGTTAACAGTTAACAAAAATTAGTTATTTTTTATTAGTTATTTTTATATATATATAAAAATCATGTGTAAATGTAATGTTTAGTTGTAAATAAATAAATAAATCATGTGTAAATGTAATGTTTAGTTGTAAAGTACTGCCGTACTGATGTAAACGGTAATGACTCTGAATAAATGTACTCTATGATCAGGAACAATACACCATACAGTTACTCCCATTTACACACATTAACATGTCACTCTTCACTCATGGCTGTCATGTGCTCCTTTGTGAGTCTTTGTTTCCACGGTTACAACATAAATAAGTGTGTAATGACCATAATATTGGGGATGATAATATATTGCTCAAAAATATGCATAGGTACAAATATGAAAGTAAACAGTACATTTAGTTTTTATGAACGTTTTTATGAAACTCATATTGTGATCTTTTTCATAAATTGATCACTTGTTAGCATTTTATTGGGGCCCAGAGGTTTTAAAGTCTGGGTTGAGGACAAGGCCAAAGTAGCAAAATATTTATGTTTAAATCATTATACAAAAAGGAAATCATAATTATTTTGGTGTGTATTTTTTGGTGATGAAAGGAATGATCTTTTTAATACCTAAAATGTTTGTTTTGTATTAAAGTAATTTTAACACAAATTTATGACCTAGAGATGTAAAAGTTACTCTAATTGAAGAATCACCCAAATATAAAAAAGACCGATTACTTAAAGATTTTGCTAATAACAGATCATTTTAGATAGCGAAAGACTTCACTGGAATAACTCTACACGCTGCACATAGTATTTCGTAACATCAATTATATTTTTAATATATAATAATAATAATGAAATATAAATAATAATATTTATTCTTAAAATTCAGATTTCAAATCACGCCGCTCGTGCGCTACCCCAACAACCACGATACTATTTCAGCATTCAGTTTCAAACTGTAACGGATTTAACGTTCACCTCAGGTTAGCATCGCTAGCTAACTGCTCTATCTTCGCTCTCTGAGAGCTCTGGTAAAGGGTAAGTCACACATTCTGAAGTAAAAGTAGCTTTAAAAGCTTGTACGGCATTTCTGCTGGTATTTTTATGCGTTATTGTTGCTAAAATGTCGATATTTCGCCGTGTTTTTAGAGTTCGGCTCTCAGAAGTTTGAGAACCGAAGTGGCGGAGAGAAGCTAGAATGATTGTGATCAGTCTGAGTAGCTATACTCGTATTTTTCTTTTTCTCACTTTTATTGACGAGATCGATTTTCATCTGCCAGCTTTTTATTCGAATTTTCACCGTTCCACCTTAAAAAGTGCAGCGTTTAGCTGTAACTGCTGCACCTTTTAAGGTGGAACGGAAAAAATGGGCAGACGCTTCTCAATTCACGATTATTGTGGTGGTTCTCTTTCGCCAGCCTTTTATTCGAAATTTCCGTTCCACCTTTAAAAGGTTCTGAAGTTACATGAGGGGCCCAGAATGTAGGTATGGCATTTTTAAAGGTGGAAACTTCGTCCGTAGCACCGAATATCTATCTATTATTCGCGCTATAATTGTGATGTGATTCAATTTCTGTGTGTTCGAATAATCAACAAATCTGGAAAGTCAGCCAGCTAGCCTCGTTAGCATTTCAGTAAGCAGCGATGCTAAATACGTTTTTCACCAAGGCTGTTTTTTACGAAACGTTGAGACAGAAATATGAACGATAGTGAATTATTATGTCATCAAACATCCTAAAATAGTCACATTCTGAACCACAACATGAAAAAGATGCAAATTATTAAAACCACAACTTGGGAGAATTAAAGTGCTCATTCATCTAACTAGTTATAAACACTGCAAACTGAATCCCACTGATTCGATCATTTTAAATGATGATATTGATCTCTTTTTATTATACCCAGACATATTTTCTAAAAAAAACAAAAAAAACATAATATACAAAATAAAGACTTAGAAAAACCAAATTATTGTTTGGGTTGTGAGAGGCAAGTCATGAAATATAAAAAAGATTTTGGTTTTAACGCCTTACTTTTTTAAATTTATTAAAATATGATCTTTTCATATGTTTCCTATATATAGTGAGTGCTTGTTGAGGTTACTTGTTAAGGTTGCCTCTCTTCACTCAAGGTTTACAGTCTGCTGTACCTGCTTAAGAAGGCACACGTTCCAGGAAAAAAATTTAATAGTAATTGAATAACATTAGTGTTTAAACAGTAAAGGCTTAAGTTTTGTATTGAGAGCTACAATGGCAAATTTCAGGGTTTAAAATACTGTGGCTGGTTTTTGTTTGCTCAGCACAATGGTGGTCATCATCGTTTTGCAAATTTTGAAAATATATGGAAAAACCTGAGAAACGACTAAACATTACAAGAAGATTTTTTACGATGAGCATACCATCACAGAGTGAACAAAAAAAAGGCCTACCATTTGGTTGCCATATGGTTGCTGTCCAAAGAAAAACATGTATCTAAATTTTTACATTGTTTGAACGTAGCAGCTGAAAATTATATGACGAATGGACTAATAGAAAAATGCTTCTATTGACTTACATTAAAAGTAAAGAATATTTTAACCCTCTTCTTGTAAAATGGTAATTTTGGAGGTACTTGTTTTCCATTGGACAGCAACCATATATAGACTGTATAGACACAGGTGTTGTACTGTATCAAACTATTTATTTCCAAAAATCAAGTAAAATGTGGTTTTCAGTAATATGTGACTTCTGTAGAAACATATTACATTAAAAAATATCCCTATTTTTGTGGACTCACAGTTTTAAATTGTTCATTTACAAATAGTTCAGGCAGGCATTGACTGATTACACATTTCATTTAGAATAAATCAATAGACATTCTAACCAAATTAAGACGACTGAGTCACGTTTAAAGTTGCCGCAAAATACTTCATATGTACACAAACAGAATGATTAATTATAATTTGAAATTCTTTGTATTAGCTATAGTTGACTTATCTAGTGATATGTAAATAAAATGATCATTGTTATTATTTTCACTGCTATTATTTAAAAAAACTGATTTGATGTATATTTGGCTTTATATATGCAGAACTAACAGAGTGCACCAGAAGAGAAAATATAACCAAATTAAGTTGTGTTCAATGCCACCGTAAAATACTTAATATGTACACAAACAGAATAATTAATTATAATTATCATTTAAAATTCTTTGTATTTGCTATAGTTTATTTAACATTATGTCTAGTATTATGTAAATAAAATGATCATTTTTACTAATGATTATTATTAAAATTATTTGCTATATTTTGGGCTTTATATAAGCAGAACGAACAGAGTGCACCAGAAGAGAAAATACATTTGTAGAAAATCATGTGAACTCTGTATTTACTGCTTTTACACACAGGTGATTTAAGCAAAATGTGACCGTGCTGAGGCCCTGGCGGCTCTTACGGAAGATGAAAGAGGCGATTTGATATCACTGCTGCAAGCCGAACCACGCCTGCTCCTAATTTATTCACTCTGACCTCGCCCCGCTTGTGCTGATGGTTCGGAAAATACCAAAAATATGTCCACCAGCGCTCAGATTTAGGGCCTCATTTTTGGCCATGGAAACAAATTCCTTCATACATTAATACAAAGCAACATTTCTCGCATCTTATCGGTCATAATCACTGTCATCAACAGTTTGGCAGTGTTCATGATCAGTAAGTTGTCTTAGTTTTATTATATAAAGCCATGTTAAGCTTTTTTCTGGCCAAGTGTTTCAGAATGTCCCCTAAAAGAGAACTTTTACTGCTGGAGAAAAAAAAAACCCTGCGAGCTACTGAAGTGATGATCCTACCTGCGACTAATCTCAGATTTCATACAAGACGCTCAGCGTGAGAGAGCAACAGCTGTCCGGGAGATTGCTGTGGCCTCGGAGAGACGAGACCTCAAGATTTCAGCTGGAAGACTTTACAGAAGACCAAAAGGACTAGACCTACACGCTTCTGTGGAAATATTAATCAGGTGTGCAAGGTAAAAAAGCTCTGCTCTTGTCTTTTCCTTTTAAGTGATGTGCACAGTTTAAAATAAGGTGAAAGAGACACCAACCAAGTTCCCAGTCATATGCTATTACTATTTTTAATTAATTTATTTATTAAGGCTTGGGTTTTTTATTTTTGCTGTATGTATGAGAGTGACTTGAAATCATTTTCAAACATGAAGTTACTGTTAATTTTCTAATCATGTGCGTAATCCTTAGATTGTGTACAGTCAGTTTGAGTTGCATTTTTACACATGAGTTTCTTGCAGTTACAGCCTTGTGATTTATCAGCTGATACTGCTGGTACAAGCTTTACTTGTTCACTTAATTACATTAACCTGCATGGAAAGGTTTTATTTTGGCCACATTCGGGTTGATTTTTGCTTTGCACAGACTTTTCGGTTTACAGAATTGCTTGGTGCTTATAAAAGTGTATATGCCAGGCAATAAGGATTGCATTTGTAATTTAATAAAATAATTAAATTAAATATCATTCATGTATACATAATGTCCAGGTAGGCAAAATTCTAATATCGGGATACCTTTTTGGGATAGATTTTCATAATAAAAAGAAACAAGCAGTGACACATTTTGGGAAGTACTTTTAAAAGCTCTGAGTACAGCGATTTGTGTTGAATATTTGTTTATACTGTGTTGCATTAAAACCAGTTAAACTGGACTAATTTTCCTCTCTGGTCAGTCTTCTACAACTGCTGACCATATTACACCCTCTCTTCAGATACTGTTTTGGATTGTGACATCATTTTCACAATTGCCCAATCGTATGTATACCTCTTGCTTGCCAGAGTGATTGGTGATATTGCTTTCTGTCACTCTTTCTCTCTCTACCCCCCCTCTCTCTCTTTCATTCTTTCTGCCAAACTTTGCTAGGTCTGTGAAGTGTGATGGCTTTTTACACAAAGGGACACTTCATTTTAATCTCTAACTCTCCTCAAACGCAGGACTGTATTAGAGCATGCCCATTGTTGCAGTCAAGCCGTTTCTCTGTCCTAGCTGCAGTCCTGCTCCTTTTCCCATCGTCTCAGGGGCTTTGGGTTAAATATAGTTTGTGTCTTCATTTCAAGGCTTGTATGATGATGCTAGAAGTGCTCGGTTGCACCACATCGTTCCTCCGCTGTTAATCCACGATGCCTGAATCCTCGGTGTAGGATGATGATCCTGGGGCGCTCGTGCAAAGATCGGGCTGCGCTTAACCCTCAACTCTCTCTTGCTCAGACCCTGAGCTACAGCTTCTTATCTCTAAACTGATGGTTTGTACTGCAGTGTAACCAGGGAAGCACAGATAGCACTTTTTCCCTTCCAATACTGATACTTGATCCATGAATATAAGCTAATACTACGGAGTACTGATATTACTCTATCTAACCTAACTAACCTATAAGTCCTGATATTACTATAGTTACACTTTTAAAATGTTTTATTTTGGTGAAATTTGTGTTCAGAAATATTTTTCCTGACTGAACGTTGTTAGACTTGCATGGCTCTATATATTAGGTGCTTAAGAAAAGCTGTTTTCTATGCTGTGTACATTTAGTGTTTACATAGTAATAGTAAAGTTACACAGTAATTTTAGTAATTATTATTATTACTAATTATAATAAGTAAAAGGAACTATGTTTAACAGCTTACGTAAATGTAAAATGTCAGTGGTGTGGGTATGTCAGCACCCAGCAGCCTCTATTTCGGAAGAAACATAGCTAAATGTTGTTTCTTATCTTAATTTCTCAAGTCATTTGTTTCACAATGCGCCTTGTTTACTCACGCTATGTCTCTGACCGTCAGACTCTAGTAGTTTAGCAAATATCACCATTCTTCACACTGTCAGTAGCAGCAAACCTCACAGTTTTTTCGGGCTTGGCCGAAGCAATGAGACCCTGGCTGCTGAGTAATACAGGCTTACCAACAGAGGCGCAACGCAGGCAGGACTAGTGGGCCGCTGTGCTAGCTAAAGGCTAACTCAAAGGCTAAAGGCTATAATCAAGCCTTTAACATTAATTAACACTGCTAGTACTATGCTTCTTGTGCAGAAGCACAGTAGCCAGAACAAGCAAAAGTGTATCAGTGATTACACTTCCGTCTACTGGTGCATATGCACACATCAGCATGCGTTCGCCTCAGAAAGCACTTTGGGATGTATTCATATCCATGTCGCTGATACCAGTACTGCATTTAGGTGCCAGGTGTGAAATGGAGCAAATTTTCAGTCACATTCGGTTTTGTGCAGAAGGACAGCTGATGAAGAGGAAGCATTCTTTTTAAACACAGTAAAATGATTAAAATGCAGATATTTTAGAGAAGTAGCCCCATGTGACCTAAATGTTCAGTTCTTCTGACGGTTAATAAATGTGAAACCCTATTTTGTGTATACAGGTACATTTTGAAACCGCTCTGATATTTTTGGTAAATGTAGTCATCCGGTGTTCAAACCCAGGAATGTGCTGGCCTATCTAGAATTATCTTTCTGTCTAAATCAGTAAGACAGAAAGGATTTTCTTGTGTTGTAGCAGTGGTTCAAGAGGTTGTCATCGATCCAGTCCATGAAACGCATGTAGAGCATCATGCACTAGCATGCATGCATGCATGGCGAGGGACTTTGCAGTGTGTGCCCTCCTCTCTCGGTATGAGTGTGTGTTAGAGTGTTGAGCATCACATGCTCTTGGACGCAGAAGGTGTTGGTTTTGAATTTCTTTCACTGGGGACACCATGTGATCATTCTGTGAGCCTCTATTTTTTTCTCTCTCTGCTTAATGTGGGCAAAAGGTGATATAAAACGTAGAAATGGCCCAGTGGCCGCACACCCAAAATCCCATTTCAGAGAGATGGCCAGAAGACTTCCCTTGTCTAAGCTTTGTGGTAGTAACAGACTTAATCAGCTGCTATGCTGTGATGGTATGCAGTGCTCTGATTACGTTGGCATTTGATTATGCTCACATTACCTTCAGTATCATGTTAAACATCAAGGCAACTTTAAGGACCTAATAAGCAAGTATAATAGACATGCAGCATATGGAACCTAGATCGGTTTCCATAGCAAGGTTTTGAGGTGTGTGTGTTCTTGGTTATATACTATTGGAAAACAGGCCTAATTTGCTGGAAAGAAATTTAATAGAAAGATCTTAAAAGCACTTTCTCTAATTCTTCACAAAACAAGATGGCTGGATTGCCTAATAAAGCCACAAAACGCACTCGGACAAAAACTTAAATTAAAATATCTTGTCCGCCTCCTGTCGTACTCTGCATTTGCCCTCCTTGCAGTGCTGCTGAAAGCTCTATCTGACAACAAGTAAGGGGAAGCAGTGATACATGATCTAAGAACTATCCTGGATACATGTTCAGAAAGGAATAGCTATTTCAGTATTGAGATCTAGCTCAAGTTGTATTTCACTGACAAGCCATAGTTTTAACTTGCTTTTATGATAATAAATTAAGAGTCCATTCTTACACACACACACATACAAACACACACACACACACACTGGCAAGTAAATATAGTCACTGGGATATTTTGTTAAACCATGTATAAATATGGAGAAGTAAAATACCACATGTAGTTTAGGAGTCATACGTAATAGAGATTAACTGATTTAAAAAAAATTGTGGCCAGTAAGCAGTTTAGTACTGTTTTTAAATAGCTAATAAAAATCCAGATAACTAATGATATCAGCTAATGTGGCACTTTTTGTCTGGGGATCTTCAGTCCTGTAGCTTTAGTTAAACAGTGATGTAGATATAATTGTCACATTTCAACTAAAATAAACAACAGAAACTTGTATTAAACATTGAACATTAATTCCTGTGGGGTTTCGAGTCTCTTCTATTGGTTCAACACCCCATAAAACAGTATAACTATACAGTACAACAGTAAAAGTAAAAAAAAATTGGGCCATTTATTTGATACATTCATCATGAAATGTACACACAATGAGAATGGCAAATTATCTCAAAAACTGAAAAATGTAGTTCTGACCCAACAGCAGCGAAACAGTAAAATTATTAAAATGCAGATATTTTAGCGAAGTAGCCCGGTAACATAGTTGTTCTGAAGTTAAATAAATATGTCATCAAATATCTTTTTTTAAATAGCAGTCAAAACATCTGTTTAATGATGATATGTTTGTGCACAAACCTGCTGATACTGATATGATTCCATTATCATCATGCATTCCTTGATACAAACAAACAGCTGGTGACTCCACCTGAACTGAGTTCAGGGTGTAGCAAGTTTCAACTCGAAACACAAAATCTTTAATACTCTAGATACTTATAAATCCACAGTTTAATGATATTATTGGCCAACTAAAGCAGACTGAAACAGCCTTACAGTTTTATACCAAGTATTTATGTTTATACATATACAAATATAAACAAGTAATGTTTTTTATGACACTGTTGGCCAGTTTGTTGGCCTGCTTGAGTCCCATTTTGCTGCAGTAAAAGTGACTAAAGTGATAAAAAGATAGAAAATCAATATATTGCAGTATGTCTTGTCATAGTGCATAACATTTTATAAAGCACAGCACTTAAGTTTTAGGATAATATCGTATTGTGGGGCCTTTAGTGTTTCCACAAGCTGATAGTGGTGTGAGCTGGTCTACATTTGAGTCCACATGCTGTGTGTTGTTGTCACTGATGTCTCTATAGGTTGATTGGTGACTTTGGCAGCTCCCTACAGAGACCAGAGAGCAATGTAAATTTAAGATGATGAGATGGAGGGCAGAGAGAAAAGTCTCAGGAGAACATGGGACCACAGAGATCATACCTATTGCTCTAGGGAAAATAGGAATAAAAGTCTTTTTTGTATAGTTAATTTACAGTGTTACCCATATCAGTGCTTAGTTGGGTTAAATAGATCGGTATATGATAAAACAGGGACAATGATAATGTCCTTGATGATAATGTCGGGATAAGAGGACACAAGGTTCACTTTTTATGCAGTGAGCCAGCCGTGTAACTGAGAAATGTTAGAATGTGTACTGCTGACTGTTTTCCATCTTTAATTCAACGCATTACACATTTAGGGGTTGGGTTTGTACTCAGAGGGATTTGAGTGGTACTGGCAAGAGTTTGCATTGTAAAGGGTTAGGTCTTGATTGTACTAGGAGGGGATTTGATTGTACTGGGAGGAGTGTGGTTAGATTTGTATCTGTTTTAAACTTGGATGCATTTACACATGCGTTTTTATGTTAGCGTTCAGACTGCTGGCAGTTTCTGTAATCTTTTAAGCCACTGTCTGGACCGTTATTTGCCATTGGTTATTTGCCAGCTCTTTTGTTTCTCTGGATTTGATGTTGTCGTTGTTTGGCATGATGCGAGTGATGCTAAAGACACTTTAAAATCAGTCAGACTGCCCAAACTATCAAAAATATATCTGAATACAATCTGAACATGCCAGAAATCAGATTTGTGGACAAAGCCTATGTGGCTTGGCCTTATCCCGATATAGTCCTGATACCTAAGATGTATGAAGCCTAGTTCTGAGTGCAGCTAAAAGTGCTCAGATGTGTAAATGTGAAACCTGACCTTGCCCTAAAATCCCTAAACTGAGCAACACAGCTTTTGGATGTCTGCATCAAAGCTCACATTTCATGATCAGCTAAAGTAGCATGTAGTGTCTGTGTTACTCCAGCTATACCCTGAAGTGGAATGTTACTTGTCAGACTGGAATGCTGACCTTTATTCACACATAGATCAACAACATAGTGAGTTTTCAGAGGACCGAAAGTGTCAGCCCTATGTCTCCATTTGTCCTCTTCCACTCTCTCCTGTTGCATTGTCTGTGCCACTAGTCAATGTTATTGACTCCTCTTCTCAAACAGCATGCTTGTGCTTGAGCTCTGTTGTACTTCAACATGCAGGTCTAAGGCCTTGTTCAGACAGGCAGCCCAAATGTAATTTCTGGCATATCCAGATTGAGCACTTGAAATCAGATGCTTTCAAATTTGATCCAAAACACATTTGGAGGTGGTTTAAAATGTAGTTCCATATGGAGTTTTGCAGATGCAACTCTGTTTGGACTCTCTGTCTGCTCAAGATGGATTTCAAAGTGTCTTTTGTGTAACTTTCAGTGTGACAGGAAATGTTAATGTCAGATCCAGAGTGACAGAAGTGCTGGGTTTTGCTCTGTAGTTAACATAAATCTGATTTGCTTGCAATCTGAACACAACCTAATAGTATGACACCAACAACATAACCGTTTCTGGCACAAAGTATTTGTGTGGTACAAGTGATGTAGCTATAAATGTTAGCATGTCATCAGATGGTTTCGCTGACTTCATCATTCCAGCGAATGAGATGACAGCATCTCCAGTGTTGACAAGTTCTGTGGTTTTCACTCAAAGAAATTGGCCAATATATGACATGCTGTGTAAAGGCTGTGTAAACAAAATTAGTTGCTACGTGATTTGCCCAGGTTTTTTTTTTCATGTTTTATTCATGATCTTTTGGCAATCATTTATGGTGAAGACCAGGTAACCTTACACTATATCTCAAAGTCTTTCCACCATTTGAAGAAGAAAGTTGAGAAGGTCTCTTCCAGAGCTCCATTCTCATTAGTTTGAAGACCCGATTTGACGGATAGACTGCCATAAAGCGTTCAGGAAATATCTGTAATAAGCCCCAGAGGGTATTAAACTGTTTGCAGTATGTGTATTTTAAGGCGTGCATTGAGAATGGGGCCCCTGACCCGGCAGAGGCTCCTAAAATTCAAGAAGGGGGAGGTGTATAAGAGTTCCTGTCCCGTGCGCTGTCCTGTGCTGTGAACTGAACCTGGATGCCTTCTTAACGTATCCACCCGGAATGGCATGGTGAAGTCTAATAGTGGTGGGAAAATGGCAGAGAGTACCCTTCATGCTTGGCACACGCTTCTGAAACAGCGTCCGGAGACGGCTTGAGGTGTGGGCGGGGTTGGCAAGGATGTGGAAGATAGAATGGGAATGGGAGTGTTTTTGTGGGCCGGAAGACTTTTTTTTTTTTTAATTGTTACTTAGTGGTGGAGGGATGAGGTTCAGATGGTAGGTTTATTGCCCTGCCCATACCTTTGTGCGAGGCTTACTGTGCTATTGGGCGTGTGTGGTGTGTTGGCGAGTCGAGTTGGCATGCTGACCTGTTTATCGGTGCGATGTGAAGCAGAGAGTGAAGGCTAAGGAAGACTGGAATGAGCGGAGTCATCGCACTTGTGTAACTCGATGCCCGAGCCTGATGGCCCACAGCAGCTGGGCAGCTACCATATCTGTCTGTAGAAGCGTATGTGTGGCGTGTGTGTGTGGTGGGGTTTGTGTGTATAAGAGTACGACAGAGCGTGTGTCCGCACTTCACTCTCCCAGCTCCACTCGCCCTCTGCACTGTGCAGTGGCCCCTTAAAGAAACACTGAAACCCTCTGGGGTATGTGTGCCCCAGATCCCAGGTCATGTACATGTATGCTTGTAACTGCCACTGACTGAATGTAATGGCTTTGACACTGACTATCTCAGCAGAAACTAGTGATGCATCAATCTGATACATTAGATTGGTTATCAGCACTGATACTGTTATGGAAGTTTTCAGCAAAACCTTAATAAGATAAAAAATACTAGTGTTTACACTTGGGAACTTGGGAAAATCTTATTTTGTCAGTATTCCGATTGCTGTGATTACATGCACTTGAGGAATCAGATATTGGGAAACTTCGGGTCTATATGAGTCACATAGCAATTGATTTTTTGTTTTGCAACTAGCCAGTAAACATTTAATAAGACATGATGTAAAACTCAAACGTTATGCTGCAGCCTTCAATGTCACTTCAGAACTGTTTGTTGGTGTCTTGTTAAATGGTGCTTGCTTCTAATCTGATCTAAGAAATTGCGGTATGTTTACATGATTACTTCAATAAACAGATTACTGCAAAAATATGTTGATTATTAAGACTGCATGTAAGTGCACTCCATATGTCACAGGAAAAATAAACCACATTACTTCTTTTCATATGTTATCCAAAAGAAATGTTTTAAATCTGCATTTATACATACTATACAGCCTTTCAAGCTTATATTTTTAATGTTCTCTGAAATGCAATTGTATAGTTTAGGCGCTACATAAGAAACCCAACAGGAGGTACATAAGAACCAACAGTAAGCGATTCCAAGAAAAACTCATCGGAGCAAAGTGGCCGAGCAGCTGCATGCAAGCCTTACATCACCAAGCCCAATGCCGACACTCCAGTGTCAGATGGAGTGATGTAAAGCTCCGCCACTGGACTCTGGAGCAGTGGACACATGTTCTGCTGAGTGATTGATCACGCGTCTCTATATGGCAGTCTGATGGATGAGTGTGGGTTTGGAGAACACCAAGAAAACGTTACCTGCCTGACTGTATTGTGACTGTGAAGTTTGGTGGAGGAGGGATGAAGATTATGGGGTTGTTTTTCCCAGGTGGGCTGAGGACCCTCAGTTCTAGTAAAGGAAAGTCTTAGTGCTTCAGCAGACCAAGACATTTTGGACAATTGTATGCTTCCAACTTTCTGGGAACAATTTGGGGAGGGACCTTTTCGTTCCCAGTGCACAAAGCAGCTTAATAAAGGCTGGTTGGTATGGAAGAACTTGGATGGCCTGTAGAGAGTCCTGACCTCAACCCGATTCAACAGCTTTTGGGTTGAACTAGAAGGGAGATTGCGAGCCTCTTGTCCACCATCAGTGTATGACCTTACAAATGGGGTCCATCATCTGGGGCAAAAATTTCTACAGACACACTCGGAAATCTGTTGTAACTGCAAATGGACTGACATTCTCCATATTATTACCTATGGATTTAGAATGGGGGTCATAAAGGCTCAATACTTTTGTCCTTTGGTGTATATTGACTACAGCAGTTTAGCTTTGCCCGCTTGTATTAAAGTTCTCAGGAATGTTTATCTTAGATCAGTCTTAAAGGCACAGTAACTGCAGCATTTTAGTTTTTAGTAATTAAGAGGGTAATAAGTTAACCTCAAAGTGAAAAAAAACAACAAAAAAGCATAGCATATGGACTCTTAGATCATAATTATCTCTAATTATATTAGATATTTATCAGTTTATCAGTTGTAACTTTGCATTAATAAAAAAACCTATTGTATTTGTTCTCTTGATGGAACAGATACATTCTAATTTTGTTTCCGTCTGAACAATCTATGCTACATGTATTTTGACATCCTACACGCATCTTGTCTGAGCTGATATGCTGCTCACTAGACAATGTTCTGAAGCTCAGTCAAACATCTGTAGGCTAAAGTGTAGATGCTTAAAAGAAATATAGCTTGAATAAAACCACAAGTGTTAAGCTTTGCAAAACTTTAAATTGAAGAAAATAAATATTAGATTGGTGATCGGTATCAACCAGCGTCCTGAGCTCAGGTATTAGTACTCAGGCTTAGTACTCAGAGGAAAAGGAGTTGGATCTGTACATCCCAAGCAGGAATGCTTTATTGCATTCCCTTTTTATACATGCAGATGTTCTGGTTCTGCTAGGGTATCCTTTCCTTTCTTGTTCTGGCTTTGCTTTATCGTACTATACATAGGTAGTAGGTCCATCAATGAGACCAAATGCTGTCTGGCAGCTTCTGGTATGTTTAAATGTTCACTGTAGTAGTTTTAGATACTGAGTGTAAAGAAAAGTAATGTGCTTGGTTGAGAATACTTTTTGAGCTGTAAGCATTGGCTAGGTTAGTGTTTAACACATAGTTAACACAAAGCCCTTTAGCAAGTTGGCAGTTTGCCACATAAGCTCAGCTTCTCTAGTTTTGAGGTGCCTCACTGGTTGCTGGTGGTTAGAGAACCCGAAGAGGGGGACATGTGTATGTGAGCTATGTGTGTTGGCCAGGATAGCTGTGTCTGTTAAGCTAATAAGTAATCTGATGTACAGCAGTAACGTCAGAATCTCCTTCGTCCTGTGGGAAAGTGTACTGCTTCAGCCCCTAGGCCTACCCTCGAGCCGCCTTCGCAATTCATCAGTATCTTGACACATTTATATTGGTCTCAGTGCTCGGGGGGGCTGGAGTGAAGGGTTTCGATTGTAGTGCATGTCTTAGAAGAAAGACGAGGCAAGATTTTTATGACTTCATATATCCTTGACGCTTAATGAACTACTTTGTAGTATTCACTTTTAAAAATCGCTTATCGTTTCTTCTTAATTTTGACACTGAAAATTTTTACACAAAGTTCACAGGCTTGGTTTATTCAGTAAATCAGGACTTGATTTGACTCCTCAATATAAAACATATAAAGCATGTTACACTCTGACCGTGTAGTGATCCAAAATCTCAAACAAAGCTTTAAAAGCTTTAAAAAGCAACATGTAATGATAACAGATACGTGCATGAGAAGCGTTGTTTATCCGCATCCCCTCAGCATTTCCATGTTGGTGCCTCCCCGAGATGGGACGTGGTTAAAGATGCCTTATCTAGATCGTAATTAGTCAGATTACTTGAATGAATGGATTCATTTAAAGCTTTGACAGAAACTATGAGACTTTGATCAGGATGCTCACAGCACAAAATGTGATTGGTGTTGATTGAGCAATTAGGCTAGACACTTATTTACATACTGCAGGATTTTACCATTCCAGCTTTGCATATGTCAATATTGCAGTACTGTTTAACAAACAATGCATTGTGCCTACAGTAAATATATAATATGGTAATACACCATTATTGTTCTGTTTACTTACTAAATGTTTTGTTTGTTTGTTTATTTTATTACAGTGCAGCACTATTAAAGATCCACAAGGCATTTGATTACATGAAACTTTTTAAGTTACTTTGGCCTGATACAGGTATAAATAAGTAGGAACTAAGTACAGACCTGAAAGCAGCAATGCAAGTTTTACCATCAGCCATCATGAGTTTTAGGCTGATTATATACTGAAAGCATATAAGGAAATGTATTAGTTACTTAAATATTATGGATTATTAACTTTTCATTCAAAATATTCCGGGGCACTCAATCAGTGAGGCACACTTTGGATTGTTGTCAGGTCCGGTCCTGAATACCTGAATAAATATAACTTTATCTGAAAAGGAATATCAGGGTATAACGGTATAGACAATATATTGCACAGGCGTTTAACAAATATATACGTTCTGTTTTTTTCAGTTACAAAATATGGGTAATAATGTAAATAGCTTTTTCCATATTAACAATGAAAAACACAATCTGTCAGATTTACTCCATTCAAGTTTTAATGAAACTGTACCAGCTATAATTATCCCTACAGATGGTGGAATCTATATCTGTTTGTTGACATTTGCTCATTCAGTATTTCTTGTGAAATTAAATAATGTAATACAAAACTGTTCCCCTTTAATGCAGTAACAGCTATCCTTCTAGAATAATTTCACAGTAGATGTTTGAAACATTGCTGTGAGGATTTGATTGAACATTAGAGATGCCAGATACTTATGTTATATGACCAGTTCTACCTCATTCTAACTCATACCAAAGGTAATGTAAGGATCTGTGGTTCCTGGAGGACCCCTGCCCTGCACATTTAGTGCCATGCTCCCAACACAACCTGATCCAACTAATTAGCTGATTAACAAGCCCTTTTGCTGTTGAAGTGCGTGGCAGGAAATCAGACAAATAGCAGGGCAGAGTGTCCACCAAGAACCAGGATTGAGAATTCAGAAGTAAACACTGGTGACCTTAGGTTTATGTACTGCTTCAGAGTGTCCTATTCTTGTGGCCTGTGCTTTTCTATAGAGATTATTTGGGGCTGTCTCAAACATGATTTGTAATACTCATTCTCAAAATCACTTCTACAAACAATATTGGCATAAAAAGAATAATGCTATAGGCCAGTGTCATTATTGAATAGAGACTTGCTCATTTTAATAACAATTCTTGATAGACGGATTGATAAAATTTTGACTCAGATTATCCATCCTGATCAGACTGATTACCGGGAGATACTATGGAGATAGTATCCATAGTGGGAACTGAAGCAATAATTATATCATTAGATAGCTTGTGTTCGGGTATTTTAAACACAAAAACAGTTTAAATTTGGCCCTAAACTCAAATATTGGATTAGGAAAGCTTTATTCAGATTTACCGGCTGCTAATGTGTATAGATCAGCGAAATTCACAATAGAACGTGGGTAGGTAGACGGGGCTTTTCTCTCTAACCTCTCTTATTTGCTATGATAAATCTAGATATCTCCCTAAATATAAGAGGGAAAAATGGCTATAACACAGAATACCTGGAAGGAAATATTCACAGACAAAAACCTAGTGACAAATTCAAACACAAATTCAAGGCGAGAATTCAGGTGAAAAGTAATCACTATATTTCTGTAGCCAGGAGTGGAGCACAAATAGCAAAACGTACTCAGGCTTACAGGCTTTTTGGAAAGAACGCAAGGACTACCCTGCAGGATCCAGTGGTGGCAATACTAGGAGTAATACTAGCAGGTCTAAGAAATGTCTCCAAGGAATATTACTTACAGCAGTCCTGAAGTGTGGTACAGTTAAATTCAGATCTTCCCACATATAATTTATGGATCCATAAGATATGTGACATCTATCAAATGGAGACAACAGCATCTTTATTAAGACTAAGAAATTTTTATATTTACTAAATAATAGAAACACTTGCAACGTACCGTTGAGCCATAAGTGTGATTCAGCAGGCCAGTAAAAGTCTGGCTGCACCTCTGCCGTAAATGGAACAAATCAAAATACCGCAAAAAATGATATCACAGTTATTGAAACATATCTTATTGCGGTAAATACCGATTTGGAATGATTGCCCAAGCCTAGGTAAAGATGCTATAAACTTCTGCTGTTTGTGTTGTCAGATTTTCAGCGTGCAGTATATTGATTATTTAATAATAGTAATAATAATAATAGTAATAATAATAATAATAGTAATTACTATTATTAAGTCTGATTTAAGGTGTCGTGGATGCCTGATTAAAATGTATAATGTATTCAATATAAGCCACCTATAATATATTTTTATAATGTTCTAATAATATTGAAAACATTTTTTGAATGTTAATCATAACCTTTCTATCTAAAGACCTTGGCTTTTATTTTGGATATGCCAGTGCTTAAATACAACAACATAATGAATACTTTCCAGAGAGTATACAGGGGAGCAGTATGAAAATGTATTTAGTTACTGTGATAAATTATGTCACGGTACAATATGCTTTTCTGAACAGACGTTGTTTATGGTAAGTAACTGTAAAAGACTGAACAACTGCATGTTTTGTTATAAAGAGAGTCAAATTAGTCCTGTTTAACTGGATGCAACACAGTATGTACAAATATTTATCACTATATATAGCACTGCTTTTCCTTATTTCTCTGTTCCACTAATCAGATATCAATGAAAAATAATATAGAGACACATTATGTATCATGAAAAACCTTTACAACAGATGTCTTTAGATACTTTTGGACTGATAGTGTGTCTACCTTTTGTGCTCTACATGAAATCAAAACTATTACATATTCTTGTTATCCCCGTATATATTTTATGTATCTAATTTTCCTAAAACACACTCTATTTGTTTCCTTCTTTCTCAATCTCATGTGTTGTCATGTTTTTGTTGTGTTGGCAAATTTGTGACTCTTTGTCCCGCTTTCAGCAGCTCAGGATAGAGATTCCCCGGTGAGGTGGTCTCTCTTCGCGATGCGAAGATGGCAAGCCTGCTACCTCCCACAGGCAAGGAAGCGTTCCGCCGCTTTACCCCGGAGTCACTGGCGAAGATTGAAAGGCTCATTGAAGAGAGGAAAAGCGAGGCGGAAGTAGAGGGAGAGGAGCCAAGGCCAGCGGCACCTAGCAGTGACCTGGAGGCAGGAAAGAATTTGCCTATGATCTATGGAGATCCACCGGATGACCTGCTCAACACACCCCTGGAGGACTTAGACCCCTTCTACAAAGCACAGAAAGTTAGTTCAGCACAGTGAATTGTATTTATCTTCAACAACACCGTTCATCTCTTAAATCTTTTATCAGTCTGCTCTTATTCATTGAAATGTGTTGCTGTTTTCCAGACGTTTATTGTAATTAGCAAAGGAAACACAATCTACAGGTTCAACGCAGAACCGGCCTGCTACATTATCAGCCCATTTAACCCCATCAGAAGAGGAGCCATTAAAATTCTCATACATTCATATCCTTTTCCATTTCACTGTGAATAGCTTAGCAGTTTAGTAAGATACTCTGATGTGTATGTGTTTGTGTGTGTGTGTGTGTGTGTGTGTCTCATATTACACAAATCTACATCAACTTATCACTGATGACCACAGAAAGAAATGTTTGAGAGGAAGCAACTTTAAAGATCGGTGACACTCTTTGAGTGTAGCTAATCTGCTGTTGCATAGTTCATGTTAGCCTTTCATTAGTGGTTAGTTTCTGACACAGAGCTGCTCCTGACCAGATATTTTTGGGTTAGAAGAGGCAGAGACTTTGATACCTCTGTGTCTGATGCACTCATAGCAATACCGCACACACTACCTTGTCAGTGTCACTGCTGTTCCGAGAAGGGACCAGCATGTAATGTCTATACAGAATTGGAGCTATGGTCAGCAGTGCTATGGTCAGAAACTTTTCAGTAAAATGTAGTAGTGGGCACTGACAAACAGTATGGCAACATATCGTCTATCTCCATTTTTGTTGATTTTGAGTTTGAACAAGCCAATGGTTGTTTACATTGTGTGAAAATTTTATGACGAATGGAGCAATAGAAATACTCCAGAATAGCTTGAAAAAATTCTGGTTCTATTGAAAGTAAAGTATGATTATGGTCTCTCCTGTAAAGTTGCAATTTTGGAGATACATAGTTGGCCTATAACGGAGGATGTGGACAGTGGGTGTCATTATAAAGTGAGGCTTTCTAACAAAATAATCTGTATTTAGTAATAGAAATTTTATAACATGCTTTTTATTACACATGTGATTTTTTTACCTTAACTCTTCATTAAGTTATTTAGCATGTTCATCATGATTACCATTCTCTCCAACTGTGTATTCATGACCATGAGCAACCCTCCTAGCTGGAGTAAAACTGTGGAGTAAGTACTGCTTATTTATACATTTCTTAGTACATTACAAGATAAATGATGGGTGCAGTCTTCATAATTTCTTGGATAGTCTAATAGGACAATTTAAAGGGGACCTGTTACGCTTGTCCATATTTTCTCTTACTTTTAGTGTGTTGTGGCTTTTTATGAAGTTATGTAAGTTATTACATGCCAGAGGGAGAAACTCTCCCACAGAAACCTTCCACTGCACCAATAACATGGGGCTGCCCACTGATATATATATATATATATATATATATATATATATATATATATATATATATATATATATATATATATATATATATATATATAAAGGCAAATATCGTCCCAATGTATCAGCTGACCAATCTCTAATACACACAGCAATGTGGGGGCAAAACCTCTAGCAGGATGCCACTCTAGCAGTTGACCATTTAGAACAGAATTGGTGAGCTGACCAATCAGACAGAGGAGCTGTAACAACCCCCCCCAAAAATACAATAATCTATTCTAGTAGATCCCCTATATAAAATTATGACACATTGAACATGAGCATAAAAGGTCCTCTTTAAATGACTGTTTCACCCTTAAAACACTAATTCACATGAAAGATCTAATTTTATTGTTAAATTTTCTTTAACTCAGCACTGAAGTTGTATAATTTTATTTATTTATTTATTTATTTTTGGACTATCAGAATTCTTTTCTCACTGATAACACACATACTAATTATGTCTTCATTTTTTTTTCAAGATATGTTTTTACTGGCATATACACCTTTGAAGCAACAGTCAAGGTGTTGTCGAGAGGCTTCTGTATTGGAAGTTTTACATTCCTTCGTGATCCATGGAACTGGCTGGATTTCATGGTGATCAGCATGGCGTGAGTATGGCACTCACTCTTGGGGCTTTTTTAATTGTTTCAATCTGTATCAGTTTTCTTTATCTAATAAAAGACCGGCAGCGGACATGAGTTCTGTGGTAACTGTAGTTCATAGTGCTCTCCCCTCACGCATGTGCTTAGAAATGATTTGATTTCTCTTGGGGATTTAGACTCAGTCTTTTGTGCTGTTTGCGTAAGCGATACTGCTTATACTTAATAGGTGCTTATACTATTCAGACACCTTCTCAATGACAGCCAGCTAACGCTGCCATTTGGCTGAGGTGGTGGACAGATCTAAATATAGCACCCATTAAAACATATCGTTTACTTCAGCGGTGACTCCATTTCAGTTCCGGATAGTAACCAGTAGACAGAAAATACTAGGATCAGGACAAAACGCTTTTAAAGTTAAATTTGCTGATGGTCTGGGCGTGTGTTAATCAGAGTTCTGACATACGCTACACGCCAAAACGTGAATTGTAGAAACGTAAAAAGTATTAATAAGAAGTTTTTTTACTGCAGCCTCTATTTTGCATTTAGCCCTAAAACCATTAGCGAGGTTAGGTACTGATGTTGGATGAGTCATAGAAGTGGCAAGTTTCATACACAGCATAAACTGTAAACCACGTAGCTACTCTAGCTGATCTTTAATAAAAATATTTTATTGCTTAAACTTTTAGTGTCTGCAGACTCAAACACAGCATAGAAACAGCACAGTAATTAGAAAATTTACCAAAAATATGCAGTTAAACAAACATACCTGCTATCTATAGAGTATAGAAAGGTGGTTTAAAACTGTATATGATGTTCTGCACTGCGACTTCTGTCCACCACATTTTGTTTTGTTGAGTGATACTAAAAGTTGGCCATTAAAGGCTCAGCACCACTTTTGAACAGCGCCACGGTACAACAGCACTATGACTGACTGGAACTGAGGATGTTCCAGCGCTGCTTCTTCAGATTCTGATGATATTTTTGAATTTGAATCTAAAAGAGCTGTAATGTAGAAATAGACCACCATATCACTTAGTCCTGATACGTTTAGACCACCATGTCACTTAGTCCTGATACTTTTAGACCACCTTATCACTTAGTCCTGAGACTTTTAGACCACCATATCACTTAGTCCTGAGACTTTTAGTCAAACCACACCCACAACAGCAGCTCGTCCTGAGTGTAAACAGTATCTAGCTAAATAATGACCAACATTACTTATGACAACAGCCTAGCAACCAGCTATACTCAGATATAGAGGTACAGTTATTGTTGTAAATATGATAAAAGTGGAACTCGCACTCATACGACACGACTTTGATCATATTTTACAACAATAAACCTTCATAGTTCAACTACGTTAGCTTAGCAGCACTTGAGCAACCACCGAACTTAGCGTTAGCTTAACGTTAGCTAACATCAGCTAAAACAGGCTCAGTAACTGAGCTTACCTGGTTTACCTCCACGTACACGGAGGCTCTTGAACTCCTCTCGCTGGTTTCCTTACACGCCCGTATTGTTGGAACAGCGCCAGACTTAAGATCCAGTCGTCGTGTAAGCCTACGTCCCATAGTGATAATCTTCAGACGTGAAATGATCTACAGATGACGGAGTGAGAGGACGTTCCTTTCCAAAATGCCTGTTTAAAGTTGACAGATTTAGTAACTTTCTGGATATTGGGGGGTCGTTTGTGCTTGGGGTTCTCACTGTACATCCAATTACTGCAGCCAGAAACAACACCACCTTTCTGTCACTGTGCGTAACCGTAAGTGCATCTTCTAGTGTTGTTGTCCACCATCTACGTCACGCACATGGCGCCTACAGCAGTTTCTTAACAGTGGGTGGAGCTAAACAGTCTTTTAAGCTGTATTTCTTGACTTTGTAAACAATACAACATTTTCTGACTTTTAATAATCACAAGTTAGGATCTCAAACTCCGCTGCAGTTATATGTGCTATAATTTTTTATATTAGCTGGTGTTAAGCCTTTAAAATAACTGAATTCACTAATTGGACTAATAGTGTCTTGATACTTTTGGACATACATTGTATGTAAATACATTTCTTTTTTGTGTTCTGCTGTATGTGCATTTTTCCCAGATGTTGATCAGAATACCTCATTTTCCATTTTTGTTAGGTGTGGGGGGAAAATTGATCCAGCATAGTATTTTGCAGGGTAATATTGTTAGTCGGTGTGTCAACTTAAAAATTCTGTTTTGCAGCTGTAAATACGATTGAAGTGAGATAAGTGAGCCAACTGAAAACTTTATCTCACTAGATACAGATGTTGACAGTGTTTTCCTTTATGGACAAAATGTATATATGTCAAAATATATGTTATCTCAGTACTCAGTATATTGCAGTACTTTTAATTACAGTAGTATCGCTTTATATATAATATCGTCTTGTAGGGCTGGGTATTGCCACTGATTTCCCAGATCGATTCGATCCCGATTTACAAGGTCCCAATTCAATTCGATTTCTGATTCGATTCGATTCAATTCAATATTGATTCATTTAGAGATATTTGAGTAACAATAATATGTTTTATTAAGAGATTTTCAGAGAACTAATGTGGTAAATGTGCAAGGGGGGGGGGCTGGAATGCTAATTTATACGAATCAATATCAGATTATTCAAATGAAGAACGATTTGAATCGAAAAAATTATTTTTTAAACACACCCCTATCGTCTTGTGACTTTTGTTGATTCTCACGACAAATGTTTGTAAAAGAAAGTAGATGATCAAGTGATGTGATGTGTTAGAGTGGTCACTGAGTCATTCCATGCATTCCAGCCTATGATGTTTGTTAATGTCCTTTATTGTTCTTATGTTGCATATTCTTAGCAAATGTTTGTGTCTTCTGTTTCTAGGTACATCACAGAGTTTGTTGACTTGGGCAATGTGTCAGCACTTAGGACGTTCCGTGTACTCAGAGCTCTCAAAACAATCACTGTTATTCCTGGTACGTCCTGGAGCTGCATTTCAGTTCTCTAATGAAGAATTGTGAAGTAAAGTGGGGCACAACCATACCTATTTTAAAATACGTAACTACGATGACAAGTTTCCTTAAAACAAGCTTTCTGGGGTACAAATGAACATGTAAACATTGTTTTAATCCCCAGCCAGTGTGGATATTTACACCAGACTTTTATTGAGTTGGAACTTTTACAACTTAACCCATAGTTGGGGTTAATTCGTGACCGAAAATGACCAATAGCAAGTTAGTTGGACCTGTTTAACTACATTAAAAATAAGTGTTACATTTTACCTGTACTCCCCCTACTTTTCCCAATGGCCCCCCTTTCTTCTCTCTTTTTCACCGTTTCTCTCTTTTCCTCTCAGGTCTGAAGACTATTGTCGGAGCTCTGATCCAGTCGGTTAAGAAGATGGTGGACGTGATGATTCTGACCGTATTTGCCCTCGCCGTTTTCGCCCTCATTGGTCTGCAGCTCTTCATGGGGAACTTGCGCCACAAGTGCATACGCTGGCCCATCGCCAACAGCACTATGGACGAGTTCAATTCCACCCTGGCCTACAACAGCACTTTTGACTTCAAAGCCTACATCGACAGTGAAGGTGACTTCAGGTTCTGAGCAGTTTGGTTATAGGAACTGTTAAATCTCATGCTTTTGCTGTGCAGTGCTTATTCAAATGCTCTCGCTTTTACAGAAAACCAGTACTTTCTCGATGGCAGCCTGGATGCCTTACTATGTGGCAACAGTTCTGACGCTGGGTATGCTTACCATCTAGATGTAGATTTTTCTCTACTTAAAGGGAACCCCGTCTGGTAACACTTCTAAGCTTTAATATGGTGTAATGACATGTTGCAAAAAAATCACAAAAGTATCAGATTTATTTATAAATTAATGCTTTTATTCTAAATATTTAACATACGGACACATTATTTCTGACGTGCAATGCCTGCTGGGTAGATGACGTCAAATGGTTGCAGCGCTAAACTTGACTGCGGTTGGAAGGAGTGAATGTTAGTTACTAACCTAGCTTAAAGAAAACCATGTACATTGTGTTGTTGATGTAGTTTCAGTGAAAGGCAGTGGGAAGACTGATATTAGTCTAAACAGCTTCACAAACATAAACAAGGAGAATAGTTAGTGAAGCAGCGTGTGGACCAACACAGCTACCCAAAGACCCCCGCTCTGCTCTCCTCACTTCAGTCTGGATGAGTTTGAGTGGTTCAGTAGACCACCACTGGTGAAAGACTTGACGGAGGCTGTTGGTTTTAAGCTAAGACACACTCCCGTTCAGTGTATCTAGCTGTTTACTGAGCGTGAATGTTTCCTGCTAGAAAGCGGAGCTTCTTTAACAGACACTCTCCTTCTCCATCAACACCAACACACAGTTTTACAACAACTCCAGCACTGTGTCCACTCTCGCCTCCACGCCTCTCTGTTCATCATCATTTTGATTAACTGGGTTGCCGCTGATGTCAGAAATGTTGTGTTCTAGTTCAAACTGTAAAGACTGAACAGTAGCATGTTTAGTAGCTAGCTGTGCTCAAGCGTGACGGCCGGTTACTGCAACCATTTGACGTCTCTACCCGCTGATCACGTCAGTAGATACAACAATGGAGACCTACGTGCAGCGGGATTTTACAGAAAATCTTATAAATCTGTTTCTGTTTGTGATTTTTAACAAGTCTTAATAATTTTGAGTCATTACATCATATTACGGCTTACGTGTGTTACCAGCCGGGGTTCCCTTTAAATCTCTACATGTAGAGTTTTTGATATAAAATTCTCAATTAATATCCAGGAAAGGATATTTTAGATCAAGGTTCAGTGCTGTGATTTGTCATAGCTGCTGTTTTGACAGAAAGTGCCCAGAAGGTTACACATGTATGAAAGCTGGGAGGAACCCAAACTACGGCTACACCAGCTACGACTCCTTCGGCTGGGCCTTCCTTGCCCTTTTTAGACTCATGACTCAGGACTACTGGGAGAATCTGTTTCAGCTGGTAGGTTTATCAATTAATCTGTCAGATTTCTTAGCTTTTGTATAACTCTGTATGTGAAGATATAGATGTAGATCACTTTATTTTGTGCTTAAAGATTCAATGTAAAGATCTGATATAGCTTATTTGATTCCTTTAACATTGACAGCGTTTATGGTCATTGCTAGTTCATGCTGTTCCTGTTGTAGTGATCTCCACATCCCCCACATTTTTCTTAGACTCTGCGCGCTGCTGGGAAGACCTACATGCTCTTCTTTGTGGTGGTCATATTCCTGGGATCCTTCTACCTCATCAATCTTATCCTGGCTGTGGTTGCCATGGCATATGATGAACAAAACGAGGCTACACTGGCAGAGGCCCGCGAGAAAGAGGAAGAGTTTCAGAGAATGCTGGAGCAGCTCAAGATGCAAGAGCAACAGGTCAGGTGACTACAACAGCATTCGGATAGCACAGCCCAATGCTTTATACCCCTCTACCCCACACTTGGCAGCGGGCCTGATGACCTCAAGTTCATGTATGGCTAGATTATTTTTTTTCTATTGGGATCCTACACACTATGTTGGTACAGGTCAACACCTGTGTCAGTACCTGAAAGTGGCTGAATGAACTAATTGTAGGAAGCATGTAGATACTTTGTGATCTGTAAATCACCAGCAAAGCAATAAAGAGTTGTGATCGGCTAATTTCTATTTTTAGTTGCAAGCTGGTAGTATGGCATCTTTGGGCAGTCAGACAACTCACAGCCAAGGTTCAGAAATGGCAGACGATGGGGACGATGTCATAAAGGACTGTAACGGCAGGATCATCCCCCGTCTGATCGTCAGAGCTCCGTCTATGAGACAGGTAAAGCTTTTGCTTGTCATCTCTAAACTTCTGGTCATGTAGTTAATCTTGGTAGTGATCTTTGAGACCTTTGAGAGTATAAATATTGGCACAAAATAAAGAAAGTATATTAATAAAAGATGTTGGCATTATATTGAATATGCAACGCACATAATATCACATCAACGCAGTCCAATGAAGAACAGATATCTCCAAAAAGGCAACTTTACAGGAGAGGCCAAAAACTGTCTTCACTTTCAATGGAAGTCAGAATTTTTTCCAAGCGATTTTGGAGCATTTCTATTGGTCCCTTCATCATGAAACTGATATATAAATGGCAGCTACTGCATTTAATTGATGTAGAAAAGTAGAAATCGACAAAAATGGAGACGTTTTTCATTGGACTGCGACGATATGCCTATATATGCCTATATATATGTATGTATTATGTTATGCGAAAGATAATGGATGGATGGATGAGTATAATCAATTAATATTTCATTTGTAGCAGTAACAGTGATATTATGTTTGGATGCTTTAGCTCATTTATGAACAGCAGTGTTTGATTAATTTATTCCTTAATAAATTATTTCTGTAATTCAAGGCGGGAGCCTTCCAAATAAGTGGTAATACATTTATCATCATAATCCCATGATATGTTAGCAGCTTTGGACTAATCTCAGAATAGCTAGATCAATAGATACGTAGACATTTCATTGAGAGGGAAATCTGGGTGCTACTACACATTGTATCACTTCATAGTTTGCAGAATGCTTATCACCTAATAGTGGTGTTTTATTTATTTATTTATTTATTTTATTAAAAATATTTCCGATGTTTGTTTCTCTCTAGCCAGCACCAGAAGAAGAAGAAGAAAAGATGGACAGCAAGTCCATGTCTTCCAAACATAGCATGATGTACCTGGAGCAGCCCGGGCTGTCCAAAAAAGCAGCCAGCCAGCTCAGCGTGCTCACCAACGCTATGGAAGGTACCACTCAAACAAAAGAGCCTCAGACTTGTTTCTGCTATTGTGTTTCTATGCTGATGTTTGTGCCCCTCAGCACAGATGAGTTCTAATTCATTATTAGCATTCTCCACCGCCGAGCAGCGCAGCTGTTGACATTTCTTTCTTGTTGAGATGAATGCGTGCAGCACACGCTAAGCCATTTGCATATTTAGTGTGAGTGTGTTTGTGTATGCATGCGTGAGATGTGTGAAGTCCCAGTGGTTAGATTTAAAATTCATTGGGCTTAGGCAGTCAGAAGACTGCGCCTGTGCTCTAATTTGAAGTGTAATTGCAGAGATTAGTGTGCTCTGGTTAAAACTCCACCCCACCAGCGAGGGCATATTGTCTGGAGTTCAGCACACATGAGGAGAGGTCAAGCGTATTGTATGTGGAGAAACCCCTGTTGACATACCCCGAGTGGTGATAAGCTTCAGGCTATTTCAGTGTCGAGGGACTGAGGGGACTCCGCTTAGGCCGTCTTTTATTCTGTCCTGTTGTTGCCTACTGTGTCATAGCTAACGTATCATTAAAGGACTTTATGAACACAGTGATAAATACTTTCCTTGTTCAGCAAAAGTCAGAGACCACCATAATATATTTAATTTCCACTCAAAACGTCCTGTGATCGCCGACTTAGCACAGTGTTGTAAGTGATTTTTGGAGATTTGTACTGCGTGTTATTGAAATTTAGTCCTATTGGATTAATCAAATTTAATGTCAACATAACTTAAAGGTCGCATTTTCAATGTAAAAGTAAAACTGCTCACAAATCTGGGTGGACGATAAATATTATCTCATGATATTTCATGCATATAAAGCTTACTACATTGATCGGCCATAACATCAAAGCCACCAGCTTGTACACTTATTCTCTATTTTATCAGCTCCACTTACCATATAGGAGCATTTTGTAGTTCTACACTACACTAGTTCATCTGATTCTGATGGTCAGGACCCCCACAGGACCACCACAGAGCAGGTATTATTTGAGTGGTGGGTCATTCTCAGCACTGCAGTGACACTGACGTGGTGGTGGTGGTGTGTTAGTGTGTGTTGTGGTGTAAGTAGATAAGACAGCAGTGCTGCTGGAGTGTTTAAACACTGTGTCCACTCACTGTCCACTCTATTAGACACTCCTGCTACTTGCTGGTCCACCTTGTAGATGTAAAGTCAGAGACAGTAGCTCATCTGCTGCTGCACAGTTTGTGTTCCTCTAGTCCTTCATCAATGGACACAGGACGCCGCCCACAGGACACTGTTGTCTGGATGGACACTATTTCTGGTTGGTAAACTATTCTCAGTCCGACAGTGACACTGAGGTGTTTTTACACTCCAGCAGCAGCACTGGTGTGTCTGATCCACTCGCACCAGCACAACACACTACTTACACACCACCACCACATCAGTGCCATTGTTGGTTTTAATGTTATGTTTTCTACCATGTACTTGTATTTTTGGGCAGATTCTCTAAATCTTAGTAAATCATGCTCAGTTTTTAAAAATCTCAGTCTTTCTTACTTTTGCATTCTTTCTTCCTCAGAGCTGGAGGGGGCCCAGAGGCCGTGTCCTCCAGGCTGGTATAAGTTTGCCGATATCTTCTTGAAGTGGGACTGTTGTGCACCCTGGATATTCTTCAAGAAATGGGTTCATTTTGTTGTGATGGATCCTTTCGTGGACCTGGGCATCACCATTTGCATTGTGCTCAACACTCTGTTCATGGCCATGGAACACTACCCCATGAGTCCTGAATTTGAGCATGTGCTCACCGTCGGTAACTTGGTAGGTATTCTGTCTTACAGAACATTTGCTTTTGTAGTCTGTTTTGTCTTCGTGATGCAGTGTGAAAAAGCAACAATATCCAAGTACCTATTTTCATCCCGTTAATGTCCTTAATACGAAATTAATATGAAATGTTTTATTTGGGAAACACTCGCAAAATTGGGGTCACTAAGATCAATCGCTATCTGGAAACGCGCCTCAGTTTAGTTGCATATATATTTTGGTTTGCGAAGTGCAGACATCTAAGGCAGAGCAAGGAAGGGGAACTCTGAAAAACTTGCTGCTGGAGTTCTGGGTGGCTTCAGCTGCTGGGATTTGAAGCCAGCAAAGAGTGAGTAAGATTTTGGAAGAGAGGAAGGAACTGGGGAGGTGGTGGGGTGTGAATTTTGTGCGAAAAGGTGAGGACAGAGGAGTGGTTTATATGGAGCGTGTAATGATGGAGAGGAGGCGTGGTCCTTTTCCCAAACTTAAATTACTTCTTCACTAGTGCAAATAATAAATAGTCTGTTACGTAACTGATTAGAACAGTGTTTGAAGTATTTCAATTCTATGTACTGAACTATGACGATGTAAATACAGTTTTTCATTGTTTGGCAGCTTAAACAAAACTACAGAAAACCCAAATTTGATTTGTATTCAAGCCGTAACTTCGCATTTCATACTAAATTTAATTTAATAAATGAATATAAATAGGTTAAACAAGGAGTTGTTTTCGTGAAGAAGTAACACCTTCATGTGATTAAAAGTATCTTGCTGGTACCTGTAAAATTATGTTGTCAAACTGATAAAAATTCTCTTCCACTTTCGTGCCATCAGGTGTTCACCGGCATCTTCACAGCTGAAATGGTGTTTAAGCTCATCGCCATGGATCCATACTACTACTTCCAAGTGGGCTGGAACATCTTTGACAGCATCATCGTCACTCTCAGTCTGGTGGAGCTTGGGCTGGCCAATGTACAGGGTCTGTCTGTCCTCAGGTCTTTCCGTTTGGTAAGCCTGAACCAGAGCTCGGTCATATCAGAGAAATCCCAACTGCACCTGAAATGTTTACAAATTTTTTTTTCCCCTGTATTGAATATTTGACGTGTGTATATTGTGCATATGTGTATGAGTGTTATTATTTGCTTTGTCTTTGTGTCCCTGCTGGATGTGCTGGAGATAGCTGCGTGTCTTCAAGTTGGCCAAATCCTGGCCCACACTCAACATGCTAATCAAGATCATCGGGAACTCTGTGGGAGCTCTGGGGAACCTGACCCTGGTGCTGGCAATCATCGTCTTCATCTTTGCCGTGGTGGGCATGCAGCTGTTCGGGAAGAGCTACAAGGACTGCGTGTGTAAGATCGCGGAGGACTGCGAGCTGCCCCGCTGGCACATGAACGACTTCTTCCACTCCTTCCTCATCGTCTTCCGCATCCTGTGCGGGGAGTGGATCGAGACCATGTGGGACTGCATGGAGGTGGCCGGTGCAGGGATGTGCCTGGTGGTCTTCCTCATGGTCATGGTCATAGGAAACCTGGTGGTGAGTACACTGGTACAAAATGAAATGATGATGGAGATAATGCCACTGGATGCTAAGTCTTTGGATATGATTAAACACTGTAGTCTCTCTGGATATGATTAAACACTGTAGTCTCTCTGGATATGATTAAACACTGTAGTCTCTCTGGATGTGATTACACACTGTAGTCTCTCTGGATATGATTACACACTGTAGTCTCTCTGGATATGATTAAACACTGTAGTCTCTCTGGATGTGATTACACACTGTAGTCTCTCTGGATATGATTACACACTGTAGTCTCTCTGGATATGATTAAACACTGTAGTCTCTCTGGATATGATTAAACACTGTAGTCTCTCTGGATATGATCACACACTGTAGTATCTCTGGATGTGATTACACACTGTAGTCTCTCTGGATATGATTACACACTGTAGTCTCTCTGGATGTGTTTAAACACTGTAGTCTCTCTGGATATGATCACACACTGTAGTCTCTCTGGATGTGTTTAAACACTGTAGTCTCTCTGGATGTGATTACACACTGTAATATCTCTGGATATGATTACACACTGTAGTCTCTCTGGATAAGATTAAACACTGTAGTCTCTCTGGACATGATTACACACTGTAGTCTCTCTGGGTGTGATTAAACACTAGTCTCTCTGGATATGATCACACACTGTAGTATCTCTGGATGTGATTACACACTGTAGTCTCTCTGGATGTGATTACACACTGTAGTCCCTCTGGATATGATTACACACTGTATTCTCTCTGGATATGATTACACACTGTAGTCCCTCTGGATATGATTACACACTGTAGTCCCTCTGGATATGATTACACACTGTAGTCTCTCTGGATATGATTAAACAATGTAGCCTCTCTGGATATGATTAAACACTGTAGTTTCTCTGGATATGATTACACACTTTCGTCTCTCTGGATATGATTACACACTGTATTCTCTCTGGATATGATTACACACTGTAGTCTCTCTGGATATGATTAAACACTGTAGTCTCTCTGGATATGATCACACACTGTAGTCTCTCTGGATATGATTACACACTGTAGTCTCTCTGGATGTGATCAAACACTAGTCTCTCTGGATATGATCACACATTGTAGTATCTCTGGATGTGATTAAACACTATAGTCTCTCTGGATATGATTACACACTGTAGTCTCTCTGGATATGATCACACACTGTAGTCTCTCTGGATATGATTACACACTGTAGTCTCTCTGGATGTGATCAAACACTAGTCTCTCTGGATATGATCACACATTGTAGTATCTCTGGATGTGATTAAACACTGTAGTCTCTCTGGATATGATTAAACACTAGTCTCTCTGGATATGATTACACACTGTAGTCCCTCTGGATATGATTACACACTGTAGTCTCTCTGGATATGATTACACACTGTAGTCTCTCTGGATATGATTAAACACTGTAGTCTCAGTGGATATGATTACACACTGTAGTCCCTCTGGATATGATTACACACTGTAGTCTCTCTGGATATGATTACACACTGTAGTTTCTCTGGATATGATTACACACTGTATTCTCTCTGGATATGATTACATACTGTAGTCTCTCTGGATATGATTAAACACTGTAGTCTCAGTGGATATGATTACACACTGTAGTCCCTCTGGATATGATTAAACACTGTAGTCTCAGTGGATATGATTACACACTGTAGTCCCTCTGGATATGATTACACACTGTAGTCTCTCTGGATATGATTAAACAATGTAGCCTCTCTGGATATGATTAAACACTGTAGTTTCTCTGGATATGATTACACACTTTCGTCTCTCTGGATATGATTACACACTGTATTCTCTCTGGATATGATTACACACTGTAGTCTCTCTGGATATGATTAAACACTGTAGTCTCTCTGGATATGATCACACACTGTAGTCTCTCTGGATATGATTACACACTGTAGTCTCTCTGGATGTGATCAAACACTAGTCTCTCTGGATATGATCACACATTGTAGTATCTCTGGATGTGATTAAACACTATAGTCTCTCTGGATATGATTACACACTGTAGTCTCTCTGGATATGATCACACACTGTAGTCTCTCTGGATATGATTACACACTGTAGTCTCTCTGGATGTGATCAAACACTAGTCTCTCTGGATATGATCACACATTGTAGTATCTCTGGATGTGATTAAACACTGTAGTCTCTCTGGATATGATTAAACACTAGTCTCTCTGGATATGATTACACACTGTAGTCCCTCTGGATATGATTACACACTGTAGTCTCTCTGGATATGATTACACACTGTAGTCTCTCTGGATATGATTAAACACTGTAGTCTCAGTGGATATGATTACACACTGTAGTCCCTCTGGATATGATTACACACTGTAGTCTCTCTGGATATGATTACACACTGTAGTTTCTCTGGATATGATTACACACTGTATTCTCTCTGGATATGATTACATACTGTAGTCTCTCTGGATATGATTAAACACTGTAGTCTCAGTGGATATGATTACACACTGTAGTCCCTCTGGATATGATTAAACACTGTAGTCTCAGTGGATATGATTACACACTGTAGTCCCTCTGGATATGATTACACACTGTAGTCTCTCTGGATATGATTAAACAATGTAGCCTCTCTGGATATGATTAAACACTGTAGTTTCTCTGGATATGATTACACACTTTCGTCTCTCTGGATATGATTACACACTGTATTCTCTCTGGATATGATTACACACTGTAGTCTCTCTGGATATGATTAAACACTGTAGTCTCTCTGGATATGATCACACACTGTAGTCTCTCTGGATATGATTACACACTGTAGTCTCTCTGGATGTGATCAAACACTAGTCTCTCTGGATATGATCACACATTGTAGTATCTCTGGATGTGATTAAACACTATAGTCTCTCTGGATATGATTACACACTGTAGTCTCTCTGGATATGATCACACACTGTAGTCTCTCTGGATATGATTACACACTGTAGTCTCTCTGGATGTGATCAAACACTAGTCTCTCTGGATATGATCACACATTGTAGTATCTCTGGATGTGATTAAACACTGTAGTCTCTCTGGATATGATTAAACACTAGTCTCTCTGGATATGATTACACACTGTAGTCCCTCTGGATATGATTACACACTGTAGTCTCTCTGGATATGATTACACACTGTAGTCTCTCTGGATATGATTAAACACTGTAGTCTCAGTGGATATGATTACACACTGTAGTCCCTCTGGATATGATTACACACTGTAGTCTCTCTGGATATGATTACACACTGTATTCTCTCTGGATATGATTACATACTGTAGTCTCTCTGGATATGATTAAACACTGTAGTTTCTCTGGATATGCTTAGACTGTAGTCCCTCTGGATATGATTACACACTGTAGTCTCTCTGTATATGATTACACACTGTAGTCTCTCTGGATATGATTACACACTGTAGTCTCTCTGGATATGATTACACACTGTAGTTTCTCTGGATATGCTTACACACTGTAGTCCCTCTGGATATGATTAAACACTGTAGTCTCTCTGGATATGATTAAACACTAGTCTCTCTGGATATGATTAAACACTGTAGTTTCTCTGGGTATGATTACACACTGTCATCTCTCTGTATATGTTTAAACACTAGTTTCTATGGATATGATTAAACACTGTATTCTCTCTGGATATGATTACACACTGTAGACTCTCTGGATATGATCACACACTGTAGTCTCTCTGGATGTGTTTAAACACTGTAGTCTCTCTGGATGTGATTACACACTGTAATATCTCTGGATATGATTAAACACTGTAGTCTCTCTGGACATGATTACACACTGTAGTCTCTCTGGGTGTGATTAAACACTAGTCTCTCTGGACATGATTACACACGGTAGTCTCTCTGGATAAGATTAAACACTGTAGTCTCTCTGGACATGATTACACACTGTAGTCTCTCTGGGTGTGATTAAACACTAGTCTCTCTGGATATGATCACACACTGTAGTATCTCTGGATGTGATTACACACTGTAGTCTCTCTGGATATGATTACACACTGTAGTCTCTCTGGATGTGTTTAAACACTGTAGTCTCTCTGGATATGATCACACACTGTAGTCTCTCTGGATGTGTTTAAACACTGTAGTCTCTCTGGATGTGATTACACACTGTAATATCTCTGGATATGATTACACACTGTAGTCTCTCTGGATAAGATTAAACACTGTAGTCTCTCTGGACATGATTACACACTGTAGTCTCTCTGGGTGTGATTAAACACTAGTCTCTCTGGATATGATCACACACTGTAGTATCTCTGGATGTGATTACACACTGTAGTCTCTCTGGATATGATTACACACTGTATTCTCTCTGGATGTGATTACACACTGTAGTCCCTCTGGATATGATTACACACTGTATTCTCTCTGGATATGATTACACACTGTAGTCCCTCTGGATATGATTACACACTGTAGTCCCTCTGGATATGATTACACACTGTAGTCTCTCTGGATATGATTAAACAATGTAGCCTCTCTGGATATGATTAAACACTGTAGTTTCTCTGGATATGATTACACACTTTCGTCTCTCTGGATATGATTACACACTGTATTCTCTCTGGATATGATTACACACTGTAGTCTCTCTGGATATGATTAAACACTATAGTCTCTCTGGATATGATTACACACTGTAGTCTCTCTGGATATGATCACACACTGTAGTCTCTCTGGATATGATTACACACTGTAGTCTCTCTGGATGTGATCAAACACTAGTCTCTCTGGATATGATCACACATTGTAGTATCTCTGGATGTGATTAAACACTGTAGTCTCTCTGGATATGATTAAACACTAGTCTCTCTGGATATGATTACACACTGTAGTCTCTCTGGATATGATTAAACACTGTAGTCTCTCTGTATATGATTACACATTGTAGTCTCTCTGGATATGTTTACACACTGTAGTCCCTCTGGAGATGATTAAACACTGTATTCTCTCTGGATATGATCACACACTGTAGTCTCTCTGGGTGTGATTAAACACTGTAGTCTCTCTGGATATGATTAAACACTAGTCTCTCTGGATATGATTGCACACTGTAGTCTATCTGGATATTATTAAACACTGTAGTCTCTCTGTATATAATTACACACTGTAGTCTCTCTGGAAATGTTTACACACTGTAGTCCCTCTGGATATGATTAAACACTGTATTCTCTCTGGATATGATTAAACACTGTAGTCTCTCTGTATATGATTACACTCTGTAGTCTCTCTGGATATGATTAAACACTGTAGTCTCTCTGGATATGATTACACACTGTAGTCCCTCTGGATATGATTAAACACTGTATTCTCTCTGGATATGATTACACACTGTAGTCTCTCTGGATATGATTACACACTGTAGTCTCTCTGTATATGATTACACACTGTAGTCTCTCTGGATATGATTAAACACTGTAGTCTCTCTGGATATGATTACACACTGTAGTCTCTCTGGGTATGATTACACACTGTAGTCTCTCTGGGTATGATTACACACTGTAGTATCTCTGGATGTGATTAAACACTGTAGTCTCTCTGGATATGATTACACACTGTAGTATCTCTGGATGTGATTAAACACTGTAGTCTCTCTGGATATGATTAAACACTGTATTCTCTCTGGGTATAATTAAACACTGTAGTCTCTCTGTATATGATTACACTCTGTAGTCTCTCTGTATATGATTACACACTGTAGTCTCTCTGGATATGATTAAACACTGTAGTCTCTCTGTATATGATTACACTCTGTAGTCTCTCTGTATATGATTACACACTGTAGTCTCTCTGGGTATAATTAAACACTGTAGTCTCTCTGTATATGATTACACTCTGTAGTCTCTCTGTATATGATTACACACTGTAGTCTCTCTGGGTATAATTAAACACTGTAGTCTCTCTGTATATGATTACACTCTGTAGTCTCTCTGTATATGATTACACACTGTAGTCTCTCTGGATATGATTAAACACTGTATTCTCTCTGGATATAATTAAACTCTGTAGTCTCTCTGTATATGATTACACATTGTAGTATCTCTGGGTGTGATTACACACTGTAGTCCCTCTGGATATGATTACACACTGTATTCTCTCTGGATATGATTACACACTGTAGACTCTCTGGATATGATCACACACTGTAGTCTCTCTGGATGTGTTTAAACACTGTAGTCTCTCTGGATATGATCACACACTGTAGTCTCTCTGGATGTGTTTAAACACTGTAGTCTCTCTGGATATGATTACACACTGTAGTCTCTCTGGATACGATTAAACACTAGTCTCTCTGGATATGATTATGCACTGTAGTCTCTCTGGATATGATTAAACACTGTAGTCTCTCTGTATATGATTACACACTGTAGTCTCTCTGGATATGATTAAACACTGTAGTCTCTCTGTATATGATTACACACTTTCGTCTCTCTGGATTTGATTAAACACTGTAGTCTCTGCATATGATTATACACTGTAGTCTCTCTGAATATGATTAAACACTGTAGTCTCTCTGTATATGATTAAACACTGTAGTCTCTCTGGATATGATTAAACACTGTAGTCTCTCTGGATATGATTACACACTGTAGTCTCTCTGTATATGATTAAACACTGTAGTCTCTCTGGATATGATTAAACACTGTAGTCTCTCTGGATATGATTACACACTGTAGTCCCTATGGATATGATTAAACACTGTATTCTCTCTGGATATGATTAAACACTGTAGTCTCTCTGGATATGATTGCACACTGTAGTCTCTCTGGATATGATTACACACTGTAGTATCTCTGGATGTGATTAAACACTGTCGTCTCTCTGTATATGATTACACTCTGTAGTCTCTCTGGATATGATTAAACACTGTAGTCTCTCTGGATATGATTACACACTGTAATCTCTTTGGATATGATTAAACACTGCAGTCTCGTTGTTAATAATTATTAACAATAATAATAACAATAATCATTTTCCTGACCAATCACAAGGCTGATGCCTCTGGACCCGCGTACACAAACCAGTTTTAGCGTTGGCGAAACTAAGTGAACTAAAGTTAACCCAGTTTAACCAATATCTAGCAAGCTAGACCTTGTGTCTGTATCAACTCCTTCATTGCTTTATCAACAGTACTTTTCCTTCATCCATTCGTTCCTTTATCACCCACATTGTTCTTTGATCCCTTCATTCCTTTATCACCACCAATACTTTTCCTTCATCCATTCGTTCCTTTATCACCCACATTGTTCTTTTATCCCTTCATTCCTTTATCACCACCAACACTGTTCTTTCATCCTATCATTTCTTTATCATCACCAACGTTGTTCCTTCATTCCTTTATCATCGCCAGTATTGTTCCTTTATTCCATCATTCCTTTATCATCGCCAACATTGTTCCTTCATCCTTTCATTCCTTTATCATCACCAACATTTTTCCTTAATCCCTTCATTCCTTTATTATCACCAACATTGTTCCTTTATTCCATCATTCCTTTATCATCGCCAACATTGTTCCTTCATCCCTTCATTCCTGTATCATCACCAACTTTGTTCCTTTATCCCTTCATCATCACCAACACTGTTCCTTCATCCCTTCATTCCTTTATCACCAACATTGTTCCTTCATTCTTTTTTTTTTATTATTATTTTATTAGCCATGCCCAAGCAGTTCTCAGAGAGATTTGATCAGCGTTTTACAAGTCGTATTTTTACAACTGTTGGACAAGCTTTACAGAAAGCTAGTAACAATCTTATTTAGCATAGCTCAGTTTTTGTCATTTAATCTCAATACTTCTGTCTAATGTCTTTTCTCGTCTTCATTTAATATTTAGTGTTGTACATTCATCGTCAGTTCCTCATTTGCTGTTTGTATTGCTCTTGTGTTTTTCTTTTGCTATCCGGATGGGTTCCTCTTTTGAGTCTTGGTTCCTCTCAAAGTTTCTTCCTCTTGCTCTGAGGGAGTTTCTGTCTTGCCACCATCACGCTTGACCAAGCTTGGGGCTTGGTCCCAGATTTCTGTAGGGCCATGACAACATTCATTGTAACAAAGTGTTATTTTAATTAATTTTAATGATGCTTTAATTCAGCTGAAAGGTCGACTGTGTAGTATTTGATTGCGCCAACACTTGCACAGCAGCAAATCTGTCCAACCCGTCTAGTTTTGATGAGCGTGGATAGTTGAGCTGCTCCTGGATGTGTTTGGTAGGTTCCTGAGAGTACATTTAACCACAGAGAAGCAGAGAGAACATGTTCATGCTGAGTGGTGAGACGGAAGCAACCCTGCTGACTTCACGTGTAGTGTTACAGAACAAGGACATACAGATGAGTTGTTAGCTGCTCAGCACGTCACTGCCATGTTTGCGACCTTCACCAAACGCATTTCCTGTCGGGTTATACATAGAGAGCAAAGGAAATGGCCTATCTTAGCAGGCTAACAAAAGCATCATCCATCAGTGCGAGCCAACACATACACACGTCTCATCTGGCGCCCCCATCTGCACTTGTTCAGGAGAACCAGCACAGTGGGACTAAGCACTGTTTCTCCAGCGCCGACTTCTGTCTAAGTTACATGACCTGAGCCAGCAAGCAGTGGTTCTGACCTTGGCTAAGCGCTAAGCCCCAGCTCAAGTGAGCACCTTGGCACACAGGGAACAAACACAGACAGCTGAGAAGCACAGCAGCAGAAGCTGGAGATCCAATGTGTGGCGGCTCCTCACTCTGCGCAGCATGGCACATCAGCGAAATCCTCTAATTGACAAGCAGCAGAGCGATCAGGCAGAGTCCAGATACTGACGCAGGGTGGGACATGTGGTGGTCTGGCCATTGAAATGGCATAGGTCACATACAACATATCATTCATTCTCTTCAACATTGATTAGGGAGGTTGGATAATATCATGTGAACTCAAATGTCAGCAGCTCAAATTGCCTTGTTATTTTGGCATGCGGTGTGAATGTAGTAGAGCTTTATAACATCTTAAAAGTAGCACTTGTTAGCAGACTTGACCTGATGTGTGGTGTCCATCAGCATAATGGTTTAGTTTTACTGCCTTTGTGTGGGAAAATGTGGAATATCATTGATTTTTCACAACTGCTACGAGATAAAGTTGACATGTGTATACCTTCTTAGACATCAGACAGTGTATTCATAAACATTTACTGTAAAAAGTTTCTATGAGGGAGATTTTAGAGGTGGACGTCTGGTTTTCTTTACCACCACTGTAAACAATTTTGACTCAGTAAGCTTCTCTAGAACGAAACGTTTCACACCAGACCACTCTAAACAACTCTGTTTTCTTCTTAACTATTTAATTATGCAGACAAAATAAGTCCTCCTTTTTGTAATAAAAGTAAGGGGAATTCTGAAAGTGTGATGTACTGTGGAAAATAATAATTAAAAATACACAAATAAATAAATAATGCAGTAAAATAAATAAAATGCAGATATTTAGACTTTTCTGGAGTTCAATAAATCAGTTAGCAAATATTTGTTTATTAATGTTTATTGTATTGGTCTTTGTTTTATTATAATATTGTGTATAACTATTAAGTTCAAGCATTAAACAAATAAACATAAGTATATTAAAATTACATATACATTTTTAATTATGTTACTAGGTAATAAATAAGCTCTACATGCAACATTCATTTATACGTTTAATTTTGAGGAACTAAAAATGAGCTATAATAACCTATAAATTAAAAATCTTATTCAAAAAAAGAATTTAAAGACCCCGAAACCTGTTACCTGAAACACGGGGATCTAACATTTGAGTTACATTAACCGGCAAATTAATTTATTAATAAATTCAGTAATTATTCATTGTAACAATAAATTAAAATAACTTTAACCAGATTTGAATTTGGTTCAAATTTTCTTGAACTTCTGATATAATTTATAATATATGATATAATAAGTTACACAAACAATAACTGTTCTGTTTTCTAGTAATGTATATCTTTCTAATTCACAGCTAAGCAGAAATAGATAGGTAAGAAATATGAAAAAGAAATATGATAAAACACTTGAGCGGAGCTTTGTTATAAGGTGGAGCAGAAGAAGTGAGCCATACTTTGAGTTGGAACTTATAGTTTTGCTTTCTATTCTCTTTCATATTCTCTCCATGTTTTTTATCCCGGTCTTTTGAATCTGTCAGCTGTTTCTCTTATGCCCCATAAACATAGAGGCCCTATAGCAGCCTCTCTCCGAGGCTGCTGTAACCATGATCTATATCCAAAGCAAGGAAATAGGAACCCAGAAGTGGGCTAACTGGGTTTAGACGCTAAAGATAGACCTGCAGAAAACATATTTATTGACTCCTTGTCATTACAGACATGACATAAACCTAATACCTGTTATATATACCAGGGACGGTGGGGCCAGTAATTCCAGGCAGTTTGTAAAGTTAAAGTGTTGCAATGAATGAAAGACCTTTTCTTCGTTAACCAAAAAAAGCTACATAGACAAAATCTAGAGCTCTCCATACTCAAAAGGAAGGCACAACCTCTCAACGCTTTCTTTATCCACTTGTTAAGTCTGACCTAATGGCTGTTTCTCTGTCAGCGTTTTTTAATGTCAGCCTTCTTCATTAGTGAGGCAACTTTAAGGGGTTAAAAATGGTCTAAACTGCCTGGTGTGCTAGTAAGACATCTGGGTCTATGGCTCTACTGTGCTGGCTGAAGCTATCGTCTTTTCAGGTTGCAGCAGTGCCGTCTATCCTGTTGTTTAATAGATCCAAACAAACACGTAATAGTAAATCTTGTTCCGTCCTTGTGATGAGAAAGAGAAGAGGTAATGGATGCAGTTGATAATAGTACTTGTATATGAATAATAAATATATACAGAGTGACATTCTGTGATGTACGCTTTATTGACTAATAGCTGGAATTTAAAATGTGTTCTAACAGATACAGGTAGGCAGTGCAGAGATATGAATCTCTTTTTTGTTTTTGTTAGGATCCATATTGCTACTTTCTTAGGAAGCCCAGTAAGAGGACCATTACAGTGATCATCTCTGATTATAAGAAACACATAAACACATTTCTTTGTGTCACTTGGAGATAGAAAAAGCTGCACTTCCGATATTGCTAAGAAGCTTTGCTTCTTAGCTCCTTTTTTCAATGCTGCCAGCTAAGGCAAAAATAGTAAGCCATAACTAGTTAGTTCATTTTATCAGCCCTCGTCTGTCTGACAAGCCTGACATCCGATGCACAAAATGTCAAGATACATAGTGAATCAGCCTGTATCAGTGGTATTTATACATCATAGCCCACTGGCACTGATTAAGCAGTTCTTTCAAACAGTGAAAGTCAGTCACGTCTTAACGAGGGGCTTGTTTTCTCTCTTCTAGGTGCTGAACCTGTTCCTCGCCTTGCTGCTCAGCTCTTTCAGTGGGGACAATCTCTCAGCAGGTGACGACGATGGGGAGATGAACAATCTCCAGATTGCCATAGGCCGTATCACTAGGGGCATAGACTGGGTCAAAGCCTTCGTTGTTGGCCTCATCCAGCGGATCCTGGGCAGAAAACCTGCTAATGATGATGGTGGTGGAGGAGAAGGAGGTGATGGGGGCGGAAAGGACGCTCTTGCCTTAAACCACCTCGATGGAGGCAAGATGGCAGACGGTTTAACCAACTGTCTGGAGTCATCTGCACTGAACGTGCCCATCGCTAAGGGGGAGTCTGATGTTGAAGAAGACGAAGAGTCAGACGATTCATCAGATGAAGGAGAAAAGAAGGTGCTCAACTATATTGTACTGGTTCTTTCTGGTATACTTTCTGATTCTTAGATTTTCTGACCTTATTTTCTTTGCTTTGCAATAACTGCAGCAATGACTTTCATTAGTGCTGTTTTTCTCTTGTCTGGTCAGTGTGTTCTCAATGATGGAGACTCTTCAATGTGCAGCACAGTGGACTACAGACCTCCAGAACCCCCACCAGAAGAAGAGGAGGAAGAGGAGCCGGAGCCTGACGATCCAGAGGCCTGTTTTACTGAAAGTAAGTGTCTTATCTACGCATGATGGCTAAGGTTGGGTACAGTTTTGGGTACAGTGTTGACTCATGCTAGTAAAATGCTGTGTAATGGCGAAAAAGCCCAATGTTCTCCAACAACACCTTATCTAACCTACTTATTAATTTCCTGAAGATATTGATGAAGTTGCCTCACTTTAAATTTTGTCGTTCGTTGAAGGTTCAGTTTCTTAGGTGCTGTTTGCAGGTGTGCTATTAAGGCTAGCGGCAGCTGCTGCAAGGGACTTATATTTTGATATGTATTAGACTATTATTTACCTTTGCCTATCGCATTCTAAATATGGCAGATAGTGGGTGTGGCAGTTGGAGCTAGTGGACACTGTCTGCTCGTTAAAGCAGTACTCTCTTTCAGTGTGCGAGTGTGCGGTATCCATGCAACCTCGGACGTGCTACGTCCGCCATCTTACCAATGTCCTGTGACGTAAGATGTCAGACCACCAACGCTATTCCTTTAAAAGCCCCGTTTACTGGCGGGTTTAGATCCTGTTTGTGACACTGTTCTGTGTGTTTGTCTGAATATGTACTCACTCGGTGTCAAGCTGTAGCTCGGAGAGGAAGTTAATCATTGTTTATCTAAGAAGTAGTGCTAACTTCTGTAGCGTCAGTTCGCTAGCCGTAGCTACGTATACGCAGCCAACGTACAGCGTTTCACTACTTTCTCCTCTGCTTAGAATTCCTCCTCGGCACCGATGAAATCATGGGACAGTGTGCTGGGGCTGCACACTTAAAAATGTCTGCTGGTGCGGTACGTCATCCAGGGACTTCTCGCGTACTGCTCGATGAATACTACGTATTTTGACACCCTAGTCACACTCGTGCACTGCTTTTGCGTACTGTTCAGTATGGAATTACGCGATTCTGGATGGACCCAGATGTGTTTCTTTCAGCTTACTAATGCCCTGCGTGGAACCGAAAATTGGTGTAACTGATGGAACGTGAATCAGTAGTACCAATGGTATCCGGTCCGTACCTATAAAAGAATTTGGGACCCAATCCTAATGACATAGAGGACATAGATATATAGAAAGCCAGTGGGGGTTACAGAAAGTGCTCCATAGGCTTTGTTGATCATGTCTCCCATCTTTTTCTTCATGGTAGACTGCGTGAGGCGGTTTCCATGTCTAAATGTGGACATCACACAGGGCAAGGGAAAGAGTTGGTGGAATCTGCGCAGAACCTGCTTCACCATCGTGGAGCACGACTACTTTGAGACCTTCATCATCTTCATGATCCTCCTCAGCAGTGGAGCGCTGGTGTGTCCTTCTTCAGAATGAATAAGCCCCTACATAATACGTACATAATCCTATGCAGCAGTGATTTTGCGACCTACCTACTGACAGGAAAAAGAGTTTTGTGTTCTTTAGAAGTGCCATTGAGTGTTTTTATGATTTATAATTTTGTTGTTTTCTCAGGCCTTTGAGGACATTTATATTGAGCGCCGGAGGGTGATCAAGATCATCTTGGAGTATGCAGACAAAGTCTTCACGTATATTTTCATAATAGAGATGTTGCTGAAGTGGGTTGCGTATGGCTTTAAGACTTACTTCACCAATGCCTGGTGCTGGCTGGACTTCCTCATTGTTGATGTGAGTTGATTGTGTGTGTTTTTGTTGTACACAGCAGTCTGTATATCTCAGTGATTTCTTTTGTTTGTGTTTACTTGCTTAAAAACGAGTCTTTGTAGAAGAATTGTATTTGTTCTTTTCTTTTTCAGGTGTCACTTATCAGTTTAACGGCTAATCTGTTGGGCTATTCTGAGCTGGGACCAATCAAATCTCTCAGAACTCTTAGGGCTCTTCGTCCTTTACGCGCCCTGTCCAGATTTGAAGGAATGAGGGTGAGGACTTCTCAGTTTATAATAATAATAATATTAACAAAACTTATCATACTAAAGCAGCAGTTTATAGACAGATGATGAAAAACAGTAGCAGTAATGTTTTCATATTCATTCAGATGTCATAAAATGCTTTTATTCAATCAATCAATTATTCAGTCAACCTTTGTTTTCACTCGGGATTACATTGAGAGAGACCCTCATTTACCATGTAGCCGAGCATTACTATAAACTAAAAGGGATTGAAAATAATTTTAAATGAATTTTAATGAGTACTTAAAATGTAAAAGAAATAAGAAGAACAGAGACAAAAATAAGTAAGATAAATCATAAAAGAAAAACAAGCAAGAATAAAACCAAGAATAAGACAAAAGTAAAAAAAAAATAGATATACATATAGTAGGAAAACTTAAAATAGCAAAAGAAAAAATAATAAAAGTAATAATAATAGTAAAAAGGTTGATGTGAGTTGATTGTGTGTGTTTCTAAAGAAACAACTTTCTTTAGAGTCCCGTCAGTCCGTTGTTGTGTTAAGGAAGGAAGATACTCCATTGAAAACAAGAACATTTCACTGTGATCCCAAACTTTTGAATGGCAGTGTATATATATAAAATAATAATAATGAGGAAAATGCATGGCCATCCTAGACATAATGTATTAAAGAGTACCTTAAACGCACATGATCTATAAATGGTTAATGACTAAAGGTCTACGCTCTGTCTCGACTCTTAGAGGCACAAATGACACGTAGCCTATACGCCTCACACACAAGAAATCAGACAGCTTGTGGACTGCATTTATTTCGTATATATATTCGTTTTCGGTAAGCTCACGGATACGGACGGGATGGAGAAGTACCGCTGGAGACTGTGGGGGCAGTGCAAGACGCGACCACTCCCATACTGACACGACAAAGAAGAAACGGCGGGACTTTTTGAAGATTGTTGTGCGAGTTGATTAGAAACTCCCCGAAATGCAAATACACATTATGCAAATAGGCGTAATTTTGTAATCGATTACATCGATTACATTGACGCATCGCCCAGCCCTATTTGACAGCGTCATAAAAGGTGTAATAAGAGTTTCACAGAAGCAGAATAAGAGAAAACGGCTTGTCCATCTTTTCTGTATTTTATAGAAGGTATTCACGGAAGGCCTGTATCCACAGATGTAAGATCATGTCAAGGAGCATAAGTATATTGAGACGTCTACAGAGAAATATCTGACACACCTGATACACCTAAAGGAATGGAAATCAATCATAAATAATTTATGTGTGTTATTTAAGTGTTGTTACTCATCTCTTTGGCTGGCTGTACCACGCTCAGTGCTTACTGTGCCCTTCCATACAGGTGGTAGTGAACGCGTTGGTGGGCGCCATTCCTTCCATCATGAACGTGCTGCTGGTGTGTCTAATCTTCTGGCTTATCTTCAGCATCATGGGGGTCAACCTGTTTGCTGGAAAGTTCTACCGTTGCATTAACACCACCACGGAGGAGCTTTTCCCTATCGAGGAAGTGAACAACAAGAGCGACTGCATGGATCTGATGTACACTAACGAGGTGCGCTGGGTCAATGTCAAGGTCAATTATGACAACGTGGGCCTGGGCTACCTCTCCCTGCTGCAAGTGGTGAGTTTTAGTCCATGTTTTCTTCAAATCTATTAACCACATACTGTGTATTACAGAGTGGAAAGTAAATACAGCTTCTAGGTGTTTCCAGAGCTGTTTGTTTAGCTTGTAGATGTAATGCAGTCATTATTGTAGGGCGTGTCTTAAACCCTAGAGTGTGTAAGTAGGCTGTCTAGGTAGCAGCTGTGTAAGTAGCAGCGTTCTCTCCTCATCTCTCCTCATAAAACAGATTACCTCAGGGCAAAATAAGGTGCCTCAGTAGACAGCATGTTTAAGGTATCTTAGAATTGCGACAGTCTGCCTCAGCCAGAGACTGCCTCAGTCATACACTGCCTCTATCTGTGCAGCTTCTAAAGCTTTGCTATCCAGATTTCAAACAGAGGCTCCTTTCTTTGGTATTTAGTTCAAACTGTAAATACTGTTTGACCAGAGGAGGATGGGTCTCCCCTTGTGAGTCTGGTTCCTCCCAAGGTTTCTTCCTCCAGTTGAGGGAGTTTTTTCTTGCCACTGTTGCCTCTGGCTTGCTCACTGGGGGATATATGTTATAACTGTCTGTTTTCAAAACTCTGTAAAGCTGCTTTGAGACAACATCGTTGTAAAAAGTGCTATATAAATAAACTTTACATGACTTGACAGTCTACAAGACAGCATTTTACTATGCGTAAAATGCTGTCTATGTAGGAGCTCACTAGGTTTTGAGACAGACCCGTAATCGTCCCATAATACGTGTACAAGACTAGAAGGTGTACATTTCATGTCTTGTCTTTTTTTTGCTTCAGAGGATTTAAGGTAATGCAGCACATTGACCTTATTAATGTATAGATTTCTGATAGGCCAACACTCAAAGGTGCTTTTCTGGTCACAGGCTACATTCAAAGGCTGGATGGACATTATGTATGCTGCAGTGGATTCCAGAGAGGTAGTGTCTTGTCCTTTCAGTTCATTGTTTTAGTGTTATTTGCTTATGAATAGAGCTGCTTGATTTATTTGGCTCTGTTTCCTTGCAGGTAGAGGAACAGCCATCATATGAGATTAACATGTACATGTACCTGTACTTTGTCATCTTCATCATATTTGGCTCCTTCTTCACCCTGAACCTCTTCATTGGTGTCATCATTGACAACTTCAATCAGCAAAAACAAAAGATGAGCATCACCTCCTTTTAACTTTAACATTTTATTTCTTTGTTTTTTATTCTAAAAAGAATGATGACAGAAAGAATAATTATTTGTTTGTTGTTTGTTCTGCACTTTGGAGGAGAAGATCTCTTTATGACAGAGGAGCAGAAAAAGTACTACAACGCCATGAAGAAGCTGGGTTCCAAGAAGCCAGTCAAACCCATACCTCGTCCTTCGGTATGCACAACCCAATACACCGCACCTTCTTCTGTTCTCCTTTAAAGGTGCCATAGAAGGCACTTATTCAGTATTTGCTCTTCTGTCAGGGTGAAAATAGCCCAGATGCAGTTTTATACACCATTTACACCCTATGATTTTCTCCAAGAACCCTTTTCTTGGAGCTCATGAATAATTTGAAGAGTTACTGTGACGATCACTCAGAAGCAGCATGCCGACATAGACAGCTCTCCTTATTTAACTACAGCATTGTAAATGCTATTTTCCATTCTGTGGCACCTTTAAATTTTTAACAGAACAATGTAACGGACTCTATTGAAGTGTATCCAGTGTGTTTTGTGCTCTTTTCTGATGGCTTTTTAATGGTGTTTTTCTTCTAGAACATGATCCAGGGCGTGGTGTTTGATCTCATCTCCCAGCAGTTCTTTGACATCTTTATCATGGTGCTCATTTGCCTGAACATGGTGACCATGATGGTGGAGACAGATGACCAGAGTAAAGAGAAAGAGGACGTCCTTTACCAGATTAATCTAATCTTCATCGTTGTCTTTACCGGAGAGTGCGTGCTCAAGATGTTTGCGCTCAGACATTACTTCTTCACTATCGGATGGAACGTCTTTGATTTCATTGTCGTCATCCTTTCCATAGCTGGTAAGTTCCAGATCCACATGGCTAACACGAGTAAATGACAGGATGTAAACAAGGACAAGGAAAGACAGGAGAGCGTGACACATTGACGCACAAGTGGGCAGCACTGCAGCCAAGCCTAAAAAATAAATACAACAAAACTAATAAACCTCACTATTAACATTTATATTTTTCTGTGTTAGCCTTGTTCTATTAGCTAATTACAAGACAGTATATCTACAGGTCAGCTGAAAGTATTTTAAAGGGAACCCCGGCTGGTAACACTTGTAAGCCTTAATATGGTGTAATGACTCTAAATTATTAAGACATGTTGCAAAAAAATCACAAAAGTATCAGATTTATTTATAAATTAACATTTTTATTCTAAATATTTAACATATGGACGCAGCCATTATTTCTAATGCGCAATGCCTGCTGGGTAGATGACGTCAGATGGTTACAGAGTGTTAAACTTGACTGTGGTTGGAAGGAGTGAGTGTTAGTTACTAACCTAGCTTAAAGAAAACCATGTACATTGTGTTGTTGATGTTTCAGTGAAAGGCAGTGTGAAGACTGATATTAGTCTAAACAGCTTCACAAACACAAGGAGAATAGTTAGTGAAGCAGCGTGTGGACCAACACAGCTACCCAAAGACCCCCGCTCTGCTCTCCTCACTTCAGTCTGTATGAGTTTGAGTGGATCAGTAGACCACCACTGGTGAGAGACTCGACGGAGGCTGTTGGTTTTAAGCGTAGACTAAAACACAATGCAGTGCCACAGTTTCCCCACACAGGAAGTCCAAAAGCTCCAGATTATGGAGAACCGCGAGAAGAACCGTGAACATGAACATGCGCTGGATTCTCTCCTAGCGTCCCGCCAACAACGTTTACAGTTGGCGTCAGCTGCTTCTCCCTCGTTTGTGGATCCTGAACATGAAAGTACAGTCTTAGTAGTGAACATACTACTTCACTAATAAAGGAGTGTGAAGCTCAGAGACACTCCCGTTCAGTGTATCTAGCTGTTTACTGAGCGTGAATGTTTCCTGCTAGAAAGCGGAGCTCCTTTAACAGACACTCTCCTTCTCTGTCAACACCAACACACAGCTTCACAACAACTCCAGCACTGTGTCCACTCTCTCCTCCACCCTCTCTGTTCACCATTTACACTAACGTGGTGTGTGATGTCGCCGCTGATGTCAGAAATGTTGTGTTCTGGCTCAAACTGTAAAGACTGAACAGTAGCATGTTTAGTAGCTAGCTGTGCTCAAGCGGGACGGCCGGTTACTGCAACCATTTGACGTCACTACCATGTCAGTAGTTACAACAATGGAGACCTACGTGCAGCGGATTTTACACAAAATCTAATAAATCTGATACTTTTAGTGATTTTTTTTATAACATGTCTTAATAATTTAGAGTCATTACATCATATTAAGACTCACATGTGTTACCAGCCGCGGTTCCCTTTAAGCCAAATCAAATGCTCAGGTCGCAACACAGGTCAGTAAGTTATTTAATAGATGTTATAGCTTTTTGTGTTATGCTGATTATTAACGTGTTTTTGTCTGCTCATTTATTCCGTGTTTGCTTCTATAAGCTGCCGATAACTGTCTAAGCTGTCCACCCAGCCAGCCATAACAATCCTCACACAAGCCTGCTATCTATTAGCTGTTTTTTCCTCTTGTGCAGGCATGTAGCTTGAAAGAATTTTACTCAGTGTGTTAGAGCGCTCTCGGTTTGTGTGCTCATGTATTTACGATGCTGTTCAGTTTGCTGTTTAAAGATTCTCATTTTGGTTCTATCTGTTCTCACCCAAGGTCTCATGCTGTCAGACATAATTGAGAAGTACTTCGTGTCTCCTACCCTGTTCCGTGTCATCCGCTTGGCTAGGATCGGTCGTGTGCTGCGTCTCATCAAAGGAGCGAAGGGTATAAGGACGCTTCTGTTTGCCCTGATGATGTCACTTCCTGCCCTTTTTAATATCGGCCTACTTCTGTTCCTCATCATGTTCATCTTCTCTATTTTCGGAATGTCTAATTTTGCCTACGTGAAAAAGCAGGCTGGCGTTGATGACATGTTTAACTTTGAGACTTTTGGAAATAGCATCATCTGCCTGTTTGAGATCACTACTTCTGCTGGCTGGGACGGACTTCTGCTGCCCATGCTCAACAGCGGCCCTCCCGACTGTGACCCTGACGTGGAAAACCCCGGATCGGACGTGAAGGGAAACTGCGGGAATCCAGGCATGGGTATCATGTTCTTCTGCAGTTACATCATCATGTCCTTCTTAGTGGTGGTGAACATGTACATCGCCATCATCCTGGAGAACTTCAACGTGGCCCAAGAGGAGAGCAGCGACCCCCTGTGCGAGGAGGATTTTGAGATGTTTGACGAGACCTGGGAGAAGTTTGATGCGGAGGGCACGCAGTTTTTGGACTACAACCGCGTGTTTGACTTTGTGGATGCGCTGCAGGACCCTTTGCGTATTCCCAAACCCAACAGACTCAGACTGATCAACATGGATCTGCCTGTCGTAATGGGAGACAAAGTCCACTGTCTGGACATTCTACTGGCGGTCACACAAGAAGTCCTGGGTGACACCACTGAGATGGCGGCCATGAGGGAGAGCATAGAGGCCAAGTTCAAGATGAACAACCCCAGTCCCGCCTCCTTTGAACCCATCATTACCACGATGAGGAGGAAGGAGGAGGAGCGAGCAGCCATAGTCATACAGAGATCGTTCCGCAAGCATCTTCTCAAACGCTCCATCCGCCATGCCAGCTTCTTGCGTCGCTCCAGGAAGAAGAAGGTGAGGCGTCAGGATGACGAGGAACCGCCGGAAACGGGGGGCCTAATAGCACGTAAGATGAATGCCCTCTACGGCAGCAACCCAGAGCTGGCCATGGCTCTGGAGCTTCAGGCCAGGCCTATGCGATCAAACCCCACACCATCAACCCTTGCGCCGCCAGTTACCTACCCCCGGCCACATGGCCGAATGATGGTAGTCCCAGTAGAGGTCACAAACGAAGTAGTTCTCCGCTCAGCACCCACAGCTACACGGGACCTCTCAAGTCCTGAAGGGACGACAGTGAGGGAATCAATAGTATAGTGGACACACAATGCTCAGTGGCTTTTTTCAAGAGGAAAGCGAGGAAGTGTTCAAATGGAGCATCACCTGCACAAACATGACAACCCTGATGCTCCAGAAAGCACTCTGTCTGATGGGATTGCACATTACTGTTAAGGAGTTAACAATGACTCGTGTTCTACGGTGTCTGGGATTGACGTTTTATCACTTTTTTTCAACATCTGTTCCCCATTCTTTCACTCTAACTTTGGGTTCACTACATCTATGTTTTCTTTTTCCCTCTCCCACGAGTCACAGAACTTTCCTGTACATCCAGGATTCCAAAGCGGCCCTTTATTTGATACTAACATGAAGCTGTTGGGGGTTTCTCATCATTTGTACCCAAATTCCCCATGAAAGTATTCTTCTCTACTCTAAAGCTGCTGTAACTAGTCTCTTTAGTTTGTCCGGAGGCCTCACTTTCCTTTGCACTATTTATAAATCCCCAGTTCGTGGCCTGCCAGTTTACAGCAGGGAGATGGAATGAGTCGAGCAGACACTGATCAATTACACGGGAGGTATAGAGTCACATTGGGCAGTATGTGCAACTACGTAAGGCATACATAAACAGTGCAGTGCGCCTGCCTATACCATTTGTTATGAAAGGTGTGGCTATAGTACTGCTGTTTTAGTTTCTCACAGTTGGCTAGTATTCAGAATTGTCCTTCATTGCATGTAGTTATACTTTTTATGTATGCTTCATGAAGTTGCACTTCATGTGCATTGTGACCAAATGTATGTCATATGTCCAGGTTATCTATGTACTTACAGAAGTTTATAGCAACACACATCAGTATACAACCCCAATTCCAAAAATGTTGGGACACTATGTAAAATGTAAATAAAAACTGAATGATTTGCAAATCTTTTATTCACAATAGAAACTAGGACACATATCAGACACTTATTTAGAACTTGATGCAGCAACGCACCTCAAAAAAAGTTGGGACAGGATCACGTCTACCATCAACTCTGCTTTTAACAGCAATCTGTAAACGTCTGGGAAGTGAGAAGACCAACTGGTGGAGATTCAGGAGAGGAACGTCGTCCCATTCTTGTCTGATGTAGGGTTCTAGCTGCTCAACGGTGTTTACTTTGTTCACTTTCTGTTTCATGATGCTTCAAATGTTTTATTAACTGTTGTGATAGACGCAGTATGTGGTTTATTGTCTTGCCAAAATATGCAAGGCCTTTACTGAAACAGTTTTCTGAATAGGAGCCTGGGTCCACCAGAAGAATAAGAATTTCAAATTTTGATTCATCTGACCAGAGAAGAGTTTTCCATTTTGCCGAGAAAAAACAGCAGCGTTTCAGGATTGTGTGGCTTCTTCTTTGCGTGATACATCTTTAGCTTGGATTTGTGGGTTGCACAGTACAATGTGTTCACAAAAAAAGATTTCTGGAAATGATCCTGAGCCCATGCAGTGATTTCCAGAACAGAATCAGGCCTGTTTTTAATGCAGTGAAGTCTGAGAGCCTGGAGATCACGACCATCCAGTACTGACTGTCGGCCTTGTCCTTTGCGCACAGGCATTTTTCCAGATCCTTTGAATCTTTCGATGATATTATGCACTGTAGACGGCGAAATAGCAAAAGTCTTCCAAAGCAACAGTTTTAAGCCCAGGTTTTTGCAGATTTTGGTGAACATCTTTGCTTCTAAGAAATTCTAGAATGCTGTTTTTATGCTAGCTCCACCGACTTTTCCAGCATTTTGTTGCTCCTGTCCCAACTTTCTTGAGATGCGTTGCTGCCATCAAGTTCAAAATGAGAACATTTTTCATGAAATTAAAATGTCTCACTTCCAACATCTGATATGTGTTCTATGTTCTGTTGTGAATAAAATGTGGGTCTATGAGATCTGCCAATCATTGCGTTTTCTTTTTATTTACATTTACCCTATACTCAGCGTCCCAAGCTTTTTATAATTGGGGTGAAGTTTTTGTAAATACATTGCCAAACATGCTTGTTAGACTTTTGCCTAAACTAATAATGGAATTAAAGCGCCCATAATGTGAAGTTCTCATATTTTTTTTGTTTATTTTTCATGAGTAAATAAAACATAAAAACTGGGTTAGGGTTACCTCATTATCTTTTCTTTAGACCCAAACTGTTACCACCTCATATTATCTCGTGTAGACTGAGACTGTGATGTTATTTTGCAATGTTTACAGTTTTCAGAACTGTTTACAGTTTTCAGTTGTAGTGTGTTCTTGGTATGAAAGTAATGTTATAATATTCTGTTTAATTCACAGCTTGCTGTCCACATGCTAGAGGAATCGTAAAGGAGCAGATAGCTTGCACGTGAATATGAATGTTGTAGATATGCTGAAGGGTTTAACTTATTGTCAGTGTCGAGGAGTTTTTTGGACTTCATAACACACACATTAAATAACATGTCTATAAACAGCTTATGCTAGCAATAGCAGTATAACACTAAATGTTTTATGAAGTGAATAATTCTGTATTAACATAAAGGGCCTTAGATTAAAGTGTTAGGAGTTTTATGCTGTTATGAAGGACCATTTCCAAGTAATTGAACGTATAAAGCAGAGTCCCAGGTAGTAATGCCGTATATCGATTTTCATTATTAAATGTATTAATTAATCTAATTGGGTTAAAGTATAAAAGTTCTATTAACAAGACCTGTTTTTTTATACTTAACACGATAACCATTATAACTATAAAAATTGTAAATTTCTACTTTTTGGTAGAAAGACCACTGGAGTATTACTGGAGTATTATTTTATCAAGGATGTTTCTACCTACACATAATATTCATACACATGCAAAAAGATGTATGATAGATTTTCTACTGTAGATTTAATATATCGACAAGGTGGTGTAGTGGTTAGTACAGTGGTGTAGTGGTTGAGTGGGTTTCCTTCGGGTACTCCAGTTTCCTTCCACAGTCCAAACACATGCATGTTAAGTTGATCTCACTCTAATCATCCATGTGAGTGTGTGTTGGCCAAACAATGGACTGGCGACCTGTCCATGGTGTACCCTGCCTTTGCCCGGTGATGCTGGGATTGACTCCAGTGAGCCTGACTAGTGAATAGATCTGTTATATGGTTTTCTTAAAGCTAAAAGAAGTAGCTTTTTTTTTCTTTGTACCATGTTTGCTTTTTAACGTTTACAAAAAGTTTCAGTTCAATTTTAGGCCTCAGCATTATGCTAATGAAGATGTGATGACAGTAGTTGGTGATTCACTCACATCCTCAGAAGACGCATCCTTCACAAAGTTTTGAGTCGTCTTTGAATTCCACCACCAGATTTAATCGCTCAGGCCCGAAGCCCTACAAAATGTTCTTCCTGACGTTGCAGTTGTGCAATCGGTTGTTTACACATGACATCACGTCTGGTTTCTATATAGGGATCACTATCACAGGCTCTCAGAATGCTTATGGTTCGCACTGTTTACAGTTGTTCAAATCAGCCCGAACAAAATCGTCTGGAAGGTTAAGCAGGTGCAGCAGACGGCCGAACGTAACTGCTGCTCCGTTTAAGTAAAGAACCCTAACATTAATGGTAATATGCACTGTGGAGTTAAATACTTGTTGCTGGTTAATCGGTAGCCGCTTGGTACCTAAGCTAAGTTGAGCAACCACTAACAAAAAAGTTCTATACATTTGTTCACATTCATTAGTTTTGTTGAGTAGAAGAAGGAAAAAGTAGGTCTATTGCTTCAACTAAGTTTAGTTAAATATTGATTACATATGTACCTTTTACCTGTAATATCTAAACTGGCACAGTTCTGTCTTTCACCTCCTGCCTTCCATCAAAATTTAACAGGTTATCTGCAAGCTACCTATTGCAATTACACATTTCCACCAGAGAGGGCTCCAGATCCCAAAAACTTACATAGTGCAGCTTTAACCAGTTTTCTATCTTTTAAGTTCCATTAAGAATTGAGAATAACGCTTCACGACAGTCTTATAAACGTAACAAATGTCTGTCCCTTTGGGCCCCTGATATTAATACAGTGTCGTTAACTGATATAGGCTGTTTATAAATTTTCAAGTATTTGATGCTAATGTGTGTGTTATGAAGCGCCTGCGTATCTAATAAAGCGTTAGTGTATTTTCAGTTTGTTTTTATGTTCCTTTTGTATGTAATGCATTGGTTTGAGTTCTTTGAAAGCTGAATCTTAAGTCTTAACGTAAGGAAAAATGTCTTACAACTAAAAAATGTGTACATGAATAAACAAAGCACTTTGGAGAGTTTTCTTTATCTGCTGTAGACTTTGTAGTCTTTAGAATTATTTAATTTAATTTTATTTAATTTAAGTGGGATTCAAATCTTAGACGCAGCAAACATCAGCGCGTTTGTGCAGCATGTGCAGCTTTTGATTACTTGTTCTGTGCCACGCTTTGAAGAATAAGAGAGACTTTAGTGCTTTAGGCTTTATACCTGTATCGCCTGTATATACAATACGCTCACTGGAGAAGCTTTTTCTTTTTTTTCAGAATTCTACCTTCTTTATATCATCAAGATTTTAATAAAATGTTTATCAAACTCATTGTTGATAGAATAAATTTGATAACGCGGTGAAGTGAGTGGTTTTTCTGCATGCCTTAACGCTGACTTGGTCATTGTTCTGTTCTGTATCTTCACAGTACACGGTAACAGTAAGCAGGTTATCAGATGGCACTTCTTTCGAAGAGGACATGCATTCTCGGAAACCCTCATCAGGCACTTTTTCCGTAAGGTTAACGCCCCCTCTGACCGCTCCTCCTCCTCTTACTACACTTTCTATATTTACTCCAGCACTTAAGGTGGATTAGGTGTTAATAACACTGGGATTTTAGACCTATGCATATTTTAGCGTGCAGTACTTCTGCATTCACAGCTGTGTGTGTGATTGTTTCTCAGATATAAAACATGCAGAGTTACATGCAGTCTGATGTAGATCATTTTGGAGGGTAGGTGTGCGTCCAGCACTCAGCACTCAGTGTAATGTGATATTGACAGCACTATGCTGATCGTTTTAAGGTGGCAAGCTGTTTGCTATGCTAATTATTAAACCAGAGTTTTATATAAAATGCGTATACAGAGTTCATTCACATGTGTAAAGTTGTCCTTTCTGGTTTTCGAGTCTGGGCATAGATCACAGACAGCAGCACACAGAGCGAGGTGAAAGTCATGGACCGCTTCCCAAGGCATCTGAGAGGATCGGATAGTGGGACTGTGACGCGTGTTGTGCTTATAGTCATCTGGAGATGTCTTCAGAGCACAAAGACCCCCACCTACAGCCAGTGTAAAAGGTCAAAGTTCAGCCGTGGGCAGTGAATTACATCCTGTCTGCCAGATGATTCTACCACTGTGAAAAAAATGGTCTCCAGTTCTGCGGAAGGACAGCGCACCACAGAGGTGGGACTTTACCTTTCCACCAGCAGGACTCGTCATTTCCAGTTACAGCAAATTCAGTATCTTTATCACATATAGGCTGTGTCTCAAACCCTAGTGAGTGTCTAAGTAGGCTGTCTAGGTAGTGAGTGTGTAAGTAGCAGTGTTCTCTCCTCATCTCTCCTCATAAAACAGATTACTGAGACGCTCTAGTTAGAGAGAGACTGTGTCACGGCTTGTTCCCACCCACTGCAGCACGCCACCGGTGGTTTAGCTGGTTGCTAAGCTACCAGCCGGCATCCAAAACAATAGCCCGAGGCTTAAAATCTGCTAGCATAAATGCTAATGTCTGGAGTATAAAGTGTAAATGGTGAAGGACTCGTTACAGAGTTGATAATAAAATACTGTTTTGTGTGATTATATGACCAGAAACACATTAAAACTCCAGAGAGAATCAAAATAACTCACATTTTAATCACTGCTCCTAGATTAGCCTGTGTTGCATCATGGGATTGTCCTAGCGGCTGAGGAAGTGTTCAATGCTTCCTTAAAATCAGGTCTAAATAAGGTTCCTCAGTAGAAGCATGTTTCAGGTGTGTAAGAATTGGGACAGTCTACATGTCGGGAGCGCATACTATGACGTAAAATGCTGCCTATGTAGGAGCTCAGTAGGTTCTAAGACAGACCCCTAGTACATATTAAGTACATATGGTATGTGGTGTTCGTCTCTCTGTTTTGGTGGAGGCGTGGAATGACTCACGCAACAACTTGAAGTGTAGTCGGATGGTGGATTTACGTGTCGATGAAGGCTTGCAGCAGACAGTATGCATGGGGAGGTAAGTGCTCTGTCTCAGTGCAGAAGGATAGGCTAAACCATCCACAGCGAGGAGTACGAGCACTCCCCCAAAAACACTCTTCCCCCCAGCTAAGACACATATAACAATGCCATTGGCTACTAAGGGGTTCATACGCAGAACACATGAAATGAACACTATAACATTAACACAAAGGTAACTGTATTGCTAGATAACTGCACCAAATCACTATCATTACAATAATAAGACAAAGACTTAAAAAACAGTAGCTGGCCAAAGCTAGCATCTCAGGTCATTAGATTTGGCCTGCCAGAAGACATATGACTATAACTTGACTATTAATTGTATTTTTTTAAATCAAAATTTACTGTAAACATTTAGTATGATATCCCAAAAATATAATATCGCAGTTGTACACAATACCCAATTAATAAGTTAAAAGAGGAAGTTTCTTTTATGTAAAGATCCATTTTTAAACATGCAAAGGCCATATGAACCCGTATTGCAGGCCGGATGAGCCCCCAGACCGGTGGTTTGAGACTTGTTGTGTAAGCTATTGTTAAACAACCAATAACATGCCAAGTGATTTCAAACTTTTGAACGTTGGTGTTTTGTATATGAACTATAACATGCTGAACACAGAGTATCTATACCACCTACCTACCTAACCACTGTCCTTCCCAGCAGAGGTATGGGGGGGCTCAACATCTACCCACAGCGTATCTATTCTAGTACCCCGGTGAGCAAGCAGTGGAAACACAGACTTTCTTTTCCACTGATTAACTAAATAACGCACCTGCCATCTTGCACAATGACAATATAGTGCAGTACTCAGATCCTCCCAGCACTTACCTTCAGAAAAAGACTCACTAATGCTGAGGTGGACTGTCCATGTTGTTTATTAGGAAGTAAAAGATTCAGTACTTTGTACTTTTACATTTGAGCAATTCTAAATACCGTCACTGTCCAAAGAAAAACAAGTATCACAATGGCGAGGACAAAAGGACAAAAGCTGTCTTTCCTTTCAATGTAAGTCAATGGAACCTGAATTTTGATAGCTAATTTTTAGCAAGTAAGCATTTCTATTGGTCCATTCATGATAAAAAATGACACACAATGTAAACGGCAGCTGTCGTGTTCAAAGGTTAAAATCAATAAAAATAGAGATATAAAGTTTTTCTTTGGACAATATGGTTCTTTCTGTTTTACTGAAGTCTGAAGCTCATTTTGTCCACAGTGCCTCTACTAACCATATCAATAATCATCAAACTATTTATATTAATAATAAAATGAATAATCTGAAATTACACTTACAAATTGCTTCAACCTCTATAAATGGTCATTTCCAAGTACCTCATTAGAATATTGGGTTTATTAATGAATAAAATAAATGTCATCCTGTCAGTAAACAGATAACGCAACAAACAGAGTAAATTTAAAAGTGCCAACTTTGCCAACACTGGATTGTCCAATGAGATCCTGATCTCTGAACCAAAGTAAATGGAATCATAAAGCAAGAAATGTTCTCCTCTTACTTTAAATGTAGTCACGTTTAAGTGGAGTAATGTAGCTAAGCCAATGTAAAGCATGCAGGCGCCAAAGTGTTGGTCCTGTCGTCCTGTTGTTGGTCACAGTTAAGATGCTCTGTGTTGTAAATATTTCCTACATAACATGCCCGTCTGGTAAAGTGAGTCTGAGACACAAACGGCTATCGCACAAAATGCTGCAGAGGTTACAGGAACTCTATGTTTCAGCAAATCCCATCGTTTTACAGCAGGAGCCTGCCAAGGAAATCTGCCCCAAACCCAGGAGATAACCACTTGGCCAGATGGGTCAGATGGGGCAGATGGAACACGGAGCCAGGCCTATAAGACTGTGCAGCTGCCAGTCAAGCTCAGACCTTTCTTAGAGCATGTCTGTACTGTGGTTTCATCAAGAGTAAAGCATCTCCTCGGAACTGGTCTCCCTCTTCATTCTGACGGCAATAAAATAAGTTAGATCTGTGGTGATGTCATAGCCATACGTGGATAAGAGTAGGGTTGTAGTGTCTACTCGAGACTCTCAAGACCCTAAACTAGCAGTCTCAGTCTAGACCTCATTTGGGCTCAAGTTTAAGGTGGACTCAGAAATTGTTGTTAGGACCAGCCAAGCATGATGGCTTCGCCTGAGATAACTAGAAGTAAATTATTGTTGCATATTACCAAAATCTGAATAAAACATGATGCATCAACATGAGGTTTCAATCTATGTTTGAAAAACTTACAACAATGACAACTTTCTCTCTTTCTAAGAGCATAACACACTGAGAACAACAACTTGTAAAAACTTGGGCTTGGATGAGCAAGAAGCCTACTTCAGTCCAATGAGGCTGTCCCTATTCAGGCCCCAGAACAGAACCGATTAAACATTTAAGGTGGACAATGAGAAGCTGACCTTAGCTTTGAACTGCATAGCAAGATGGCGCAGTTAAGCGCTCAGGATATGTCTTGTGAAACAAAGTTCACGGAGTTGCAGTTCTAGCGATAGCAACATGTGAGGATGTAGCTGCTGCACCATATAAGGTGGACTGAGAACATTTAACCAAAGCAGGCAAACAGGAAGCTGATTTCAGTCTTGTCTTTGTGTGAACCTAATATGAGGTTATATATTGATGTGTTTTGGTGCTACTACTAGGGGTGTGTTTAAAAAATCGATTTTTTGATTCAAATCAATCTTCTTTTAAATAATCCGATATCGATTCGTATAAACCCGAGATCGACCTTTAAAATGATCATTCCAGCCCCCCCTCCCTCTGCTTACTTTGATATTTTTTTTATTTAGTCATTACCTATCCGATTCTGTGGTGCTATGATGGTTATGCTGAAGATAATTTGCAAGCATATGTTGACATTTATCACTGGGTAAAATGGGAGTTCCCCCCCTTAGTCATTTCTTGAGCCCCCTTGCCCTAGTAATCCTGCCATCAAACCTGATTTGTAACTAGTTCATTAATTGTATTATATGTATTTATTTAATTACAGAAGCCACACAAACACAAATTATATTGTACTACAGTGCAGTAACTTTACAGTTACTCAGTTTGCTGACTGTCCTCAGTCTGTTCTTTTTCAAATATAGCTTAAAGAGGACATAAAGTCCTCGTCACTGCCTCCAGTTACTATGCAAAGTTTGACTAAGACTATAATAAAGTAATAATCAATAATGTTTTAGGGAACATGATATTTTATATTATATTCTATAAAGATGTTGTTTTAGTATATATATATATATATATATATATATATATATATATATATATATATATATATATGTTAAATTAATGATAATGAAGGTACAAGGTTTCTTTATCACTCCTGGTCTGGACTTAACTACCAAAAGTCTTGGTGTTGACTCAGACTTCATGTATACTGGTCTGGACAGTTTCTCCAACACTCGGACAACATGGAGCAGCTTCAGCTCAGAGTTCAACACTGAAGAGACTGAAGAGACGAGCAGCTCCACCTTTATTAGCACCACAACCACAACAGTGACTGGAAGTAGCAGCCATGCTGTGTGAGTGGATCACTGTGTGCTGGTTGAAGCAGATCATCTTCAACTGAAAGTTTCACAGAGACACTTTTCATCTACTTTGTGTTTGATGTCCAGATGAAAGAGAGCAGCTAGTATAGGTAACGTTAGATACTAGCAACTCCAAGTATTCATAGCTAGCATAGTGTGTACAAACTGTAGCACTTAACCCATGTAAGCCTTGATATGATGTAATGACTCTAAATTATTAAGACAGGTTGTAAAAAAATCACTAAAATTATCAGATTTATTAGATTTTCTGTCAAATCCCGCTGCACGTTGGTCTCCATTGTTGTATCTACTGACGTGATCAGCGGGTTGTGACGTCAAATGGTTGCAGTAACCGGCCGTCACGCTCGAGCACAGCTAGCTACTAAACATGCTACTGTTCAGTCTTTACAGTTTGAGCCAGAACACAACATTTCTGACATCAGCGGTGACATCACACACCACGTTAGTGTAAATGGTGAACAGAGAGGGTGGAGGAGAGAGTGACACAGTGCTGGAGTTGTTGTGAAGCTGTGTGTTGGTGTTGACGGAGAAGGAGAGTGTCTGTTAAAGGAGCTCCGCTTTCTAGCAGGAAACATTCACACTCAGTAAACAGCTAGATACACTGAACGGGAGTGTCTCTGAGCTTCACACTCCTTTATTAGTGAAGTAGTATGTTCACTACTAAGACTGGACTTTCACCTTCAGGATCCACAAACGAGGAGAAGCAGCTGATGCTAACGCTAAACGTTCTCAGGAGAGAATCCAGCGCATGTTCACGTTCACGGTTCTTCTCGCGGTTCTCCATAATCTGGAGCTTCTGGACTTCCTGTGTGGAGAAACTGTGGCTCTGCATTGTGTTTTAGTCTACGCTTAAAACCAACAGCCTCCGTCAAGTCTCTCACCAGTGGTGGTCTACTGAACCACTCCAACTCATCCAGACTGAAGTGAGGAGAGCAGAGCGGGGGTCTTTGGGTAGCTGTGTTGGTCCACACGCTGCTTCACTAACTATTCTCCTTGTTTATGTTTGTGAAGCTGTTTAGACTAATATCAGTCTTCACACTGCCTTTCACTGAAACTACATCAACAACACAATGTACATGGTTTTCTTTAAGCTAGGTTAGTAACTAACACTCACTCCTTCACACCACAGTCCAGTTCAGCACTGACACCATCTGACCTCATCTACCCAGCAGGCATTGCGCGCCAGTAATAATAGCTGCGTCTATATGTTAAATATTTAGAATAAAAGTGTTAATTTATAAATAATTTTGCTGCTTTTGTGATTTTTTACAACATGTCTTAATAATTTAGACTCATTACACCATATTAAGACTTACAAGTGTTACCAGCCAGTGTTTCCTTTAAGGTGGAACGCAATACTTTATTAAGAAGCTGGCAAATAGGAAGCCAATTTTATGCATTCTATGGAACATTTTAACATTTTAACAACATTATTGCTATTTTAACAACATTATAGCTATTTTAACAACATTATAGCTATTGAATGGTTGAGATGAACTGGGCCTAGACTGTGTAATATATCAGACTCTTCGCCATGGTTACTTGTTTAATAACTTTTTTTCAGATTCTGACTCAGAACTCATGCCTGAATGAGCTGATTTGCATCACACTCAGGCACTAACTCTGCTCGGCGATCTCCACCCCGTGCACATCGTAGAGGGAGGTCCACACTATTCTCTCTCTCTCTCTGGCTCTGAAGGCAGCATCTGAAACCTTCAATTTCAGCTCCAAGTCAGGTTCTCCTGGATCCAAGTCTTTTACTTCATGACATCATGCATCGCTTGATGTTAGGCTGTTTCCTGCTGGCGCTGGTCAACTTCTCAGGTACGTCTCCGTCTTGGTGTCTGTCATAGAGAAGACCTGCACAGCCTTTCTTCTCGCTGGAGTCTTTCTCTTTGGTGCATTTCTAAGCTCAGTTTCTGACTGAAGATCTAACTGTCGTGCTGTTTTATGTATTAAAGCCATGTATATATATTTTTTGTTCATCTTTAACATGTTTAACTGTTGTAGGGCTTGTTTTGCATACGGTGGATGCACTGCAGCCTTGTTTTCAGTGTTATGCTTCCTCTCCATCTGTGCACAAAAGAGGAAGTCAGGGCCTCAAAACATGCAGATCTTTAAACCATTTCACATTCCTGTAGCATGTGTGCAGTCAAAGGTTTGGGTGCATTTGATGCAGTGGATGTTTGGCGTAATCTCAAAGGCGTTCCATCTTATAGGCTTCTAAAGAATAAAACTCTCACATTGAATTTACTGCAGTGACTATTTAGTGGCTTATATTTTCAACCAGTTAGCATAGAATGTTGAGGAAAATGTTAATATAAATAAACCATTTTAATCTTTTACCCTTCTCTCAATGCTCTCATCGTTCTGGAGAGGATGGAGACAAAGTTCTACAACCCAGACCATGTAAATAAATGAGAGTCAGATTGAGAGTCCCAGTCATAAACCTTCATGTTTCCAACTCAAGGCCACATCTACCTCAGAATCTACCGAGATATGATCAGATCGGCGCTGAGTTTGGTGCAAAGCAGTACACCTCTCATTGTTTTTTTGGCGAGTGAAGGGAGAAAAATACCACCACAACCCATCTGGACAGACATGAAATGATCCGGTAGCACCTGCAAAGGAGTAAATGACCCACATGTGAATTTAATAGCGTCCCAGCTCAAAACGTAATGTTAACGAAGCTGAGTTACGTCTGAATCTTTCGAAATGCCCCTCAGACAGTTCTGAGCAGCCGACATATGTAGAACTTCTTCAAGCCTGTTGGTAAAGCATTCATAAAGCTATGTAAAGGAATGTCGAGCTGCATCAAGACAAGAAGAGCCTACATTTCTAAAGAATCTTTGAGTGCGTCCGAAATCGCGCACTTGTCTACTACTCAGTAGGTAAATCAGTAGGCGAGTGTGGCTAGTATGTCTGAATACTCAGTAGGTAAATCAGTAGGCGAGCGCGGCTAGTATGTCTGAATACTCAGTAGGTAAATCAGTAGGCGAGCGCGGCTAGTATGTCTGAATACTCAGTAGTAAATCAGTAGGCGAGCGTGGCTAGTATGTCTGAATACTCAGTAGTAAATCAGTAGGCGAGCGAGGCTAGTATGTCTGAATACTCAGTAGGTAAATCAGTAGGCGAGCGAGGCTAGTATGTCTGATTTCTCAGTAGTAAATCAGTAGGCGAGTGCGGCTAGTATGTCTGATTTCTCAGTAGTAAATCAGTAGGCGAGCGCGGCTAGTATGTCTGATTTCTCAGTAGTAAATCAGTAGGCGAGTGCGGCTAGTATGTCTGATTTCTCAGTAGTAAATCAGTAGGCGAGCGCGGCTAGTATGTCTGAATACTCAGTAGTAAATCAGTAGGCGAGCGTGGCTAGTATGTCTGAATACTCAGTAGTAAATCAGTAGGCGAGCACAGCTAGTATGTCTGATTTCTCAGTAGTAAATCAGTAGGCGAGTGCGGCTAGTATGTCTGATTTCTCAGTAGTAAATCAGTAGGCGAGCGCGGCTAGTATGTCTGAATACTCAGTAGTAAATCAGTAGGCGAGCGTGGCTAGTATGTCTGAATACTCAGTAGTAAATCAGTAGGCGAGCGTGGCTAGTATATCTGAATACTCAGTAGTAAATCAGTAGGCGAGTGTGGCTAGTATGTCTGAATACTCAGTAGTAAATCAGTAGGCGAGTGTGGCTAGTATGTCTGAATACTCAGTAGTAAATCAGTAGGTGAGCGTGGCTAGTATGTCTGAATACTCAGTAGTAAATCAGTAGGCGAGCGTGGCTAGTATATCTGAATACTCAGTAGTAAATCAGTAGGCGAGTGTGGCTAGTATGTCTGAATACTCAGTAGTAAATCAGTAGGCGAGCGTGGCTAGTATGTCTGAATACTCAGTAGTAAATCAGTAGCGAGCGTGGCTAGTATGTCTGAATACTCAGTAGTAAATCAGTAGGCGAGTGTGGCTAGTATGTCTGAATACTCAGTAGTAAATCAGTAGGCGAGCGTGGCTAGTATGTCTGAATACTCAGTAGTAAATCAGTAGGCGAGCGTGGCTAGTATATCTGAATACTCAGTAGTAAATCAGTAGGCGAGCGTGGCTAGTATATCTGAATACTCAGTAGTAAATCAGTAGGCGAGCGTGGCTAGTATATCTGAATACTCAGTAGTAAATCAGTAGGCGAGCGTGGCTAGTATATCTGAATACTCAGTAGTAAATCAGTAGGCGAGCGTGGCTAGTATGTCTGAATACTCAGTAGTAAATCAGTAGGCGAGTGTGGCTAGTATGTCTGAATACTCAGTAGTAAATCAGTAGGCGAGCGCGGCTAGTATGTCTGAATACTCAGTAGTAAATCAGTAGGCGAGTGTGGCTAGTATGTCTGAATACTCAGTAGTAAATCAGTAGGCGAGTGTGGCTAGTATGTCTGAATACTCAGTAGTAAATCAGTAGGCGAGCGTGGCTAGTATGTCTGAATACTCAGTAGTAAATCAGTAGGCGAGCGCGGCTAGTATGTCTGAATACTCAGTTGTAAATCAGTAGGCGAGCGTGGCTAGTATATCTGAATACTCAGTAGTAAATCAGTAGGCGAGCGTGGCTAGTATATCTGAATACTCAGTAGTAAATCAGTAGGCGAGCGTGGCTAGTATATCTGAATACTCAGTAGTAAATCAGTAGGCAAGCGTGGCTAGTATGTCTGAATACTCAGTAATAAATCAGTAGGCGGTCGCGGCTAGTATGTCTGAATACTCAGTAGTAAATCAGTAGGAGAGCGCGGCTAGTATGTCTGAATACTCAGTAGTAAATCAGTAGGTGAACGTAGCTAGTATGTCTGAATACTCAGTAGTAAATCAGTAGGCGGTCGCGGCTAGTATGTCTGAATACTCAGTAGTAAATCAGTAGGAGAGCGCGGCTAGTATGTCTGAATACTCAGTAGTAAATCAGTAGGTGAACGTAGCTAGTATGTCTGAATACTCAGTAGTAAATCAGTAGGCGAGCGTGGCTAGTATGTCTGAATACTCAGTAGTAAATCAGTAGACGAGCGCGGCTAGTATGTCTGAATACTCAGTAGTAAATCAGTAGGCGAGCGTGGCTAGTATGTCTGAATACTCAGTAGTAAATCAGTAGGCAAGCGTGGCTAGTATGTCTGAATACTCAGTAGTAAATCAGTAGGCGAGCGTGGCTAGTATATCTGAATACTCAGTAGTAAATCAGTAGGCAAGCGTGGCTAGTATGTCTGAATACTCAGTAGTAAATCAGTAGGTGAGCGCGGCTAGTATGTCTGAGTACTCAGTAGGTACTGAGTAGTAGTGAACGGTACCCGAATGACCTCCTGAATCAGCAGCCATGTTTATGTAGGCGACAGCACACTGTGTATCCCATGATTCACCTGGAGCGGCGGATGAATTCAGAGTGGAGTAAATAAACGGTGTAAAGCTGAACGTCGGCTGTGTGTACGTAGCTACTGCTAGTGAACTGCCGCTACAGAAGTTAGAGCTACTGCTGAGATAAACAATGATTACATTCTTCCCGTTTCATCTTCTCTGAGCTACAGCTCCACACTGTCTGATACATAATCAGACAAAAACACAGATCAGAGTCACTAAAGAATCTAAATCTGTCAGTAAACAAGCTTTTAAATGAATAGCAGGACTTTTACGGTGGTGGTCTGACGTCTTGAGTCACAGGATGCTGGTAATATGGTGGACGTAGTACGTCTGAGATTGTGTGGTACTAAAACTCACCTACTGAAATTACCTACTAGTCTGACGCTCGAGCAGCACGTACTGACTCTAATCTAGTACCTACTGACTGGTAGGCGATTTCAGACACACCTTAAGACTAAGAAGACTTGTGATGGTGCAAGGTAGTCTATCACCAGTGTTAACAGTACCAATGTGAATGTTTAACTTAATATAGTATTTTGTCCTGGATGGGGGACCCTGTATAAAAGAAAAAGAATTAGTAAATGTATACGTGTGAGAATACTCACCGATAATGCCTAAAGAAGCTATTTAACAGCGCTATGTACGTGTGGATAAATGTATGGATGTAATTGAGTGTGTGTAGTTGGGTAACATCACGGGGCATCAACCCTCTTGTGAGGTATCGGTTTAGATAGGGAGGGGCTTCTGAGATAGGAGCTCACCAGGTATGTTCAGAAGGGGCTTTCTCTCCTACCTGTTGGTCACTTGCCACATACGCCTCATTAAAAGGTATAGCAGTATAGAGAGGTATAGAGAGAGAAGAGAGAGTAAAAGTTATTTCTAATGTTTATCCTTGCATTTGAAAGTGGGACCTTGTTTCCTTATGACCACATCCATACCCATAGTATGTAAAACCCAGAGAATCTCCTTTTGGGGGGTTACATTTACATTTGTGTAATCTGACAGTTAATAATAGTAATAATAATAATAAAAATAATAATAATAATAACCTTTATTTATAGAGCACGACAACCAGTGGCATCTCAAAGTGCTTTACGGACAGTTTTCATCACTAATAGAAGAAAGTCAGCAGTCTTAATAAGCCAAAGATGAAGTTCAAATTTATAGCTACTAGAACATTAAGCTTTTAATTAAACGCCAAGTTAAAGAGAGACGTTTTAATTGTTTCTTAAAAGTGAGCACCGAGCGCGGAGGGGTGGCAAGGAGCCCAACAGTTTAGCAGCAGAATATCTGAAAGAGGTTGTGACGTCATCATCATTATTACTCTGAAACCTCCCACTACTGCTGTACATTGACCCCTCACTCTTTCTTTAATAAACATTCTTCACTGTACTCGTGCTGGGACTGAGGCCTAGATCCACCGCTCTGAACGCTGCCTTTCCTCTTCCTCTCTTTCCTCCACGCAGCCGTTGCGGCACAGTTCCGCGTACAGCAGACGCCCAGGTTTTATGGTGTGAAGACAGGAATGCAAGTTCGCATCATCTGCTCCACCTCTGACCCCACCCAAAGCTCACTGGAGAGGAAATGGTTCAAGGCCAAGAAGTACAACGATAAGAAGTCACTGTACGAGCTTACCAAAGAACAAAAAATCCGCAACACAACATTATTGATTAGGAAGGCAGAGCTGGGCGACAGCGGCATCTACTATTGCAAGGTTGGCGAATCTTTTGGAGCTGGAACGGAAGTGCAAGTGCTGAGTAAGTAAGAATGAACTGGTTGGAATGGAGGACCTTTTAAAAAAAAAAAAAAACTGGACGTACGATTTTTCTTACATATTTGAGTCAACTTTTTTAGAAGTAACAGAAAAAAACTCAAAATAAATGAATAACATGAAATAAGGGGTGTGTCTCAAACCCTACTGAGTGTCTAAGTAGGCTGTCTAGGTAGTGAGTGTGTAAGTATCAGTGTTCTCTCCTCATCTCTCCTCATAAAACAGATTACTGAGACGCTCTAGTTAGAGAGAGACTGCGTCACGGCTTGTTCCCGGCCGCTGCAGCACGACACCAGTGGTTTAGCTGGTTGCTAAGCTCCCGGCCGGCATTCAAAACTATAGCCCGAGGTTTAAAAATCCGCTAGCATAAATGCTAATGTCTGGAGTATAAAGTGTAAATGGTGAAGGACTCGTTACAGAGTTGATAATAAAATACTGTTTTGTGTGATTATATGACCAGAAACACATTAAAACTCCAGAGAGAATCAAAATAACTCACATTTTAAAACCACTTCACTGCTCCTAGATTAGCCTGCGGTGCATCATGGGATTGTCTTAGTGGCTGAGGAAGCGTTTGATGCTTCCTTAAAATCAGGTCTAAATAAGGTTCCTCAGTAGCAGCATGTTTAAGGTATGTAAGAATTGGGACAGTCTACATGTCGGGAGCGCATACTATGACGTAAAATGCTGCCTATGTAGGAGATCAGTAGGATTTGAGACACGCCCAAGATGATGTCTTAATATGATGACATCTAATCTCATAGTCGTTTACTCAGCATGACATGAAATAATATCATCAGAATATTAACGACAGTAATTCTGTATATCTCAATTCGTGTCGAGATGGCTATGATTAAAATCCACATGTGAAAGCGCATCTCACCAATATATAGACTTTCATTGTAATTTGAAAGTACCTGTTGTCCTACATTATGTATACGTGATTAATGGACATCTGGTTCCATTGACATGCTTTAAAATAAGGTCATGTTTATTCCTTTACCTGTAAATTTATTCTTTTAAAGATGTGCTTCTTTTTGCCACAGCGATGATATATGCTACCTGTCAAAAGTTTGGGGATATATAGCTTTTTATGGAACAGTGGTCAAGTTTAATAAAGACAAGCCAGGTTTATTTTAGAGAAGCAATACTGCATAAACTCTGTGTGTTTACTTAAAATAAGTTAAATATCGTCTCTGTCCCATGAAAAAAAATTCCGAAATTGCAACTTTACAGAAGAGACCACAAACATACTGTACTTACAATGTAAGTCAATGGAACCAGAATTTTTCCCAAGCTATTTTAGAGCACTTCTAAATATTCACACAATGTAAACAACCACTGGTGTGTTCAAAGGATTTAGAAAACTCAAAATAGATAAAAATGGAGATGCATGTTTTTCATTGGACAGCAATGATATTTTCTATGTATTCATGAAGTTATTGTTGTTTTTAATCGTGTTATGAATATATATGTATATGTATAAAATTGTTTCCCTATGAATAAATAACGGTTTTGCTGACCACCCAAAAAAATATTTCTTACTGATTTGTTCCCAGACATTTTAGACACATTCTTAGGAGAACTTCTTCTCTTATCTCCGTCAGGACACAGCAGTTTCAAGCAAGCTGCACACAGGAGCAACATGAAAGATTTCATCATCTTCCTCCAGTCTTTTCTCCTCGTGCTGTGCATTGTACTTCCAGCAGTTTGGCATTACAGGCTGGTGAGAGCTAAACTCATCAACATAGACACAGATATAGACGTTCTTTACACTG
>CM038715.1:41758995-41858995 GCA_021613375.1 Megaleporinus macrocephalus
GTTCTGGTTGGTGTTGTGGTTGTGTGTAAATGTTCTGGTTGGTGTTGTGGTTGTGTGTAAATGTTCTGGTTGGTGTTGTGGTTGTGTGTAAATGTTCTGGTTTCTGGTTGGTGTTGTGGTTGTGTGTAAATGTTCTGGTTTCTGGTTGGTGTTGTGGTTGTGTGTAAATGTTCTGGTTACTGGTTGGTGTTGTGGTTGTGTGTAAATGTTCTGGTTGCTGGTTGGTGTTGTGGTTGTGTGTAAATGTTCTGGTTACTGGTTGGTGTTGTGGTTGTGTGTAAATGTTCTGGTTTCTGGTTGGTGTTGTGGTTGTGTGTAAATGTTCTGGTTTCTGGTTGGTGTTGTGGTTGTGTGTAAATGTTCTGGTTACTGGTTGGTGTTGTGGTTGTGTGTAAATGTTCTGGTTGCTGGTTGGTGTTGTGGTTGTGTGTAAATGTTCTGGTTGCTGGTTGTTGTTGTGGTTGTGTGTAAATGTTCTGGTTGCTGGTTGGTGTTGTGGTTGTGTGTAAATGTTCTGGTTGGTGTTGTTGTTGTGTGTAAAATGTTCTGGTTGCTGGTTGGTGTTGTGGTTGTGTGTAAATGTTCTGGTTGGTGTTGTGGTTGTGTGTAAATGTTCTGGTTGTTGTTGTGGTTGTGTGTAAATGTTCTTGTTGCTGGTTGGTGTTGTGGTTGTGTGTAAATGTTCTGGTTGCTGGTTGTTGTTGTGGTTGTGTGTAAATGTTCTGGTTGCTGGTTGGTGTTGTGGTTGTGTGTAAATGTTCTGGTTGGTGTTGTGGTTGTGTGTAAATGTTCTAGTTGCTGGTTGGTGTTGTGGTTGTGTGTAAATGTTCTGGTTGGTGTTGTGGTTGTGTGTAAATGTTCTAGTTGCTGGTTGGTGTTGTGGTTGTGTGTAAATGTTCTGGTTGCTGGTTGGTGTTGTGGTTGTGTGTAAATGTTCTGGTTGTTGTTGTGGTTGTGTGTAAATGTTCTGGTTGCTGCTTGGTGTTGTGGTTGTGTGTAAATGTTCTGGTTGGTGTTGTGTGTAAATGTTCTGGTTGCTGGTTGGTGTTGTGGTTGTGTGTAAATGTTCTGGTTGCTGGTTGGTGTTGTGGTTGTGTGTAAATGTTCTGGTTGGTGTTGTGGTTGTGTGTAAATGTTCTGGTTGCTGGTTGGTGTTGTGGTTGTGTGTAAATGTTCTGGTTGGTGTTGTGGTTGTGTGTAAATGTTCTGGTTGCTGGTTGTTGTAGTTGTGTGTAAATGTTCTGGTTGCTGGTTGGTGTTGTGGTTGTGTGTAAATGTTCTGGTTGCTGGTTGGTGTTGTGGTTGTGTGTAAATGTTCTGGTTGCTGGTTGTTGTAGTTGTGTGTAAATGTTCTGGTTGCTGGTTGGTGTTGTGGTTGTGTGTAAATGTTCTGGTTGCTGGTTGGTGTTGTGGTTGTGTGTAAATGTTCTGGTTGGTGTTGTGGTTGTGTGTAAATGTTCTGGTTGCTGGTTGGTGTTGTGGTTGTGTGTAAATGTTCTGGTTGTTGTTGTGGTTGTGTGTAAATGTTCTGGTTGCTGGTTGGTGTTGTGGTTGTGTGTAAATGTTCTGGTTGGTGTTGTGGTTGTATGTAAATGTTCTGGTTGCTGGTTGTTGTAGTTGTGTGTAAATGTTCTGGTTGCTGGTTGGTGTTGTGGTTGTGTGTAAATGTTCTGGTTGGTGTTGTGGTTGTGTGTAAATGTTCTGGTTGCTGGTTGGTGTTGTAGTTGTGTGTAAATGTTCTGGTTGCTGGTTGGTGTTGTGGTTGTGTGTAAATGTTCTGGTTGGTGTTGTGGTTGTGTGTAAATGTTCTGGTTGCTGGTTGGTGTTGTGGTTGTGTGTAAATGTTCTGGTTGCTGGTTGGTGTTGTGGTTGTGTGTAAATGTTCTGGTTGGTTGTTGTGGTTGTGTGTAAAGGTTCTGGTTGGTTGTTGTGGTTGTGTGTAAACGTTGGTGTAAATATTAACCAGTCTGTTACGTAACAGTGTAGTATTTGGAACTCGGCCCGTTTATCCTCCCTCTTCTGTAAAAGCAGGATTTATATCTGAGGATCAGAGTTTGAGGTTCAGGGTATGTACAGTACTGAGTACTGACCTCTCACTAGTACACTGTATATATGGGTTTACAGTCTATGGCACCTTTAAAATCGGAGTGAACAGGAAATAATAATTGTTTTATGACACTCAGAGTGAAACTAGACGGTTAGCTGAGCACTGTCTCAATGATGGGGGTGGGAGGGGGCTGTGAAGCATGTTATTGGTTAATGTTATTTTTGCAGCCCACTGGTGAGGTCATTAAATTTCACAAGTTATTTTATAATAATGTGATAATTATTATTATTATTATTATTATTATTAATGTGAGTAGTTGTGATTCTAGATTGACTTCAGTTACTAATAAGCCTGCAGTTTAAGTGACTCACCGTTTAGGATAAACATTGATCTTCCATCCTTCATCTCCTGACCTGCTGACCAGTACAGGACCAGGATGAGCCCTCGGTTTATAAAGGTAGTTTGATAGAAGTGTGTGACGTCTGTTCGTCCTCTGTCTGTGTTTTATTAATGCTGTATCTTTGATTACCTCTCTTTCTGTGTTCTGGTGTAATTGCTGTTCTCTGCTGTGTATATGAGCAGCCTGGTCTGGTCTTGTAGAAGCGTTCGTGTTTAAGGTGCTCTGTGTTTTGGTGATGAGAACTACATGGAAAGGAACAGCTCTGGCGTTGAGGCTCGTTCCACCACAATAAAGGCATGTGGTCATCATCTGTCTTCTCTTTCACTTCACGTCTTTCACCGTAAACAGGAGACAGTCAGGTGTTTTTCTAAACTCAGCACTTTGACTGGATCTGTTCGCTTTGACTCTGATAATAAGATCTCGTGTGATGTGACCGATCTAACTGACCACGCTGACCAAACAACCTTTTAATTACAGACAAACAAGTAACAGCACCGGCTCAAAACTCTCACCAGCCGCTCAGTGGACACATCCGTCTGACGTCCACCATGTGGCCACTTTAAACATTACACTGTCTCTAACTGGACTCCTGCAGACACACGCTATGTGTTTCAGATGAAGTGGAAGTTAGTGGAAGCACTAAGTGGGTATTTCTAATAAAGTGGCCAGTTAGTGTAGGTACAAGGTACGTGTTTCTAATAAAGTGGCCAGTTAGTGTAGGTACAAGGCACGTGTTTCTAATAAAGTGGCCAGTTAGTGTAGGTACAAGGTATGTGTTTCTAATAAAGTGACCAGTTAGTGTAGGTACAAGGCACGTGTTTCTAATAAAGTGGCCAGTTAGTGTAGGTACGAGGTACGTGTTTCTAATAAAGTGGCCAGTTAGTGTAGGTACGAGGTACGTGTTTCTAATAAAGTGACCAGTTAGTGTAGGTACAAGGCACGTGTTTCTAATAAAGTGGCCAGTTAGTGTAGGTACAAGGTACGTGTTTCTAATAAAGTGACCAGTTAGTGTAGGTACGAGGTACGTGTTTCTAATAAAGTGGCCAGTTAGTGCAGGTACAAGGTACGTGTTTCTAATAAAGTGGCCAGTTAGTGTAGGTACAAGGTACGTGTTTCTAATAAAGTGGCCAGTTAGTGTAGGTACAAGGTACGTGTTTCTAATAAAGTGGCCAGTTAGTGGACGTACAAGGTACATGTTTCTAATAAAGTGGCCAGTTAGTGTAGGTACAAGGTACATGTTTCTAATAAAGTGGCCAGTTAGTGTAGGTACAAGGTATGTGTTTCTAATAAAGTGGCCAGTTAGTGTAGGTACAAGGTACGTGTTTCTAATAAAGGGGCCAGTGAGTCGAAGTATAAAGTAGGTGTTTCTAATAAAGTGGCCAGTTAGTGGAAGCACAAGATATGTGTTTCTAATAAAGTGGCCAGTTAGTGGAAGCACAAGGTTGATGTTTCCAATAAAGTGGCCAGTTGGTGGAAGTACAAGGTGGGTGTTTTTTATAAAGTGGCCAGTTAGTGGAAGTACAAGGTTAGTGTTTCTAATAAAGTGGCCAGTTAGTGGAAGTACAAGGTAGGTGTTTCTAATAAAGTGGCCAGTTAGTGAAAGTATAAAGTAGGTGTTTCTAATAAAGTGGCCAGTCACAAGACATACAAGGAGGGTGTTTCTAATAAAGTGGCCAGCATGTGTGTGTGAACTACTAAAAAAGTCACAGCACTTTCAAAATATATGACTGAATACATTTTATTAATAAGACAGAATTTACATTTCTGGAACTACTGTAATCTTTTTCACAGTTTAATAATTAGTCAGATAAATAAATAAATAAATACTGAGCTATAAATAAATCACATAAATAATAAAGGTAAACAAGAATCCTTCCCAGAATTCAGTTTCATTAGTTTGTAAACGACATAATTCAGAATACATTAAAAAGAATAAAACAGTAAATACTGAAGTAAATAGAAGCAGAGTGTGAAGCAGTGCTCTGAAACAGTACTGATTGGCTGATGAGACTAATCAGAGTAATTAGCGCTGAGGGCGGGAAGCAACTCCAGCAGGCTCAGAACGCGGAGCAGCTCCTTTCTGATCTGCTCCCAGACCACGATCTGATCATCCTGTAACAACACAAACCTCAGAGTTCACAATACAGCTTACCTACAGACACACTCAACACTGTTTCTAATAAATTGGCCAGTTAGTGGAAGCACAGGCTGGTTGTTTCTAATAAAGTGGCCAGCAAGTAGAAGCTCAATGTGGATGTTTCTAATAAAGCGGCCAGTTAGTGGAAGCACAGTGTGGGTGTTTCTAATAAAGTGGCCAGATAGTGGAAGCACAGGCTGGTTGTTTCTAATAAAGTGGCCAGTTAGTGTAAGCATAGAATAGGCGTTTCTAATAAAGCGGCCAGTTTGTGATAGCATAGGGTAGGGGGTTCTAATAAAGTGACCAGTTAGTGGAAGCATAGGGTAGGTGTTTCTAATAAAGCGGCCAGTTAGTGGAAGCACAGTGTGGGTGTTTCTAATAAAGTGGCCAGTTAGTGGAAGCACAGGGTAGGTGTTTCTAATAAAGTGGCCAGTAAGTGGAAACACAAGGTGGGTGTTTCTAATAAAGTGTCCAGTTAGTGTAAGTATAGAATATGTGTTTCTAATAAAGCGGCCAGTTAGTGGTAGCATAGGGTAGGGGGTTCTAATAAAGTGGCCAGTTAGTGGAAGCACAGTGTGGGTGTTTCTAATAAAATGGCCAGTTAGTGGAAGCACAGGGTAGGTGTTTCTAATAAAGTGGCCAGTAAGTGGAAACACAAAGTGGGTGTTTCTAATAAAGTGGCCAGTTAGTGGAAGTACAGTATGGGTGTTTCTGTGGGGGTAGGTGCCGGTGCTAAGGTAAGTATGTCCTTATGCTACTTGTTTATGTGGGAGTGGTCGAGTCTAATGGCTGAAGATAGACTACAACACTGCCATCTAGTGGTTGGCGGTTTAAACATGACACTCAGTGACACTCAGTGACACTTCCCTGTCTGCTCCAACCTTTACATTCAACTAATAATTAATAATCAATAGTTTCAAAGTAAATCAAAGTTTTTAAGAATCAATACAGATCAAACACATTATTGTGAAACTCAAGTGTATGGACGTTGTCTTCTGCCCCCCCTAGTGGTGGGGAGAGTGCTGTAGGGGAACAGCTCACCGTGCGGATGTGGGTGAGACCTCTGAGCTGGTTGAAGTATGAGGACAGTCTCTTGTTGTTTCTCAGTCTGACGGGCACCTGCATCAACCAGAGATCAGACCTTCAACACGAGCTGTCACAGAGTTAACGGTCAGAGCTGTGAGAAGAGGAGCACTTACACATGAGCGCAGACCCTCGGTCTCATGGTCCAGCATGCTTAAGAAAGAGAGCAGATGCTCCTCACTCCAGGTGACTGTATCAGCCTCCCTCAGCAAAAATGAGATCTCCTCCAGAGTCTGAACGACCAACCACACCTGCTTCTGAGGCTGCAGAGAGAAAGAGACCAGATCCAACTACAGGATCACAACCACACAGCTTCTGTATCTACAGCATAACACAGCCACACAGTGGAAGCACAGGCTGGGTGTTTCCAATAAAGTGGCCAGTTAGTGTAGGTACAAGATATGTGTTTCTATTAAAGTGGCCAATTAGTGGAATCACAAGGTAGGTGTTTCTAATAAAGTGGCCAGTTAGTGGAAGCTCAAAGTGGGTGTTTCTGATAAAGTGGCCAGTTAGTCAAAGCACAAGGTTGGTGTTTCTAATGAAGTGGCCAGTTAGTCTAAGCCAAAGGGAGGGGTTTCTAATAAAGTGGCCAGTCAGTGGAGGCACAGCAAACGTGTTTCTAATTAAGTGGCCAATTAGTGGAAGCACAAGATAGGTGTTTCTAATAAAGTGGCCAGTTAGTGGAAGCTCAAAGTGGGTGTTTCCAATAAAGTGGCCACTCATGAGAAGTACAAGGTGGGTGTTTCTAATAAAGTGGCCAGTTAGTCAAAGCACAAGGTGGGTGTTTCTAATAAAGTGTCCAGTTTGTCTAAGCCAAGGGAGGTGTTTTTAATAAAGTGGCCAGTTAGTGGAAACTCAAAATGGGTGTTTCCAATAAAGTGGCCAGTTAGTTAAAGCACAAGGTGGGTGTTTCTAATAAAGTGGCCAGTTAGTCTAAGCCAAGGGAGGTGTTTTTAATAAAGTGGCCATTCAGTGGAGGCACAGCAAAGGTGTTCCTAATAAAGTGGCCAAATAGTGTAAGCACAAGGTGGGTGTTTCTAATAAAGTGGCCAATTAGTGGAAGCACAAGGTGGGTGTTTCTAATAAAGTGGCCAGTCAGTGGAGAGCATTAACTGACTCACCTGAGAACTGGTGTGGTGGATGATCCAGTCAGCGCTGAAGATGTTGGGGTCTCTGCTCTCCACGCTGACTCCTGAACCCTGTCGGAAGGAGAACAGCGTTCCATTCATTCCAGATAGGCTGCATTAGTCCTGCTGAAGCTTCACAGCGCGTCACTTTGATAACATAGAACTGAAACTGAAGACTCACCATCTCTCTGAGCAGCGTCAGGGCCTTCCCGTGGTACTGCCTGAACTTACTGCTGATCCATCGGCAGCTGAAGCCGGAGCTCGCACTGCACAGAGTCAGAAGGAGACAGAATCGCACCAAACACAGAGACTTCGTCATATTTGCTCCTGAGTAAGTGGGAGATGTTGGACGCTAAGACACGGTCGCTGGTAAGATCTCTACTGGTTTGAAGCTCCATGCTGTCTGTTGTTAATATTCCATATTTATAGGCAGTGAGTGAGAAGAAGTGTAATCTAACGAAAACCACACCAGCCCGAATTTCACTTTCTGGACGCACCGACTGTAAAACAATAAAACCAAGCCACAGCGCATACGTGCAGCCGCAGTTACGCAATACCACACACACACACACACACACACACACACACACACACACCTGCGTGTCATTATTCTGTATGTGTATGTTATTATCTATTGAGAAACTGATGAGGTGAAACATTACTGGGTCAATTAGAATAAATTAATAAATGCAGAGATTTTTTTACGTCTGATTTACACATAATCAACATCACATACTGACCCAACTTCACATATTACTCATATTTACTGTAGAATTATTAGTCATGATTCCTTTTTACATACTTTGAACAGCAAATATATATATATATATATATATATAACTTTGTCATTTTATTATTATGTCATTATATACACACATACATATATATATCATCGCTGTCCAATGAAAAACAAGTATCTCCAAAATTGCAACTTTACAGGAGAGACCAAAACATACTTCAATTTTAATGGAAGTCAATGGAACCAGAATTTATTCCAAGCTATTTTTGAGCCCTTCTATTGGTCCATTCATCATAAAATTTTCAAACAATGTAAACAAACATGTTCAAATGATGCAGAAAACTCAAAATCGACAAAAATGGAGATACATACATGTTTTTCACAGGACAGCGATGATAAATATATATACAAACACACACACACACACACACACACACACACACACACACACACACACACACACACACATATATATATATATATATATATATATATATATATATATATATATATATATATATATATATATATATATATACAAACACACACACACACACACACACACACACACACACACACATATATATATATATATATATATATATATATATATATATATATATATATATATATATATATATATATACAAACGCACACACATATATATGTGTATGTGTATGTGTATATTATTATTATTATTATTGTCATTTGCATGATTATTAACTGTTTATTTTAGAGATGTATTATTATTGTCTGTTTATTTATTTTAATGTTCTTCTGCCATTTATATTATATATTTTGTCACTGTTTATATCATTTGAACACTATATCATTTGATCATTTTGTGTGAAAATTCTATGATGAATGGACCAATAGAAATGCTCCAAAATCACCTAGAAGGAATTCTGGTTCCATTGACTTACATTAAGAGTAAAGTTTTTGGGGATATTTGTTTAATAGTTGTTATTCATTTCAGAAATTCTCTTAGTGTGATGTGGATATTTCTATTTTTGTATTTAGAATAGATAAACAAATCGTCACTGTCCAAGGATAAACATGTATCTCCAACTTTTTATCCCAACAAAATGACAACTTTTTTGGCCTCTACAGTAGAGGTCAAAATATTCTTCACTTTTAATGTAAGTCAATAGAACCAGAATGTTTTCCAAGCTATGTTGGAGCATTTCTATTGGTCCATTCATCATAAAAACTTCCAAACAATGTATACGACAGCTGTCGAGTTCAAATGATCTAAAACAATCAAAATTGACAAAAATGGGGATGCGTGTTTTCTCTAGACAATGAAATAGCAATGAAATATTAAATAATATTAATATATTCAAATAAATAAACATCTATAAATAAATAGTTAACAATCATGTATAGCAAATAATAATAATAATAATAATAATAATAATAATAATAATAATAATAATAATAATAATAATAATAGTAATATACATGTTATGTAAGTTATATAACTAGATGCTCCGTTTTTCACTCTTTACTGGGACTTTTGTATTACTGGGAACTTTCTGTTGTCATGTTGGTCTGAATCTTTCGTCATCACGTTGATGACGACACAGCATTCCGTTGCATCTTCAGGAAATTCCTGACGAAATGTCTCTTTCCTGAGAAAGAGAAATCGAAAGGCTGAATAACCGAAACTGCTGTCGTTTCTCTTCGTGTTTATTCGGAAAATCGGTTCGATTAGCCGCACGTAGCGATTCTGCGGCCTGTAAGTTTGTTTTTTCGATGCGGTTCGTTTTTTCGTTTGTGCTGTAGTTTAATAAGTCAGACGTTAAAGCGGAGCTGGAGCGGAGCGAGCGCTCCAAAAACTACAACTCCCATGATGCACTGCGATAGCGATAGCAGCCGGCTATCTTGGCTACATGGCGGCTGAAAAGCTAACGAGCTCGAAGCGTTTTGATAAAATACTCACTGAAATATGGTTTTAGACAGAGACTCAGTGTAATAAACTTAATAAACATATTGTATGTGTCGAATTATGTTGTAACGGCTGTCGATATGATTCACGCTGCGAGCTTCTTATTCGAATATGCTAACCTTCAATAAATAAACGAATAAAATAAATATAATTAACATCAAATTCTACATCATTTGGTGGTTGAGATGTAAACATTCATGTAAACAGAGTCATTCAGAGTGGTTTGCTGTAAAAGACTCCATTCTAGAGACACTTAGTCAGGACCGTTTACAGTGGTGGTGAATGGAACCAGACGTCCACCTTTAAAGCTCCATCACAGAAAGTTATTACAGTAAATGGTTATATGTGCAGTTTTGTTTAAATATTCTGTATTTTGGCATAAATATTACCTAAAACATAATTAGATTGTATACGAAAGTCCTAAAGGTAGATAATAAGAACCAAATTAAACAAATGAGACAAAAATATTATACTTGGTTATTTATTTATTGATGAAAATGATCAGTATGTATATCTGTGAGGGTAAAAGTGTGTGAACCTCTAAAATTGACAGTTAATCTGAGGGGAAATTAGTTTCAGATGTTTTCAGATGATAATCAGGTGTCCTGTTTTATGTATAGAACTGAGATCTATCAAAGTTTGATCTTCAGAACACATGCACGTGGAAGTGTATTAGGAACCAACACAGGAGATTCTGAGGAACCTCAGTGGAACATGAGCTGTTGATGTTCATCAGTCTGGAAAGGGTTACAGAGTTTGGACTCTACAGTTAGACAGATGGAGGAAATTTAAGACCCTCTGTATCCTCCCCAGAAGTGGCCAACTAACAAAGATCACACCAAGAGTAAGGCATGTAATAGTCTGCAAGGTCACAAAGGAGCCCAGGAGAACTTCTAGACGGCTGAAGGCCACAGCTAATGGCTAATGCTAATGTTAATGAGTCCAACAATGGTGCACATGGCAGTGTTGAGAGCAGAAACTCACTGCCTTCCAAAGATCACATGGACAAGCCAGAGTTTTGTGGACAGATGAGACCAAAAGAGAACTTTTTTGGTGTGAGTGAGAAGTTGTATTACTGGAATAAGGAAAACACTGCACTCCAGCATCAGAACCTCATCCCAGCAGTGAAACATGGTGGTGGGTGTATCTATTTTACCATCAACAGTCATATAAACACAGAACACACGTGTTCACTGGTTGTTTTGCTAGTAACTAAAATGTGTATCTTTGTGTTGTAGACATGGAAACTCCTGATTCCCATCACCACCACCACCACCACCACCACTATAAACAACAGCTCAACTATTTCAAACCAAACTCATTCTGAATCTTTCTGTTTACATCTAAATTAACTATTCAGAAATTTTTAAACATTGGTGGACTTCCTCATAAAGTTCTGGACACTTTGTACTTGAGGAAAAAATGGCTGCTATAAATACTTTTGCCCAATAGGGGGCACCATCGCTTCACGGCTTCCTTTCCCCATCAAAAAAGATATTACATATTAATATTAATTGTGGCGGGTCTTGCGAGGAGATTTAGAACACACATTATATAACAATTAACAAAATAAAATAAATAATCAAATAATAATATAATGTCAGAGACCGAGATCCGCCTTGTGATTGGTCGGGGGAATGCTTACGGAAGCATTACCCTAGATTAGTACGGTCCAGTTTACATGGAGAGGAGAGAAATATGATTGCATATATCATTCAGTTATTGGTACAATATTAAGAGAGTTTACTTAGTATATGTTTTTACGGATTATCTGCCTTTTAATTAAGCTAATTAGGGCACACATTTAAAGAAATGTCAAATACGAGGACTTTTATTGTGAAATTCCAGCAGACTGTGTGTGTGTGTATTGTAAATAAGAAACAGGCCGATCTCGTAATGCGGTGGAGTTCTGCTTCCTCCGTTCGCTCTTAAGCTCCAGCTCGCCGAAGGAGCCTGAAAGCGGCCGGCTTTCCTCACCAATCTCCTTTTCCTGACCTTCTAAATAACCTGGATTAATCGGTGACACACATAATGGTGAGTTTATGGTCTTTGCTTGGTTTGTGGAGCGGCTCGTCTGGTCGTCTCGGAGCTGAGCTGATGGCTCGGCGACGTTGCTACACATAAAATAGTTTATTTATAAGTTTTCAGTGGTTTTTAATGCGTTTCAGCAAAGCTGTTGTTGCTGGTTTGAGTTGTTATGTGATTATTTTTAGTGTATGTAGGAGCTAAGTTAGTTTAAAGAGGCTGAAGTTAGCTTCCTATTCGAATTCCCCGTTCCACCTTAAATGGTGCAGCAGTTACATTCTGGCGCCTCAGGCGCCAGAATGTAACTGCTGCACCATTTAAGGTGGAACGGAGAATTCGAATAGAAAGCTAACTCCAGCTGTGTTGTAAGTTTGCAGCTTTTCGTATCTTTTTATAAAATTAACATACAATTACACAAACTTACCAGAACACACATTTACACCCGACATTTAAACAAACTAAACGAGCCGAAAGTCCGTTATTTTGTTAGCTCGCTTGCTAAATATCCGTCCTTTCCTGTCAGGTTAGCATTTTGGCTAACTTAGCTAAACTTTGGGTTGTTGTTGTCGTTGTTATGTTGTTATTGTTAGTCCTAATTAAATACTTAAATACGCAAGGAGCAGTTTTAAAGCTGTACTTTTGAACTTTCATACAAAAAAAAACTGATTCTGAAACTTAAACTTAACCTGTCTCGCTAATAAACAAGACGGTTAACCGTTTAAATTCTTAAAAAAATCCACTACATTTGTTATAAACTCTAACATTTCCTTCGCTTTTCTGCCTAATCAAGGTTTACACCACTATGCAGAGAGAATACGAAGAAAACAGGTCCTTTAAAACACCTAAAAGCACCTAAAGGGGAACTCCACCCTGTCTTCCCAAAATTTCTGCTTTGGTGTGAGAAAGCTTTGGTGTAGTGGAGCAAAAATGGTCTCAGTGGTGGTGAAGGGAACCAGACGTACCTATCTATAAAAGCGAGACGGGGTTATTGTTGAAAATAAGTGTTTATGTAAAGATATTCAGGAACATGGAGGGTGTCTGGAGCATTCTGCTATCACCAAAATTCTGTAGAAGAGCTCAGAAGATGTAGAACGTGTAGGTTCACAAGTAGGGATGGATGTTGATGCTACTGTCCATGATTTGGTTCAAAAAGGCTACGTGAACGTTGCTGCTGGACAACATTCTGTACCAGAGAGATGGTTTAAAAGGGAAAGTCCACCGATTTCTCTAAATGTCTGCGTAATTCAGTGTGTAAGATGTAAACAGAGTAATGGAGATAAAAGAAATGGAGTGCTAGAAATTCTGAGACGGATGTTGGGTTTGTGGTGACACACACGCACACACACCTCCATCTGAACCCATAAGGTAGAGTCTTTATTTGTACCTCATCCAGCTACAGCATCCTGTTTTCACTAATTGTGAAAGTGAGAGATGCTGTGAAAATCTCATACCTTTGTCACGCTGTTTGTTACTGACCAATCAGGAAGCAGTACTCATTAGTACCGGTTTTCACTGGTGGGTTTGAAAGTAAATAAGATGTGTATATTTGTGATATAGACATGGTGACCACTGGTTCCCATCACCACCACTGTAAACACCACCACCTCCACCACTGTAAACACCATCACCACCACTGTAAACACCATCATCACCACCACCACTGTAAACACCATCACTACCTCCACCACTGTAAACACCACCACCTCCACCACTGTAAACACCATCATCACCACCACCACTGTAAACACCATCACTACCTCCACCACTGTAAACACCATCACCACCACCACCACTGTAAACACCATCACTACCTCCACCACTGTAAACACCACCACCTCCACCACTGTAAACACCATCATCACCACCACCACTGTAAACACCATCACTACCTCCACCACTGTAAACACCATCACCACCTCCACCACTGTAAACACCACCACCACCACTGTAAACACCATCACTACCTCCACCACTGTAAACACCATCACTACCTCCACCACTGTAAACACCATCACCACCTCCACCACTGTAAACACCACCACCTCCACCACTGTAAACACCATCACCACCACTGTAAACACCATCATCACCACCACCACTGTAAACACCATCACTACCTCCACCACTGTAAACACCACCACCTCCACCACTGTAAACACCATCACTACCTCCACCACTGTAAACACCATCACTACCTCCACCACTGTAAACACCACCACCACCACTGTAAACACCATCACTACCTCCACCACTGTAAACACCATCACCACCTCCACCACTGTAAACACCATCATCACCACCACCACTGTAAACACCATCACTACCTCCACCACTGTAAACACCATCACCACCACCACCACTGTAAACACCATCCCTACCTCCACCACTGTAAACACCATCACCACCTCCACCACTGTAAACACCACCACCTCCACCACTGTAAACACCATCATCACCACCACCACTGTAAACACCATCACTACCTCCACCACTGTAAACACCATCACCACCTCCACCACTGTAAACACCACCACCACCACTGTAAACACCATCACTACCTCCACCACTGTAAACACCATCACCACCTCCACCACTGTAAACACCATCACCACCTCCACCACTGTAAACACCACCTCCACCACTGTAAACACCACCACCACCACCACTGTAAACACCATCACCACCACCACCACTGTAAACACCATCACCACCACCACCACTGTAAACACCATCACCACCTCCACCACTGTAAACACCATCACCACCTCCACCACTGTAAACACCACACCACCTCCACCACTGTAAACACCACCACCACCACTGTAAACACCACCACCACCACCACTGTAAACACCATCACTACCTCCACCACTGTAAACACCACCACTACCTCCACCACTGTAAACATCACCACCTCCACCACTGTAAACAACATCACCTCCACCACTATAAACATCACCATCACCACTATAAACATAACCATCACCACCACCACTGTAAACACCATCACCACCACTGTAAACACCATCACCACCACTGTAAACACCATCACCACCACCCCCACTGTAAACACCATCATCACCACCCCCACTGTAAACACCATCACTACCTCCACCACTGTAAACACCATCACCACCTCCACCACTGTAAACACCACCACCACCACTGTAAACACCATCATCACCACCCCCACTGTAAACACCATCACTACCTCCACCACTGTAAACACCATCACCACCTCCACCACTGTAAAAACCACCACCACCACTGTAAACACCATCACCACCTCCACCACTGTAAACACCACCATCACCTACACCACTGTAAACACCATCACTACCTCCACCACTGTAAACACCACCATCACCTACACCACTGTAAACACCATCATCACCACCACCACTGTAAACACCATCACTACCTCCACCACTGTAAACACCACCACCACCACTGTAAACACCATCACTACCTCCACCACTGTAAACACCACCACCTCCACCACTGTAAACACCATCATCACCACCACCACTGTAAACACCATCACTACCTCCACCACTGTAAACACCATCACCACCTCCACCACTGTAAACACCATCACTACCTCCACCACTGTAAACACCATCACTACCTCCACCACTGTAAACACCACCACCTCCACCACTGTAAACACCATCACTACCTCCACCACTGTAAACACCATCACTACCTCCACCACTGTAAACACCATCACCACCTCCACCACTGTAAACACCATCACCACCTCCACCACTGTAAACACCACCACCACCACTGTAAACACCATCACTACCTCCACCACTGTAAACACCCATCACTACCTCCACCACTGTAAACATCACCACCTCCACCACTGTAAACACCATCACCACCTCCACCACTGTAAACACCACCTCCACCACTGTAAACACCACCTCCACCACTGTAAACACCACCACCACCACTGTAAACACCATCACCACCTCCACCACTGTAAACACCACACCACCTCCACCACTGTAAACACCACCACCACCACTGTAAACACCACCACCACCACCACTGTAAACACCATCACTACCTCCACCACTGTAAACACCATCACTACCTCCACCACTGTAAACACCACCACTACCTCCACCACTGTAAACATCACCACCTCCACCACTGTAAACAACATCACCTCCACCACTATAAACATCACCATCACCACTATAAACATAACCATCACCACCACCACTGTAAACACCATCACCACCACTGTAAACACCATCACCACCACTGTAAACACCATCATCACCACCCCCACTGTAAACACCATCACTACCTCCACCACTGTAAACACCATCACCACCTCCACCACTGTAAACACCACCACCACCACTGTAAACACCATCATCACCACCCCCACTGTAAACACCATCACTACCTCCACCACTGTAAACACCATCACCACCTCCACCACTGTAAACACCACCACCACCACTGTAAACACCATCACCACCTCCACCACTGTAAACACCACCATCACCTACACCACTGTAAACACTATCACCTACACCACTGTAAACACCATCACCTACACCACTGTAAACACCATCAACATCACCATCACCACCACCAGTGTAAACACCATCATCACCACTGTAAACACCATCACCACCACTATAAACACCATCACCACCACTGTAAACAACTTCTAAACCCTTTCACACCAAAGCCCACACTGAATCTCTCTGTTTACCTGTTATTTAACAGAAAGTGGTGGAATGTCCTGTCAACGCATATACATCAATACTGTCCAAAGAAAAACAAGTCTCTCCAGAATGGCAGGACTTTACAGGAGACTGTCTTTACTGTCAGTGTAAATCAGTGGCACCAGAATTCTTCTCAAGCTGTTTTGGAGCATTTCTCACCACCTCCACCACTGTAAAAACCACCACCACCACTGTAAACACCATCACCACCTCCACCACTGTAAACACCACCATCACCTACACCACTGTAAACACCATCACTACCTCCACCACTGTAAACACCACCATCACCTACACCACTGTAAACACCATCATCACCACCACCACTGTAAACACCATCACTACCTCCACCACTGTAAACACCACCACCACCACTGTAAACACCATCACTACCTCCACCACTGTAAACACCACCACCTCCACCACTGTAAACACCATCATCACCACCACCACTGTAAACACCATCACTACCTCCACCACTGTAAACACCATCACCACCTCCACCACTGTAAACACCATCACTACCTCCACCACTGTAAACACCATCACTACCTCCACCACTGTAAACACCACCACCTCCACCACTGTAAACACCATCACTACCTCCACCACTGTAAACACCATCACTACCTCCACCACTGTAAACACCATCACCACCTCCACCACTGTAAACACCATCACCACCTCCACCACTGTAAACACCACCACCACCACTGTAAACACCATCACTACCTCCACCACTGTAAACACCATCACTACCTCCACCACTGTAAACATCACCACCTCCACCACTGTAAACACCATCACCACCTCCACCACTGTAAACACCACCTCCACCACTGTAAACACCACCTCCACCACTGTAAACACCACCACCACCACTGTAAACACCATCACCACCTCCACCACTGTAAACACCACACCACCTCCACCACTGTAAACACCACCACCACCACTGTAAACACCACCACCACCACCACTGTAAACACCATCACTACCTCCACCACTGTAAACACCATCACTACCTCCACCACTGTAAACACCACCACTACCTCCACCACTGTAAACATCACCACCTCCACCACTGTAAACATCACCTCCACCACTATAAACATCACCATCACCACTATAAACATAACCATCACCACCACCACTGTAAACACCATCACCACCACTGTAAACACCATCACCACCACTGTAAACACCATCATCACCACCCCCACTGTAAACACCATCACTACCTCCACCACTGTAAACACCATCACCACCTCCACCACTGTAAACACCACCACCACCACTGTAAACACCATCATCACCACCCCCACTGTAAACACCATCACTACCTCCACCACTGTAAACACCATCACCACCTCCACCACTGTAAACACCACCACCACCACTGTAAACACCATCACCACCTCCACCACTGTAAACACCACCATCACCTACACCACTGTAAACACTATCACCTACACCACTGTAAACACCATCACCTACACCACTGTAAACACCATCAACATCACCATCACCACCACCAGTGTAAACACCATCATCACCACTGTAAACACCATCACCACCACTATAAACACCATCACCACCACTGTAAACAACTTCTAAACCCTTTCACACCAAAGCCCACACTGAATCTCTCTGTTTACCTGTTATTTAACAGAAAGTGGTGGAATGTCCTGTCAACGCATATACATCAATACTGTCCAAAGAAAAACAAGTCTCTCCAGAATGGCAGGACTTTACAGGAGACTGTCTTTACTGTCAGTGTAAATCAGTGGCACCAGAATTCTTCTCAAGCTGTTTTGGAGCATTTCTATTGGTCCATTCATCACAAAACTTTCACACAATGTAAACGGCAGCTGTCGTGTTCGATTTGACGTGTGGTTGATGATGTATATATGTCCAGAGGAAAACATGTATCTCCATTTTTGCTGTACATATCCTGAGATAGTTTCATGATGAATGGACCACTAGAAACGCTCCAGAATCCCTTGGAGTAAATTCTGGCTCCATTGACTCACATTGAAAGTGAAGAATGATTTTGTCTACCGTTAGTTCCTGTTTTGTTTGGTTAAAAGTCTTATGTAGTGTTGTTTAGAGGGAGTATGTTTATTGTAAGTGGGCTAAAGAGTCTTCAGCTCAGAGTTAAACAGCAGCTCTGTTTTGGAACAGCAGATCTAATTTCACCTTGTCGTCCTTCTCGGTCATCTCCTCATGACCAAGCCGTGCTCAGATTTAAGGAAGTGTCGCTTCGTCTTGGGTCACTGTTGTCCTGTTGTGAAGTTTGTCATGTCGACATTTGTGATTGCGATTCATTGACGTTCAGTCGTTCACTACTGAGGAGCAGCAGCAGCAGGAGGAGGAGGACGAGGAGGAGGTGTGTGTGCGTATCTCTTTCCCGAGGAATTTCCGAGTTTAGTAAACTTCAAAAGTTCAGCTTCTCTAGGCTTTACTCCAGCAGGTGCTGTGGGCTGTGGTTAGGTGAGGGGCAGTGAATGATGGGAGATTTGACTGTTCTTCCTCTCTTTCAGGGCGCGCACTGGCAGTAAGGTGAACCCGAGAGGAGCCATGCTCGCCACACAGACCGCCGATCCGAACCCAGAGGCAAAAAATGTCAAACAGGTTAGTAACCCAGCGTCTTTACTGGCAGAGCGCTGTTTGAATGGAATCCATTACGTCAGAATAGCCTCTGAGACTCATGCTGTTATGTTCGGAATCGTTTTTATGTGGAAAACCATAAGAGCTGCAATTTTTATTATTATCTCAAAGTCAGTGTTAAGTTCTAAGAAATATGACTTGGAGCTTGTGTCGTTGGCCTCAAATCTGGAATAAGTAATGTGAATAAAGGCCTCGAGCTTAATTTATTGAAAATAATAACTTTTAAATCACAGTATTAGTCTCTACTGTTATGATACTGATTGGCTGTAAGTGGGCAGTTATGATATTTTATCATTACTGTAATAAACTCTTTCCCTTTCTGAGCATACTGGAGATGTTGTCTGTACATAAACCCTCACCCCTCACATGCAAACGTAACTAATCATGTTTAAATGGATTTAGTTCAGTGAGTTATGTAAATTTGCTGAACCGAAATCGTTGCATCCAGAGTTTTTGGTGTGCCACTGTTTTGAAATGTGGTACTGTGGTCACATGGTCGAATGACTTCACAAGACCAGGAGTGGTATGTTGTGAAATTCTCTGTTCTAGATAGACCTGCCAAGTTCACAGTGGTGGTGAGTGGAACCAGACGTCCACCTCTAAAAGTTCCCTCACAGAAAGTTACTACAGTAGATGGTTATAAATGAACGGAAACGAAAATAAATGAATGAAATTTGATAGTTTTGGCACTAAACTTCATTCATGATGGAGGGATACGTACAGGGGGGCAAAATAGTCCCTAAAGAAATGTATTATATTCAGATTTTCCTAATTTCTTTCATCATCAACATTCATATAAACTCAGAAGACATGTGTAGCTTCACTGGTGGGTTTGATAGTAAATACACTGTATGTATTTGTGTTGAGACATGGAGACCCCTGGTTACCATCACCATCTCACTCCAAAACACTCTGTATGACATGAGACTGAAACCAGTATTGGCATCAATGCCTCCGTAATTGAGGAGTGGTCCTCGAAAAAAGCCCTTGAATGATACCCCACCCTTGTCCCTTATGATGACCTCACAGTATATGTTACAGAGATCTACTCAATTAGTGTATTTTGATATCTGATATCTTTAAATGTCTTTACGACTGATGGATTTGTCCATCATGGTGGGTTCTCAAGAAGTGGTCCAGTGTTAGTTCCACCTCAGTGGACGATTTAGTGGCTGTTTGTTTCTCAGTAGGAATTTTCTCCTTGTCTGAGTAGAGTGGTGACTCTGTAAGCTACAGTACAGTAGAGGTGCAAGAAAATATAGAACATCAGGATATTATTTTTTGTTGATACTGTATTGATTCTCAAAAATACAGTATCGATACACAGATTCCTGGCAGGCAGGGAATCATTGTGTGTTGTGTTTAAACCTCTGACCACTAGATGGCAGTATTGTAATCCATTTTAGCTCCACTCCAACATTAACAAGCAGCACAAGGGCGCGATGCTATTGTAAGTATTGTTAAACCTGTTCATACAGTGGTGTGTTTTAATAGTAGGATTTGAAAAATAACAATATATCACTTTGCAGTAGGCCGCTGTATCACGATACGTATTGTATCGCCAGGTTCTTGCCGATACACAGCCTTACAGAACCGCGGGTCACATCTGTGTTGTTTGTATGGAGCTGTTTAACTACATCACAGCAATGCTCTCTATTACACTGTTTGTCAGACGCTGTCTGGTGCGTCTTCAGGCTGTGTTTTAATTACCATTGAAAAAGATCAGATTTGTGTCACATTAAGGCCCAAAATCAGATCTGATCTTTTTAAATATGAGTCTCTTCATTCAGCTGTTCTAGCTACGTATATCTGGTTCGTGGCCATGCGACCTTAATGAGATTCCAACTTTAATCAGATTGGAAATCGTGTGTTGTGTGTGCACTGTCATTGCAGATTGTTTACTTTTATTTTAAAGAAACGTTTGAAACCAGCGTAGAGCCAGTTTAGTAAAAAAAAAATTCTGATTCAATTCACTTACATTGAAAGTAAAGTATGTTTTTATGATACTTGTTTTTCATTGGACAGCGGGGCTATATGCCACAACATGTTACCATTTTTAACGAGTTCATATGAAACAGTATAATATTTGTAACTAAATTAGAAGTTGGTCTATGTGGGAGTAAACTGCTTGATAAGCTCCAGAAGAACCACATCTGAAAAGTATCTCTACTAGGAACAGCAGAGCGTAGATCCAGGTGGAACATTAAGCAGCAGAATGAACGTCTTCTACAGCCGAGAAGAGCTGCTTATCTAGAACTATAAACTCAATCACTCTGGCTGTGGTTCTGTTTCTGCTGCTGTTCTGTTGGTACCGGTCAGATCTGGTCTGTAGGTGTTCTGGGTTATTAGTTTGTGTTAGCTGTGTGTGTTCTAGCTCTGCTGTTTACTGATACTCACTGTGTTCAGCTGTGTGGTGTCTCTGAAGTGCTGTATCAGATTAGTAGTTAAATGTCTTTGTCCTGGTTCTCCGAGACACATAGATTTCACTAATTTTACAGATTTTACAAACTGCCCTGGTGAACATAAACAGTCTGTAGAAATGAAAGCGTGTGTATTTCCACCTAGCGGTTCAGATAGGAATTGCAGGGAGCCGGCAGGAGGAAGTTTTACAGAGGGCTCTTGGATTATTAGGCTATTAGAAATTATTAGAAATTAGGCTAATTTGTTTAATGTCATCGATCGGCTAAATTTGAGAAGTATCAATACATGGCCGATCGATCCTTCCATCTCTAATTTTCAGTATCTCTGTCATTTAGAAATAAACAAGCTAGGTGTTTTTCCGTTGCTGTGCCTTTAAGACTGAGCTTTGTCTGATTGGCTGACCTGTATTTTGCCTCAAATAGTTTAAGATGAACTGCTCCATACAACTACAGTGTCAGTGGGCGGAGCTAAACTGCTATAGGCTTAAACAGCGATCAGCTCTGACCATTAGTGAGCAATATGCCGTGTGTTAAACTGTTTGTATAGGACTGTATGATTGTGTTTTTTGTGACTTCACAGAAACAGTGGTTTAAAAACAGGATGTTTAGTTTTTTGTATATGGGCTGAAAGGCTTGCAGTGTGTACGTACTACGTCAAACTCAAAAATGAAGGAAAATGTTCAGTTTTCCCAAAACACGGACCCTTTAAGTGCCCTCCTGCGCAGGTGCCTGTAATGACCTTTACCTCTCCGGTCGGGTTCCCATTCATAGGCAGTCAGCTGACATCAGGTGACACATCGGCCTGTAGGTATGGCTCACATCCTCGTGCCTGTACGAGACACTTAGACTCGTCTGTTCGCTTCTGCTGTCAGGAAATAAAGAGAGCTAAAACAGGACGGACGCTCAGGCAGTCGGAGGAACCGCTGGTCATGCCAGGAAAACATTAAAGCCAGTTTCAAGTGACTGACTTTCGGTTCCATTACTCTCGACTAGGGTGACTGGCCTTGACCACTTATATGGTGCTGATTAAAGCTGTGAAGTAGGCAAATAATAATATATCAGTCTAATTACTAATATTACTATTATCAAATTATTTTTTTCTCTTTGGCAACATCCAGTCTGTTTATTATATCTTGGACTGTTTTCTGGTTGCTGCTTGTGGTTTTTTTTTTTTTTTTTTTTTTTTTTTTTTTTGTAGGTATTTATTTATTTTGCACAAGTGCTCCAGTTTGGTTATCTGGGCTTTGAGTGACAGGTGGTACTTGATTTGGTGAAGTCCATTTGTTTGTTTCTATACTTTCCCAAAATACTGACCTCACCGTCTCACTGAGTTTGGAGCGATTGCCGACTCCAGTGTTCAGTGTATCGTCAGCAATGATAGCATGACCAGAAAGTTGCTTGTGATCTGCAGTGTTTTCACTGACCGCAGTAACACAGCAGGTTGCCAGTATCGGCCAGCTGATAATGTAGTTTATACGTGTAGTTTTAACCTCTTCCTGTTGGTGACCAATGTAGCCAGAACAGGTGTGACTCTACAATTCATCTGATTTCCATAAGAAACCCAGAAAAGCCTAAATCTGTGTTTTTTCTATGAAGGTTGATCTGGTTTTTGCAGGTAACCATGATAAAAGCTGCGTAATGCTCTGTATGAGTGGGCGGAGCAGAGCTAGGAGTGTAGCCACGCCCACAAAGTTCTCAGATAGATCTGATCAGCTGTTTGTTATTTGTGGTGCATCATATCTTAATTGTCATTCAAGCTTCAAACTTTAGCAGCAGTGCTGTGTCTGATCCGCTCACACCATAACACACAGCCACCACCACGTCAGTGTCACTGCAGAACGACCCACCTCCCTAATAGTACCTGCTCTGTGGTGGTCCTGTGGGGGTCCTGATCATTAAAGAACAGAGTAATAAAGTATACTGAGAATCAGATGAACTACAGTCTGGAAGTGTAGCTCCTGTATGGTCAGTGGAGCTGATAGTAATGGACACTGTGTGTAGATGTAAGGAGGTGTGTTTAATGTTATGGCTGATGTTATGGTGTATGTGAATTATATGTAATGTTATGAAGATTGTAATCTAACGTTCCAGAATCAATGCAGTTGGAGAACCAGTTTAAGACTGATGGGTACCACTAACGTGTGGCCTGTGTCTTCTACAGTGGATTAAAGAGAAGATAGCACAGACGCTGAAGGCCCTGCAGAAGCGCTACGTGACCACGGATGCCCCGGTGACCAGCGAGGACTCGGAGGCCAACCAGCTGTGCTGCGCTCTGGAGGCCGTCTTCATCCACGGCCTGCGGAGTAAACACATCCGCGCTGACGGGGTCGGGGCGCGCGGGAGGAAAGGGCCGGCTCTCCCGCAGCCCGTGTTCTGGAGCCTGCTGAAGAGCGTCACTCACAGGCAGGTTCATTAATCTCCGTTGGCACGGGTGAACTGGCTTATCCTCCTGACTTTGGTCTAGATGATTACTTTGACCTATGTAGGCTTTTCGGGGTCAGCCAGAAAAACCTCAGGTGACTCCGACATTACAGGGGCTTGATGTCCGTTCGGTTTAGTGACCTCTGCTCGTTGGGTGACAGGAAAAAGACGTGGAAAGGAAGGATTGTGACCGGCCGGAGGATTAGTTGAGTCATGTGGTTTAGTAATTGGCTCCAGAGTTTAACCACGCCGGTCAAGTGACACTGCTTTGCATATTTCGGCCGGTGTGACAGCTCTGACCCGTAACGGCGTTGGCTCCGTTATCTCTCCTGGGCTCCCAAAGCCAAGCAGCTGTTCTTATAGATAAAAGAAAATTCTTCTGTTTTTAAATTCTCCTGTGTTCTCCTTTTTTAAAAAAGCTGCAGTGCTTTAAGAAACCTGGATTAGCTGCTTCATCACCTTCCAATTACAGAGCCATTTCCAGTCTCCCTTTCTTGGCTAAGGTGATGGAAAGAGTTGTGGACTCACAGCTTTAGGATTTTCTCTCTAGGAATTAGCTGTATAAGCCTCTCCAGTCTGGATTCTGTCCCTGCACAGTACCGAGTATCAATGTTAACAGTACTTGGTGCTCTCCTGTCCACTCCTTTATCCTCCTCGACCTCACTGCAGCCTTCCACACTGTGAACCATGACTTATTTGTTTTCAGACTTTCATCCACAGGCATTTCAGGCCTAGCTCTTACTTGGTTCTGGTCCTGTCTCTCTAACTGGCATCTAAGAGTTTATCTCTATTGGTGTACCCAAGTCATGCATTGCCTCTGCTCAGGGTGTGCCCCAGGGTTCAGTCCTTGGACCAAGTCTTTTTAGTTTCTCCCCTCATTCGAAACCATAGGCTTAAATATCATTGTTGGGCAGATCAAATTCAGATTTACATCAGCACCCTGTCCCACACACTCTCATCTCAGATATTATAGGTATTACAGATTTAAACGCCTGGCTGGATAATAATGTATTGAAATTGAATGCAGATGAAACTGAAGCCCTAAAACACGTTTCCAGCTTCTCAAGATTTTTAAGCTCCTGTGTGTTTATTTATAACAACAACAACAACAATTATTATCTTTATTGTGTTATTTTTACCAGTGGTAGCTTTTCATCAGTAATAACATAAACTTATTAGCAAAGACAAAATTCATATTTATAGCTACTAACATGTCAAAGTTTTAATTAAACGTCAAGAAAGACTTGGTTTTGTTTCTTAAAAGTATAACGTCATCAACTCGACTTTCATTACATGACTGTCGATTTATAATACATCTATATACATCAAATACTCCTCTATGTTTAATAATACCATATAACAAAAGAGTTAAATAAGAGTATATATTATAGGAGTTATGAGTGTATAATAAAAGTTATATAAGTATATAACATAAGAGTTATATAAGAGTATAATAACAAGAGTTTATAACACTTATATAAGAGTATATAATATGAGTATATAATATAAGCGTATATGATATTAGTTATATAAGAGTATATTGCATAAGAATTATATAAGAATATATATATAACAAGTTATATAGCAGTATATGATATAAGAGTATAAGAGTATATAATATAAGTTATTAGTATAAAAAATGAGTATATAATATATGAGTATATAATAAGAGTATATGATATGAGTTATATAAGAGTATATTGCATAAGAGTTATATAAAAGTATATATATAACAAATTATATAGTAGTATATCACATGAGTATATAATATAAGCGTATGTTATGAGTATAAAAAAATGAGTTAATAAAATAAGAGTATATAACAAGTTATATGAGAGTATATAACATGAGTTATATAAGACAAAAAATTAAATAGTCATATTGATTAAGAATTTAAACTATTTAAAAAAACTAAACAACACCTAACATGTAAAACCTTTCAGTATTTCCAGAGACACTTGTTGGGGTGGGCTCAGGGGGCACTTAATAATAAAAACCCATGTGACCAATATAATAAATAAATGTGTCTCCTACTGGAAGAAAACAGTGTATCCTGTAACCCGCTGAATGTTTGATTATTGATTATTGATTTGTTTATTGCAGTGAGTTAACGTCTGACTGTTTCCTCAGGGATGTGATTCTGGAGCTGGAGGCTTTGAGCTTCATCAATTCGGACGTGGGACGCTGTCGGGCGTGGGTCCGCCTGGCGCTGAACGACGGGCTCATGGAATGCTACCTGACCTCCCTCCTGCGTGAGGGCGCCAAGCTGAGCGTCTACTACCAGCCTGGGGCTCTTCTCCTGGACCCTGAGGACCGCGAGGTTCTGCTCAGCCTGCTGCAGGGCCTCGGCTCGCTGGCCTTCACCCTGTCCTACAAATCGGCCGTGCTGAACGAGTGGACCACCACTCCGCTGGCCCTCGCCGGCTTGTGCCCCCCCGCACCCGCTGATGACTTTCAGCTGCCCCGTGGGCGCAAGGAATCCTGGGATACAGTGTCGCAGTCATCCGGCGGGTCTTCTGGAGGGTCCGCGGGCTCAGATGGTGGCCCTGAGGTGCTCCACAGAGGGCCGGGCAGGGGGGCCAACAGGGCCTCTGAGGTCCACACCCCACCCACAGACTCTGATTTGAGCTTGGACACGGCAGGGTCATCGCAGCTGTCCTCCAGCCTTGGCTCCGACGGTCCACTGCAGGCACAGGACCACCGCGGCCTGGAGAGAGAGAGCTGGAACTGCCATACGGAGTTCACCAATCATAAGAGAGAGTGAGTAGACAGATCAGTAACATGCTTCAACAAAGACATGCCATCTGGTTGATCAGCTGTGACTAGTTGTTACTTCTAGCAAGTGATTGAGATGTTTATACACCGTTCAAAAGTTTGGTGTGTGTATATATATATATATATATATATATATATATATATATATATATATATATATATATATATATATATTCCAGAACAATTTAGCAGATATTAAATAAATTTTTTATTGAAAGGCGTAGATAAAAATACATTATGAATTAGGTTTTAATAAAATAACTTTGCCACTGGCAGAACTTTGCGCCACTCCACAGTCCGGTGCCGGAGCTTTGCGCCACTCCACAGTCCGGTGGCGGAGCTTTGCACCACTCCACAGTCCGGTGGCGGAGCTTTGCGCCACTCCACAGTCCGGTGGCGGAGCTTTGCGCCACTCCACAGTCCGGTGCTGGAGCTTTGCGCCACTCCACAGACCGGTGGCGGAGCTTTGCGCCACTCCACAGTCCGGTGGCGGAGCTTTGCGCCACTCCACAGTCCGGTGCCGGAGCTCTGCGGCACTCTACAGTTTGGTGGTGGAGCTTTGTGCCACTCCACTGTCCGGTGACGGTGCTTTGCGGCACTCCACAGTCTAGTGGTGGAGCTTTGAGCCACTCCACAGTCCGGTGGCGGAGCTTTGCGCCACTCCACAGTCCGGTGCCGGAGCTCTGCGGCACTCTGCAGTTTGGTGGTGGAGCTCTGCGGCACTCTATAGTCTGGTGGTGGAGCTTTGAGCCACTCCACAGTCCGGTGACGGTGCTTTGCGGCACTCCACAGTCCGGTGACGGTGCTTTGTGCCACTCCACTGTCCGGTGACGGTGCTTTGCGGCACTCCACAGTCCGGTGACGGTGCTTTGCGCCACTCCACTGTCCGGTGACGGTGCTTTGCGGCACTCCACAGTCTGGTGGTGGAGCTTTGAGCCACTCCGCAGTCTGGTGATGGTGCTTTGTGCCACTCCACAGTCCGGTGACGGTGCTTTGTGCCGCTCTAGTTGACGATTGGCTTTGCGCATAGTGATCTTAGTCTTGCATGCAGCTGCTCGGCCAGTGTAGTTTCATGAAGCTCCCGTTTTTGGGCTGGTATTGCTTCTAGAGTCAGTTTGGAGCTTACACAAGAGATAGAGTGCTAATAATAGAACAGATCTAGCAGGGCAGAGATTTCAGTAATGTGACATGAAGATGTCGTCCTGAGTATTACAGCCCATTCTACTGCTAGTGTTTGTCTATGGAGACTGCACGGCTATGTACTTGATTCTATACACCTGTTAGCAATGAGCGTGGCTGAAACAGCTGAACTATTGGTAAAGATGTGTTTTTGGCCGTATGGTGGACATCAGACTTTCCGTGTACCTCTGTGGGCGGAGCTTCTGGGGCTGAATGCCACGGGGCGGGTAAGGAAAGAGGAACATCTTGGAGAAAAGTCAAACCAAAACTCGAGTGCTGGAATGTTTGAAGGTAAATGCTTTGTGTGGGGAAGAAAAGGAAGTGTGAGCTGTAAATAAGCAGACTCACACATTGATTTTAAAGACAGTCTGGCGTTGGAATTTTGGCATTGAGCTGCTGGGGTTTTAAGCGGGGTGGTTTGGACGGACTAATAGTACTGCCATTATATTGCCAGATACATGGAGCATTACATGCTGTGTCCGTCCACTGTTTTCCTGTTAATAAGTCAGTTCCAATATGGTCTACATCACATTTTTTAGTAATGCCTCATTTATGTGCACTCCCAAAGTCTAAAATGTCAGGTTGTGACTATCCCACCTTTCAAATTCATGAAAATAGGTTTTAAAAAATTCAGCTTTCAATTTAAATAAATTTTTGCCCATTAATTCTGATTTTCTTAAATGTCACACGGTGTAATCAACATCAAAGTACTCCCATTCTGGCTCACTGTCCTCATCAGTAATACTTTCACTAGTATTGGGGATTAAAAATAAATTTTTAAGTTACTTTTTAGTCATTTTTAAATTACTTTTTAATTTAAAAAATTGTGCTCAGGCACGTTCAGTTTACCAAGTCATGTGGTGTGACCCTAGAAAAAGCATTCAACAATATATATATATATATATATATATATATATATATATATATATATATATATATATATATATATATATATATATATATACTTTAAGAATGCACCACATGACATTTTCTGAGAGGGGAAAATAGACATGAAAGAAATATCAATACATTTAATAGATTGTTGCATATAGTACAAGGCAGTTTTTAAAATAATTATTATATAATTATATAAATAAGTCATTGACCCCTATATATTGACCATAACTGCAACATGGACTTCATAATAGGTTCAATACAATCTGGACACTTTATAATGATATGGTTGAAAATTGATCTGCATTATTTACTCTTCATCGGAACGCCCACAGAAGTGCTCATCTGGACCCGTGATTGGTCGGCACACAGTGAAAACAGTGTGATTGGTTTTAGAATTTGTTAATGTGTTTTAGCCCTCTGTGTCTATGTCGTGAAAGCCAGTATGTTGATGATTAACCGATGATATGTTATGCGGTTTAGGGGTCATGAGGTATTAGTGTGTGTTTATCTTTACGTATGGAAAAGTTCTTGACTCTTGAGTCATGTGAATGTTGGAGTGGCTGATGTATAGAATCACAGTACTTAAGAGGTTTTTGGGATATCACAGTGTTTTGGTAAATGAGTATATTGTGTTATTGAGAAATTTGAATTTTTTTTTTTTGCGTTTTAAGTTTTGTAGTGCACTAAACACAGTTAAACAAAACTAATTATGCTCTCTTCATGCAGTTGGTCAGTTTTCTTTTAATGGGAAATTTATTCTGAGTGGTTCGGTGTGACGCGCTACAGAGTGGTGGTGAATGGAAACAGACGTCCACCTTTAAAAGCACCCTTCATTCATTTCAACATTGTTTTAAAAAGATTTTGGCCTGAAACTCCATTCATGGTGGAGGGATACATGCAGGACGCTGTGAGGTTAAAATAGCCCCCAAAGAAAACCTAGTATTTTTAGATCTTCCACATTTTACCATCAACATCCATATAAACTCAGAAGACACGTGTAGCTTCACTGCTGGGTTTAAATACAATGTGCATATTTGTGTTGTAGACATGGAGACCCCTGGTTACCATCACCACCACTTTAAAGTTTGTTGGAATTGCCCTTTAAGTACTTGCAGTATCTAAAACATACTCAGAAAAGCATATTGCAGCTCATTTTGTCCCTCCGATGATTAAGTGTAGTCATATTGTACAACTGAGTGGTGGTGAGTGGCTGTTGCTAAGGTGTCCCAGGTGGTTGCTAAGGTCTTGCTAGCAGGCTGCCGCGGGGTACAGAGTGTTTATTGCGTGGTTCCCTTTGTGTTTGTTATGCGGTTGTTGGGTGTTGTTGAAAATGAATGAGACTCTATATCAGGAACGAAGGATGATAAGCAACAGAAAGAAGCGTGTGAAAGAGTCTGCCTGTGGATTAGAGATTGCGGATCTGCCCTGAGCAAGTACATATAGTTTGGTGGATGTAGATTAAAGTAAACAATGGTGTTTGGGTGGAGGCAAAAATGAATGGGACTCTATAGGAGGAACGACGGATGATAAACGTGAATAAGAGAAGTGGGGGTCAGTATGTCTGTGCATTAGAGTTTGGCCGTCTGCCCAGAGTGAGTACAAAAATTATAGGGTTTGTGTGGGCCTGATGAATAGGACAATCGCACAGTTCAGACACTCCGTAGATGGAAAGGAGTCGATGTTTCAAACTTTGGGATGAGTTATGCGGCAGAATAATAATAATTACAATAATAATAATTTTTGAAAATCTAAATTTTTAATAATTTTTTTAAAATCTTTGGAAAAACTTCTGGTTCCATTGACTTACATTAAAAGTAAATACGTTTCTTTGGACAGCATTATTATTCTTATTTTTCTGTCAATCTATACATATTATAGAGTATTTCTATTGGTCAATTCTAAACTTTTCTCACAATGTCAGATCAATGTCAAATCAGCTGTTGTGTTGAAATGATGTAGAAAAATAAAATTTTATTTTAATATAAATCTGGTGTCTAAATCTTAGTGCTTCTGTTTCAGAGGGAGTAGCTCCTCCAGCCAGGATCTGACGAAGGAAGACGTTTATATGATCAGCCCAGCTCCTGACAGCATGATCGAGACCACCACCCACAGCAGCAGCGACGAAGACTCTCCCAGACCTCCCTCACCTGACAAACAGAACACAGCCCAGCTGCCTCCACCCTCACCTGACAAACAGAACACAGCCCAGCTGCCTCCACCCTCACCTGACAAACAGAACACAGCCCAGCTGCCTCCTTCCTCCGCAGATACATCTAAACCCAACACGCTCTCAGCTGGCTCAGCAGAGGAGTCCTCAACAGAGGCACCACCTGAGCCCGAGACTGCCATCACATCTACGAAGCCTGCAGTCACTGAGGCTTCTATGAAGCAGGAGCAGAAACAGACTGCAGACCCTCACACCAAACCCTCTGATGTCTGTGCTCCTGCTGTGACCTCTGGGGTGACCCCTAACTTGATGACCCCCAACCCTCCAGCTCCACTGAGCGCTTCAGCCGTCGGGCCGGTGGGAAGCTCCGGACATGGTCCCACCCAGCGCAGCTGTAGCGTACTGAGCAGGAAAACGTCATCAGGCTCTCTTTTTGTAAGTTTCAAAGGTTTGTTGTCCCGGCAGGGATGGACAGTGTCCTGTCCAGATATCAATGACCAACATGTATATTGTCGCTGTCCAATGAAAAACATGTAGAAAACTTAAAATCAACAAAAATGAAAACACATCATTTGAACATGTCAGTGGTTGTTTACATTGTGTGGCAATTTAATGATGAATGGACCAATGGAATTCCAAAATAGCTTGGAAAAAATTCTGGTTCCATTGACTTACATTGAAAATAAAGTAAGTTTTTGTCTCTCCTGTAAAGTTGCCATTTTGGAGACTTGTCTTTCATTGGACAGCAAAGAAATGGTATTATTGCCGCCAGGCCTGCTCCACAAAGAGAACTGAATTCTTGGCTGAGACCGTATAGTTTATCTTGTGTCTTCTTCTCAGACGTCTCCGTCGTGGATATCAGAGGAGGACTTCTATAAGCCAGACCCTTATGCAAGCGGTGACTCCGAAGGGCCTGATGTTCAGGAAGCTGCCCAAACGAACGGGACGGTATCTCCTGTTTCTGAGCCAGCGTCTCACCAGTCCCCACCCAGCGTGGTCCACCGTAGACAGATCGGTAAGAGGGGCTTCAGGGTCACTGTTTTGAAAACGTATGTTGTAGTTTGAGAGCATGTTTATTAGCAGCAGAGTCTGAAGTCAGTGGGAGGTTCATCCACCCAGAGATCTACGAGCATTTCCCCCTCCAAGATATTTGATTTGTCTTGATTGTCTGGTTTCCTTGAAGTGCACCTGACATGTGCTGATGATGGTGCCCCGACTAGTCCAACTGGTCCAAACAGGGAAGTGAGGCTTATTTTTCTTCATCTCAGAAATCATATGACAGTTAAAAACACCCTTACAACAGAAAATAGGGGAAAACAAACATTTCTAAACGCATTACTGTGTGGCCTGTCTCGAGTAGTATATGAGAGGTCACATCTGGAATCTATCTGCTGGTCCTGTTGTTCCTGTTAGTGGTTAACAGTACTGTTTGAGTACTGATTCAGGCACATTAGTTTCAGTGTACACAGATAAAGTACTGCTAACCTGACAGCTAGAGAGCTATGTAATTAATATTTACATCTCCAGTTACTTGTTTCAGCTCGGCAGGTCATTTGGGTGAAACCACAGACCAACCTCCTTTCCAACAGGAGTTGGATCCAACCCTGTTTTGATGCCAGGGAGACGAATGTCTGTGGAATAGATCTTCGTTTCTTCTGGGTGCTGCCATACAAACAACCCGACCCAAACGTCCATTGACAGACTTGTGGTTATTTGGGCTTCATCACATCAGAATTTGGTCAGGTGCCAACAATCGAAGCAACAAAGCTCAGGTGTGATAGAAGCAACCATATAAGGAAAAGCAAAAAGTAGATCAACCCAGATGTCCTGGATTTCCTGGACACAGTTTCATGGCAAATGCATTCGACACACAATTTAGAGTATAATAGCATTTAATACAACATTAGATTCCATCATGATGATGGTGGTGGTGGTGTTGGTGTTTTTAATGTAAGTTTGAAACTTATTGGGATTTATTAGACGGTACACTAACAGCTAATTCACAGTCTACATGTTGAATGTACAATGGAAGACTTGGAACAACTCTTAATAAGAGTGGTCAAAGCCAGACAACTTGGTCAAAGGCACATAGGTACCAGCTAACCGGCTGTGGTGCTCACAGTTCACAGTGGTGAGTACCTACCAACAGTGGACCAAAGAGTGTCCTCTCACAAACCAGTGACTAGGACTTCTGAAGGGCAATGAAGGCAGTCTGGGCTGGTCTGAACCATCAGAAGAGCTGCTAAACCCACTGAAATGTTTATTGATGGTTACAGGAGGAGTTTGTAACAACCCAGTGTGTCGCACACTGATACATGGCTGCAAACTAGTTGGAGTGTCCATACTGACCCCTGTCCACTGCCCAAAGCACCTACAATGCACTCCTCGGAACTGGCATTTGGAGCAATAGAGGAAGTCCGCCTAATCCGATAATTCCAACCAGGATTGTGCCTGTGCCTGAGAACTTGGGACGTGGTGACACCAGGATGCACTCTTGGGGCAGTGTTGTGCTGGGGAACCCTGCATTCACGTGGCCATTGGTTTGACATGTACGCCTCTTCATGGATTACACCCTGCGATGCTGCACGCGTGGTTCAGGTTTAAGGAACATGCTCAGGTTGGGGTCCTGGCCTCCAGCTTCCCCAGATCTCAATCCAAGCGAGCATTTATGGGATGTGCTGGAACAAGAAGTCTGAACGACTGTGGCTACACCACGTGACTTAAAGGCCTCTGAGGGTCGGAGTTGGTTTGGTGGCACATGGAAGACCCCTTTCACCCTGTTTTTCAATGGGCAGGACCACTGTGGTGTGAGTGTATCACAGCAGTGCTGCTGCTGGAGTGTTTAAACACCTCAGTGTCACTGCTGGACTGAGAATCGTCCACCAACCAAAACTCTCCAGACAGCAGTGTCCTGTGGGCGGCGTCCTGTGTCCACTGATGAAGAACTAGAGGAACACAAACTGTGCAGCAGCAGATGAGCTACTGTCTCTGACTCTACATCTACAAGGTGGACCAGCAAGTAGTAGGAGTGTCCAATAGAGTCAAGTCAGGTTTATTTGTGTAGAGATTTTTACGACGATGTTGTCATAAAGCAGCTCTACAGAAGTTTGAAAACATGAAAACATGAAGTCACAGCATACATCCCCCTGAGAGTAAGCCAGAGCCAACGGTGGCAAGAAAAAGTCCCTCAAGACTGGAGGAAGAAACCTTTGGAGGAACGAAGACTATAGGATAGACCCGTCCTCCTCTGGGCATACAGTATTTACAGCTGAATTAAAAATAAAACTAAGAGAATCTCAGTTTAAAGACTAAATGGTAAAACCTTTAGAAACAGCACAGGTAGAAGCAGTCTCTGACTGAGGCAGTCTCTGACTGAGGCAGTCTCTGACTGAGGCAGTCTCTGGAAAGTGGGCGTGAACTGAAACAGTCCCATCATATCTTGCTACATCTGGATGACACTGTGGTGCAGGCGAGGGTGTAGCAGATGGCACATATGAAGAGGAGAGCTGGTTGGTGTCAGGTGAGGAGGAGGCCCTGATGATATCTCATTATCAAAGCCCTGCTGTTTCTGATCCACTCACACCAGCACGACACACACTAACACACCACCACGTCATGTCACTGCAGTGCTGAGAATGACCCACCGCCCAAAAAATACTTCTCTGTGGGGGTCCCATGCGGATCCTGTGGTGGTCCTGTGGGGTATATAGACAGATGCCTGTGTGCTGAAGCTGAGCGTGGTTACAGTGAGGACAGTGTGAAATGCTGTGTGACTTCTTCTGCTGACTCTTCTAGTCATGTGTTTCGGAGAGGAAGTGGTCCAGGCAGCTCATGCGCCGGTCAGACCACACGCGTGTGACCCAGAGCTGCCAGTACTGCTTTTTAGCAGCGGTCAGGAGCGCTGGAGCCGGAGAGCTCACAGCGTCCTTTTCCGCGCTGGCGTTAGTGAGCGCGCTCTGATTAAGAGGGAACTGAAAAGACCAGGCCGCTTGTTTCTCAGCGTGGTTATTTGTGGAGGTGCTAATAGACACATATTTACAGGCTGCAGTGTTTCCTGTTAATTAACTTGTTGTTGTTTTTTTGTAGCTGATTGAACCCTCTTGAGTTTAAAACGGGCCTGTTATGCTTTTTCGGGTTTTCCTGCAGTGCATTGGCTCCCAAACTGTTACGTGTACCCTCCCAGGGGTCAAATACAGGCGACTCAGCAGCTCCCAGCGCATTTTATACCAGCTAGAGCTGCGTTAGTTTAATATTTAGCTCTGTTATTATATGACAGGGGTGTTTAATTAGAGTCAGTACGGTCCAGTTAGAGGAGATCTCCTTAATCCAAGGTCCAGACCGTCATCATTTCTAACGTGTGTTCTGATTCAGTGGTGTATCCTGTTTACTGAAGTAGTCTAGTATCAGCATCTTATACCATCAGCTACTGAAACACCAACACACCACACATACCGTTCAGTATATTTCAGTATATTTACTGTTTAAATACTGAACTGAATTAATTATTTATAAACTACTAATAAATGTTTTTACTCACTTCAAGTAAAAATGAGCTACATAAAAAAAAAAAAACAGAATACTTTTTAAAAAAGATCATCTTAAAGTGTTTATTTATAGAGAAAGTAAATAAAACGTGGTACTTCTTGTTAACTCAGCTTCACAGATGAACATGTTGGTTGTACAGAGCGATGTTCTCCAGAACTAGACGAGCAGGTCCATTCCAGAACCGTTCCTGTTAAACACTCAGTTCTCTCTGTTCACTTTTCTGTTTTTAGAGCTCCTTATTCTCTCTGACTCGCTTTCGTCTCCAACTGCTGCTCCTCGCTTCGTATCTCATCTGTGTGCACGCCGCACGCCCCAATCTGAATAGATCTGATTGGCACCTTTGGTAATCTTACAGCGCACGCGATTGGTCTCTGAGTTCACTGCGCCGTGAAGCCCGTATACCATAAAAACAAGAAAACCTGAGCCAATTAAAAGTCAAAATTTAAATCATTCTCAGTAGTTTAACGGTTTGGGTCCGCATTGGACAACGTCTGGGTCTGGATCTATTAGTGACCTCTGTTATAGGATCTACTGCAGAAGCACTGTCAGTCAGGAGAAACTCATGGAAAGTAGAGTTAACTCAGTTTATTGTGTCCGCTGTGTGTGTGAATGAAGAGAGTATCCTGTCCTCGCTGTTGGTGAGGCCCGTTTGATGCTGATTGGACGAGTTAAGTTTCACTTTCATGGAAGCGGTTTGGATGGTGGTTTTAATGTAGTTGCTGTAATCAGCGCTTTGCCCGAACCGTTTTTCCTTAGAGCTGCTATAAATTCTGAGTGGCTCACTGATTAAGTCTGACTCTGACTCTGAATTTAGTCCTGTGTTGACCTCTAGTGTCTCTAAGTCCAGCAGTGACCACTTCAATTTCTAACTATGAATATTAAACATTGTCAGCTGTGGTGCAGTCGTGGGCTGAAGGTTGGGGATCCAGTCTTGTGACGGGAAGGTTGCCGGTTCGATTCCCTGGAAAAACAGGCCATGACTGAGCAAGGCACCTAACCCGCAACTGCTCCCTGGCTGACTCTCTCTCTCTCACTCTCACTCACATGTGCGGTCATATTGATGCTACAGCTTTCTGCCCCAGTCTTCTGCCCCACCTGTTCCCCCTGAGCTCGCTGCAGACTGACCCACACCTACAAGCCTAAGCTGATTGTCGACACTGGAAACTAGTCTCCTTCAACTCCAGTGACTGTGGGTTTGGTGTCGCAGGTGTTCTTCATTGTTTGGTTCAGGAGTTCTGGATTAGAAGCTCAGATAGAACAGAAACGTGGCTGTCTGGTGAACGACTGGATCTGTTCAGAGTTTTCTGATGCCAGTAAAGCCTTGATTTAGATACTGAACCTTGTTGGTGCATTTACTGATCAACAACAACAATCTTCAACAATCCTCTTCTTCTTCTTTCGGCTTATACCCTTCTACAGGGGTCGCCACAGCAACTCTGCTCACATATTAGATTTGGCTACACATTCAGTGCCCTTCCTGACACACCCGGGTCTGGGACAACACACACTCACACGCTCACTCCCACTACACCACCATACTAACCACTACACCACCATACTAACCACTACACCACCATACTAACCACTACACCACCATACTGACCACTACACCACCATACTGACCACTACACCACCATACTAACCACTACACCACCGTACTGACCACTACACCACCGTACTAACCACTACACCACCGTACTGACCACTACACCACCATACTGACCACTACACCACCATACTGACCACTACACCACCATACTAACCACTACACCACCATACTAACCACTACACCACCATACTAACCACTACACCACCACACTAACCATTACACCACCATACTAACCACTGCACCACCATACTAACCACTACACCACCGTACTGACCACTACACCACCATACTGACCACTACACCACCATACTAACCACTACACCACCATACTAACCACTACACCACCACACTAACCACTACACCACCATACTAACCACTGCACCACCATACTGACCACTACACCACCATACTAACCACTACACCACCATACTGACCACTACACCACCATACTAACCACTACACCACCATACTAACACTACACCACCATACTAACCACTACACCACCATACTAACCACTACACCACCGTACTAACCACTACACCACTGTGCCGCCCGATCAACAACAAAAATAATAATGTTAATAATAATAATGGTAGTAATAACTAAGTGTGAACAATTAAGTTTCACTTTTGGCCAGCATCACTAAAATATTATACGACGACGTGTGAACTGAATATAGATGAAAGTAAAGAGAGGCGTGTCAGAATGTTATTGTTGTGACTAAAGCACCCAACAATTTTATTCCTGTCTGTTTCCTGCTTAATCGATTACTCTCGTTTATTCTCTCTCTCTCTCTCTCTCTCTCTCTCTCTCTCTCTCTCTCTCTCTCTCTCTCTCTCTCTCTCTCTCTCTCTCTCTCTCAGGCCTGTCTAACCCGTTCCGTGGCCTGCTGAAGCTGGGGCAGCTGGAGCGCCGGGGCGCCATGGGCCTGTGGAAGGAGTACTGCTGCGAGCTGTCTCCCTTTGAACTGCGGCTGTACGCCAACGCCGAGGACCGCAGCTGCTGCGAGAACTGCTTCCTGCTGCGCTGCGAGGACGTGCGCCTCTCCTCCAGCACCGAGGGCCGCTTCCGCCTCATTTTCCCGGGCAAGAGGCTCGAGCTGCGGGCGCCGTCGCTGGGGGAGGCCGAGGACTGGGTGGACAGCATCCTGGAGGCCGTCAACAAAGCCCGGCCGGCGGCCCGCGACGAGCAGTGGGAGGTGCTTCAGCCGTCTCCTGACCGGTACGAGCCAGCAGTTACATGATATCCTCGTTCAGTGCGTTGTGCCTAAAGTCTATAAGTTGCACCATACATTGATTTGATGGGTTTTAAAGCCTGAAGACTTTTATTTTAAATAAAAGAGGATGTAGCAGTTGGAGTAAATGTGGACATGTGGTACACAGGATAATCGGGCCATTGCACACTTTACAAAATCAAAAAACACGTTCCAATTTCAGGTCGGTCTGTTTGGGGAGGTTTGGGGTCGAGGTCTGCGTTCCAGTTTGACACCCGTGGGTCCCACTACAATGTCTTGTGGCGCAGGACTAAATGTCGGTGTCATGCACAGGACCGGGCAGGAGCGGGACGGTCCTGAGTTGACACCTAGTGTCTCAAAGTCCTGCAGTAACCACTTCAATTTCGAACTATCAATATTAAACATTGTCAGCTGTGGTGCAGGTGTGGGCTGAAGGTTAGGGATCCAGCCTTGTGACCAGAAGGTTGCCGGTTCAATCCCCTGGACAAACAGGCCATGACTGATGTGCCCTTGAGCACAACCTACCAGGGCCTTATTGAGTCTCCCTGGCCGTCTAGCTGTTGTCCGTCCTGCACACGGTGGTCACTCTGGATATTAGTCGGTGGTCATAATAATGTGACTCATGAAACATTTTCAGTACGTAATACCGTACGTACATTAGGGGTGTAAGAAAATATCGAAATATTAAATATGGGGATATTATGTTTAGTGATACTGTATCAATTCTCAAAAACACAGTATCAATACACAGACAGTGAATCAGTTGTGTGTTTAAAACTCTGACCACTAGATAGCAGTGTTGTAATCCATTTTCAGCTCCACTCCATTAGGGGTGTGACATATCGTATTGTACACAATATTACCGCCAACAGTTTTGAATATGGTGAACGATATTATACCCTGAAATATAGTGCCATATGACCCATCACTAATTATCACACCAGGTACTACTTTTACTGTTTTTAGAAAAAGAAAAATTCACACTTTTCTCATTTCCCATTATATATCTACTAGAGATAGAGTTTATCTGTCCAGTATCATTCATTTCACTTCAGTCCTGGATATATGGAGATATTTGGAGTTCATTATTTAGTATCGGGACATTCTGGATCACTGACTTCTGTTACAGTCTGATGAAAATTGTTGTATTTTTTAATATCTCAGTTAGGGGTGTGCCATATCATATCGTATGCATAATAAAATTTAATTTTAGTTTTCGTGCAGGAGTGTATTCTTGAAATATTTTCTTTTAATTCAATGTTTTGTCATATCGCCAAGAGTATCGTTATCGCAAAAATACCATAAAAATATCGTGATATTATTGTAGGGCCCTACACTCCAACATTAACAAGCAGCACAAGGGCGCGATGCTGTTGTAAACATTGGCAAACCTGTTCATGTGGTGTGTTTTAATAGTAGGTTTTAAAACTTTGCTTACAATATCACAATATATCGCAATATATTGAATCGTGACCGCTGTATCACGAAATGTATTGCATCGACAAGTTCTTGCCAATACACAGCTCTAACGTATATGGTACCTTATGTAGAACTGAGCTGAAAAGCAAGCCAATCAGAACACAAGGACAGCATTTATCCACAGTAGATCTGAATGTAACCCTCTGTCACTACAGAAGTGTATAGTGCCCCTCTAAACCTGCCAGTGGGTCCTGACCCTGACCCCCGGGTCAACCGCCTGACTGCTCTGTATGTTTTAATGTGTTGTAAACCGTATCGTAACCCGTGCATCTCACTGTTATATTTAATCTGTTTTGTGCAGCCCGAGTGACCGAGACGCCTCCTCGACCTCCTCCACGCCCTCCAGCCCCGAGCGGGAGCCCTCCGAGCTGCCGGTGACGGACTGGAGCCGTCAGGCCGACCCGGAGCCGGACTCCATAAAGGAGGCGGTGGTGTGCCTGAGCCAGGAGGATCGAGGCTGGAGCCCGCTGGTGCTGTCCCTCTCTCTGGAGGCGCTCAGAGGGTTCTCCGTGCAGGACGGCCGCAAGACGCCTGTCTTCACCCATCCCATCGAGGTCGTGAGGGACGTGGTGCCGGACGCCGCGCTGGGTGGTCCCGCCTTCTTCAAGGTGCTGACCGCGCGGGGGACGCTGACCGTCAGGGCCGAGAGCGGGAAGGAGGCGCAAGCCTGGAGGAGCCTCATCAGAGGGGCGCTGAACTCCTACCTGGATACGGAGGAGGAGGGAGCTGGGGAGGAGGTGGTGTCCCCGGGTGGAGGACAGGGTGGGAACATCCACAGGCTGGTCCAGCACAGGCTGAAGGGCGATGGGGTCCTGCTGCCACATCTGAGCAGCGTTCCTACGGAGAGAGGACTCGACGCACAGAACTTCAAATGTGCAGGTATTTTATTGTTTCCTGTTGACGTTCACTTTGAACTTCCTGGGCTAGAGGTCACAGAAACCAGCCCTGGGATCAGAAGATCGCTGGTTTGATCCCCTGAACCGGCAGAACACAACCCCCTAGAGTGTGTGTGTGTGTGTGTGTGTTTAGGTGTTTCATTGCCCCCTAGAATGTGTTCACTGGTGTTTATGTGTATGTAAGTCTATGTGTGTGTGTGTTTGTGTGTTTGTGTGTAGGTGTCAGTGTTTACTGCTCCCGTGTGTGTGTGTGTGTGTGTGTGTGTGTGTGTGTGTGTGTGTGTGTGTTCACTAGTGTGTGTATATATGAGTGTTTCACTACATGGATGGGTTAAATGATTTTCCCTCTGGGATCAATAAAGTATCTGTATGTCTACAAATTACATTTATTAACACAAATGATCTTCTGTGAGCAGAGATGTTCTCAGAGTTCAGAGCTGGTGAAGTGGCTAACCAGGGACGTAAATCACAGACTTACTCACCACTGAGGAACTGCTGATTATGAACCAACCGACAGTTCTCTCGTCTAGTTTTAGTTTAATTACAATTTGACTCTATATTTGAAGGCTCAGTAGAGACGTTGGCTAATAACTACACACAGAAGGTTGTGATGTTAGAAAATGCTGTGCTAGTCAGAGACGTTCTTGATTTAACTCAGGATGATACTGTGCAGAACAGGCTGTGCTGAACACAGTGTGGAGCCCTGCAAACATTTTATGTACAGCTGTTCTTAGAAATATGTTAAAATACACAGTCGAGTCACATTATTATGACCACTTCCTACTTTGGATGGCGGCAGCGTGTTCTGATCTGGGAATGTTTCTGTGACGTTCTCTGGACCCCCTCATCCATGTGGAAGACACTCTCCACCGATTTGGGTCTGAATCCATCTTTGCAGATCACGCACACCATACATGCTGATCGCCTCCCCGGTGGTGGATGGGATCTTCCAGTAAGACAATGAGACACATCACACGACTAGAAACTAGACTAGTCTCACATTGGTTGGAGAAGCTGACCAAGACTTTCAAGTACTACCCTGGACCCCTAATTCCCCAGACTTGAGCCCTACAGAGCATCTGTGGGACCACCTTGATAGTGGTGCTGGCTCTATGGATCCTCCTCCACACTCCCTCCAGCAGCTGTGCACTGCAGTCAGCATGATACCTCCAGATACCTGTGACCACCTACCAGGACCTTATTGAGTCTCCCAGTCCGTCTAGCCACTGTCCATGCTGCACACGGCGATTACTCTGTATATTAGTTTATGGTCATAATATTATGACCCCACTGTGTATAAGCCCACCCCAGTGCCAGTGATCCACAGATTATCTTGTAGCTCATTCATCAAGAGCCACCGAGTTTGTTTCATGGTCTTCATTCATACCACAGTCTTCCAGCACTGCCCACCCTGCGAGTGGTATGAAAGGGGTCTGGGTTCTAAAAGGATTCTAATGGTCTGAGATCTCATCAGAGCTAAACAAGATCTCTTGATAGTCCGTCACTGTCAGCTCTGAGAGACACCCCTGACTGGCGTGTGTCATGTTTATTTTAATATGTTGTTAATATGTATTATGGAGAGCTGGTGTAGTCCTGTATCTGTGTCTTACCAATCAAGTGTGTGTATCGTGTTTGTGTAGGGTGTCCTAAGCAGATCGGTGTGTCTCTGGGTCGAGCCCGGCTGTGCGAGTTCTCAGGTCTGTACTTCTGTGAAAGCTGTCATCACGGTGACCTCGCCATCATCCCCTCCCGCATGGTGCACAACTGGGATCTGACTCCACGCGAGGTGAGCACAGGCAGCGTCCTTCATCAGAGGCTTTTAATTTTTATTGTAGCTCTGTATGAGACGGTCATCACCTCCACCTGTCCTGACTGTGTGCGTGTGTGTGCGTGTGTGTGCGTGTGTGTGCGTGTGTGTGTGTGTAGATCTCCAGGCCGGCTCTGAAACTGTTGACAAACATTGAGCAGGAGCCTTTGATGAACCTCGACCTCTTAAACCCGGACCTGTTTGATCACGCTGAAGCCATGGCAACAGTCCAGCATCTCAGACAGAGGCTCCGCCTCCTCGGAGACTACCTGCTCATCTGCCGCAGCGGAATCAGGAAGAAAATCCGGGCCAGGTGTGTATATATATATGTGTATAAATACATGTGTGTATGTGTGTATATATATATGTATATATGTATGTGTGTGTGTGTGTGTGTGTGTGTGTATATATATATATATATATATATGTATATGTATGTGTGTGTGTGTGTATATATATATATATATATATATATATATATATATATATATATATATATATATATATATATATATATATATATATATATGTGTATGTGTGTATGTATATATGTGTGTGTGTGTGTGTGTGTATATATATATATATATATATATATATATATATATATATATATGTATGTGTATGTGTGTGTGTACTAGAGTTGAACTGTGTGTTTACTGATACATCACTACTCGGTTCTCAGTGATGTCATGATCAGGAGAGTGTAAAGTAGCTCTGTTTGTTTTAGGCTGGAGCCGAGAACATACCTTCTGGAGTCGAGTCACCTGTACAGTGTGTTAGACTTAAGGCAGGTAAGTGCTGCTAGAGTGTTTTTGTGTTATTTAGAAAGAGTGATATCTAGTTCACTCTACACATTAGCCTGATGTTTTTGTAGATCGGAAGCGAATCACCAATCACTCGGCGCTCGCCCAGTGTTTCACTGACCGCTCAGACAGTCGTGTAGTGTGAAGCAGGCGTTAAAGGCCCCGTCGTGATGGCTTATGCAGGAGATGTTACTAATCAAGGCATTTTTACCAAATCCTATGATAGTCTGGCCAAATGAACAGACTTTGGAAACATAGCGAATGCTAGTGAAGTAGTGAATCGTCTTCCTGTCTCCACCTCTTCATTCATTCTTACATTTCCCTTGTTTTTGCTCTGCTTCTTCTTTCCTCTGTGGTCTTCTTTCCTTCCTGCAGATAGCCGAGGGTCAGTTTGAGTCCTTCCTCCTGTCTCAGATCCAGTTCTCCTCCAGCCATGTGTATCATTGCGACCTCTGCACCCAGCGTGGCTTCATCTGCCAGATATGCAACGCGGACGACATCATCTTCCCTTTTCAGTTCGAGACCACCTCCAGGTACGCCCACAGCTCACGGGACACACTTAACCTGACCGCAGCAGGGCTTCCCAGCTCACTCTGACTTTCTCGTTGTCTGTTGCTCCTCCCATCTTTCTTTCAGGTGTTCGGTGTGTAAGACGGTGTTCCACTCCTCCTGTAAGGCCCAGAGTCTGTCCTGTCCTCGCTGTGAGCGTCTGCAGAGATACCAGGAGAGAGACCTGCTCCAGTAAACCTTCTCCACGGTGAAGACTGAGCTGAGCGGCCGAGCTAGCCGCGGCTGAGGAGCGTTCCGGAGCCTGTGCCTCGGCTCAGGAGCTGCGGTCATGAAGTCCAGTGTTATTATGTTTTTAATGTGGCCTTAAGTGCACTTATTTATATTTTCGTATGTCCTCTGTACGTGTGCATTGGTGAGCAGACGGGCTGATTTTAGAGGAAACTGGAAGGACCGGGTTGCAACTTGCACTTAGAGACTCGTACGGTCTCGGTATGTACATCACCTTAACAGACTCGCTCGTCCGCCGGAGCCGACTGGACGTACACGGGGCTCAGTTTTACCTTCGTTAACGTAACATTCAGAGATTTATGCAAGCTAGGGTTTAGAATCACATGCGTCTCGCCAAAGGCACCACAGCAGTTTCGTTTTCTGATGTACTTCTCGCCGACTAAGCTCTCTCTCTCTCTCTCTCTCTCTTTCTCTTTCTCTCTCTCTCTCTCTCTCTCTCCCTCTCTCTCTCTCTCTCTCTCTCCACATTACGCTTAACGGACGCCGCTCTGGATAAACCCACGTGGCCAAGTTTTGCCAAGGATCACATGACGCCCCGCCGTCTTGGTGTCTGCCGAGGAGACGGTTTTATAAATATCTGTTTACAGACCAAACACTAGTCTTAACGAAGGTCGAGGTGTATTTTAATACGGCAGCAGCGCTGTAGCTCTGGACTTTTATAACTATTTATCATCTTTTATTACCGTCTCTCTGTTTACTGTACAGCTCGAGCTCTTTTAATCTAACTCAGATCTACTTCGTGCCAAATATAGGAATGTTAAGTTAACTGGTCGCCACGTAATCATTGCTCGCACTCTCCTGCCCAGAGCAAGGCTTTGGGTTCCAGTCACATGAAGGTTCAGGCCTACCAGTAAGAGGCCTTCTAGCTATCCGTGCGGTGCCGTACCGCTTCACGCTCGTCTCAGATGCGATTCGCACGTCTCTCTGTTTACTCGAATGTTTACTGTTTATACACGTCTCCTGCACAAGCAGCTGCTCCGGGATGGGCTCCTGTCCAGGCCCAAGCAGCCCTTCCCTCTGTTCTGGTCTTCTTTGTTTTCTCTCATACATGTACATGTGGGCCTAGAAATTGAGGTACAAGCTATTAAACACGTGAATGTTTGGGGGGAAAGTTTTTAATCGGTGCACAAGAATGTCTTTTTAAGTGTTTAAATATTAAATCATTTTATTGACCACCTTTTTCTTTCGAGGTTGAGTTTTTAAACAGCGCGTCCACTAGGGGGCAGCGTTGGCTAAAGGAACTAATCTGGTCCCAACACAGTGCAATAAAGAAATGCGTCTTGCACAGCCGGTAGCAGAAACTCTGTACGTCTTTAAGCTCGCTTGCACCATTATTAGCACACTTATTTGAATGGTATGTGATGATGGGTCAGGATCACTTGTAGTGTATCAGTGATTGTGAGACACCTGATCAAAGCTCTTCTGGATTCTGCCGGTGCTTTTTTTCATTAACTTTCTTTGTTTTTCATCCTGATTAAATAATAACATGTTGAACGGAGCGAGTACTGTCGTCTCTGCACGGAGTGAACGAGATCCCGTGTGCAGGTGATCAGTCAAAGTCAGGTTACTGTCCTCGTCTTCAGTCTTCAAGTTCACTCCTGTCACTCCCTTCACTTCTTTTAGTTACACTGGGGCGTGTGGGCAGTCGAGAGCTAGAGGTTCAGGAAGACATCAAACTGCTCCCTGGGTACTGTGGATAGGCCTGCCACCACTGTGTGTGTGTGTGTGTGTGTGTGTGTGTGTGTGTGTGTTTCATTGCCCCCTAGTGTGTGTGTGTGTGTGTGTTTCGTTGCCCCCTGGTGTGTGTGTGTGTTTCATTGTGCCCTAGTGTGTGTGTGTGTGTGTGTGTGTGTGTGTGTGTGTGTGTGTGTGTGTGTGTGTGTGTTTCATTGCCCCCTAATGTGTGTGTGTGTGTTTCGTTGCCCCCTGATGTGTGTGTGTGTGTTTCATTGCGCCATAGTGTGTGTGTGTTTCATTGGGCCCTAGTGTGTATGTGTGTGTGTGTGTGTTTCATTGCCCCCTAATGTGTGTGTGTGTGTGTGTTTCGTTGCCCCCTGGTGTGTGTGTGTGTCTGTGTTTCATTGCACCATAGTGTGTGTGTGTTTCATTGCGCCCTAGTGTGTGTGTGTGTGTGTGTGTGTGTGTGTGTGTGTGTGTGTGTTTTATTGCCCCTAGTGTGTGTGTGTGTGTGTGTTTCGTTGCCCCCTGGTGTCTGTGTGTGTGTGTTTCGTTGCCCCCTGGTGTCTGTGTGTGTGTGTTTCGTTGCCCCCTGGTGTCTGTGTGTGTGTGTTTCGTTGCCCCCTAGTGTGTGTGTGTGTGTGTGTGTGTGTGTGTGTTTCGTTGCCCCTAGTGTGTGTGTGTGTGTGTTTCGTTGCCCATTTGTGTGTGTGTTTGTTTCTTGTTGCCCCCTTGTGTGTGTGTGTTTCGTTCCCCCCGTGTGTGCGTGTGTGTTTCGTTGCCCCCTTGTGTGTGTGTGTGTTTCGTTGCCCCCTTGTGTGTGTGTGTGTTTCATTGCCCCCTTGTGTGTGTATGTGTGTGTGTTTCGTTGTTTTTTTTTTTTTTACATTGCTTCTGCTCACGTGTGAGTGGGTGAGTGGGTGTTCCACTGCCCTGAAGTGTGTGTGTTCAGTAGTGTGTATATGTGGGTGTTTCAGTGCCCCCAGTGTGTGTTTATTGTGTGTGTGTGTGTGTGTGTGTTTACTAGTGTGTGCATGTGTGTGTGTATGTGTGTGTGTGTGTGTGTGTGTGTGTGTATATGTGTGTGTGTGTGTGTGTGTGTTTACTAGTGTGTGTATATGTGTGTGTTTATTGTGTGTGTGTGTTTACTACTGTGTGTATATGAAGGTGTGTATGTGTGTGTTTATTGTGTGTGTGTTTATTGTGCGTGTGTGTTTACTACTGTGTGTATATGAGGGTGTGTATATGAAGGTGTGTATGTGTGTGTTTATTGTGTGTGTGTGTTTACTACTGTGTGTATATGAGAGTGTTTATTGTGTGTGTGTTTACTAGTGTGTGTATATGTGTGTTTACTACTGTGTGTATATGAAGGTGTGTATGTGTGTGTTTATTGTGTGTGTGTGTTTATTGTGTGTGTGTGTGTGTGTGTGTGTTTATTGTGTGTGTGTTTACTACTGTGTGTATATGAAGGTGTGTATATGTGTGTTTATTGTGTGTGTGTGTGTGTGTGTGTTTACTAGTGTGTGTATATGTGTGTGTTTATTGTGTGTGTGTGTTTACTACTGTGTGTATATGAAGGTGTGTATGTGTGTTTATTGTGTGTGTGTTTATTGTGCGTGTGTGTTTACTACTGTGTGTATATGAGGGTGTGTATATGAAGGTGTGTATGTGTGTGTTTATTGTGTGTGTGTGTTTACTACTGTGTGTATATGAGAGTGTTTATTGTGTGTGTGTTTACTAGTGTGTGTATATGTGTGTTTACTACTGTGTGTATATGAAGGTGTGTATGTGTGTGTTTATTGTGTGTGTGTGTTTATTGTGTGTGTGTGTGTGTGTTTATTGTGTGTGTGTTTACTACTGTGTGTATATGAAGGTGTGTATGTGTGTGTTTATTGTGTGTGTGTTTACTACTGTGTGTATATGAGGGTGTGTATATGAGGGTGTGTATATGAAGGTGTGTATGTGTGTGTTTATTGTGTGTGTGTGTGTGTTTACTACTGTGTGTATATGAGGGTGTGTATATGAAGGTATGTATGTGTGTGTGTTTACTACTGTGTGTATATGTGTGTTTATTGTGTGTGTGTGTGTATATGTGTGTGTTTACTACTGTGTATATGAGGGTGTGTATATGAAGGTGCATATGTTTGTGTTTATTGTGTGTGTGTTTACTACTGTGTGTATATATGTGTGTTTATTGTGTGTGTGTATTTACTAGTGTGTGTATATGTGTGTGTTTACTACTGTGTGTATATGAGGGTGTGTATATGAACGTGTGTATGTTTATTGTGCGTGTGTGTTTACTACTGTGTGTATATGAGGGTGTGTATATGAAGGTGTGTATGTGTGTGTTTATTGTGTGTGTGTGTTTACTACTGTGTGTATATGAGGGTGTGTATATGAAGGTGTGTATATGTGTGTTTATTGTGTGTGTGTGTGTGTGTGTGTTTACTAGTGTGTGTATATGTGTGTGTTTATTGTGTGTGTGTGTTTACTACTGTGTGTATATGAAGGTGTGTATGTGTGTGTTTATTGTGTGTGTGTTTATTGTGCGTGTGTGTTTACTACTGTGTGTATATGAGGGTGTGTATATGAAGGTGTGTATGTGTGTGTTTATTGTGTGTGTGTGTTTACTACTGTGTGTATATGAGAGTGTTTATTGTGTGTGTATATGTGTGTTTACTACTGTGTGTATATGAAGGTGTGTATGTGTGTGTTTATTGTGTGTGTGTGTTTATTGTGTGTGTGTGTGTGTGTGTGTGTGTGTTTATTGTGTGTGTGTTTACTACTGTGTGTATATGAAGGTGTGTATGTGTGTGTTTATTGTGTGTGTGTTTACTACTGTGTGTATATGAGGGTGTGTATATGAGGGTGTGTATATGAAGGTGTGTATGTGTGTGTTTATTGTGTGTGTGTGTGTGTGTTTACTACTGTGTGTATATGAAGGTATGTATGTGTGTGTGTTTACTACTGTGTGTATATGTGTGTTTATTGTGTGTGTGTGTGTGTGTATATGTGTGTGTTTACTACTGTGTATATGAGGGTGTGTATATGAAGGTGCATATGTTTGTGTTTATTGTGTGTGTGTTTACTACTGTGTGTATATATGTGTGTTTATTGTGTGTGTGTATTTACTAGTGTGTGTATATGTGTGTGTTTACTACTGTGTGTATATGAGGGTGTGTATATGAACGTGTGTATGTTTATTGTGTGTGTGTGTTTACTACTGTGTGTATATGAGGGTGTGTATATGAACGTGTGTATGTGTGTGTTTATTGTGTGTGTGTGTGTTTACTACTGTGTGTATATGAGGGTGTGTATATGAACGTGTGTATGTGTGTGTTTATTGTGTGTGTTTACTACTGTGTGTATATGTGTGTGTTTAGTGTGTGTGTGTGTGTGTGTTTAGTGTGTGTTTATTGTGTGTGTGTGTGTGTGTTTACTACTGTGTGTATATGAAGGTGTGTATGTGTGTGTTTATTGTGTGTGTGTGTGTGTGTTTACTACTGTGTGTATATGAGGGTGTGTATATGAAGGTGTGTATGTGTGTTTATTGTGTGTGTGTGTTTACTAGTGTGTGTATATGTGTGTGTTTACTACTGTGTGTATATGAAGGTGTGTATGTGTGTGTTTATTGTGTGTGTGTGTGTGTTTACTACTGTGTGTATGTGTGTGTTTATTGTGTGTGTGTGTATGTGTGTGTTTACTACTGTGTGTATATGAGGGTGTGTATATGAAGGTGTGTATGTGTGTTTATTGTGTGTGTGTATATGTGTGTGTTTATTGTGTGTGTGTGTATATGTGTGTGTTTACTACTGTGTGTATATGAGGGTGTGTATATGAAGGTGTGTGTGTGTGTGTTTATTGTGTGTGTTTATTGTGTGTGTTTATTGTGTGTGTGTGTATATGTGTGTGTTTACTACTGTGTGTATATGAGGGTGTGTATATGAAGGTGTGTATGTGTGTTTATTGTGTGTGTGTGTTTACTACTGTGTGTATATGTGTGTGTTTATTGTGTGTGTGTGTGTGTATATGTGTGTTTATTGTGTGTGTGTGTGTGTGTTTACTACTGTGTGTATATGTGTGTGTTTATTGTGTGTGTGTGTGTGTGTGTGTTTACTACTGTGTGTATATGAAGGTGTGTATGTGTGTGTTTATTGTGTGTGTGTGTGTGTTTACTACTGTGTGTATATGAGGGTGTGTATATGAAGGTGTGTATGTGTGTTTATTGTGTGTGTGTGTTTACTAGTGTGTGTATATGTGTGTGTTTACTACTGTGTGTATATGAAGGTGTGTATGTGTGTGTTTATTGTGTGTGTGTGTTTACTACTGTGTGTATGTGTGTGTTTATTGTGTATGTGTGTGTTTACTACTGTGTGTATATGAGGGTGTGTATATGAAGGTGTGTATGTGTGTTTTGTGTGTGTGTATATGTGTGTGTTTATTGTGTGTGTGTGTGTGTGTATATGTGTGTGTTTACTACTGTGTGTATATGAGTGTGTGTATATGAAGGTGTGTGTGTGTGTGTTTACTTCTGTGTGTATATGTGTGTGTATATGTGTGTGTTTATTGTGTGTGTATATATGTGTGTGTTTACTACTGTGTGTATATGAGGGTGTGTATATGAAGGTGTGTATGTGTGTTTATTGTGTGTGTGTGTGTGTGTTTACTACTGTGTGTATATGTGTGTGTTTATTGTGCGTGTGTGTGTGTGTGTGTATATATGTGTGTTTATTGTGTGTGTGTGTGTGTTTACTACTGTGTGTATATGTGTGTGTTTATTGTGTGTGTGTGTGTGTTTACTACTGTGTGTATATGAGGGTGTGTATATGAAGGTGTGTATGTGTGTTTATTGTGTGTGTGTGTTTACTACTGTGTGTATATGAGGGTGTGTATATGAAGGTGTGTATGTGTGTTTATTGTGTGTGTGTGTTTTTATTGTGTGTGTGTGTGTGTATATATGTGTGTTTATTGTGTGTGTGTGTGTGTTTACTACTGTGTGTATATGTGTGTGTTTATTGTGTGTGTGTGTGTGTGTTTACTACTGTGTGTATATGAAGGTGTGTATGTGTGTGTTTATTGTGTGTGTGTGTTTACTACTGTGTGTATGTGTGTGTTTATTGTGTGTGTGTGTGTGTGTGTGTATGTGTGTGTTTACTACTGTGTGTATATGAGGGTGTGTATATGAAGGTGTGTATGTGTTTATTGTGTGTGTGTATATGTGTGTGTTTATTGTGTGTGTGTGTGTATATGTGTGTGTTTACTACTGTGTGTATATGAGGGTGTGTATATGAAGGTGTGTGTGTGTGTGTTTACTTCTGTGTGTATATGTGTGTGTATATGTGTGTGTTTATTGTGTGTGTTTATTGTGTGTGTGTGTATATGTGTGTGTTTACTACTGTGTGTATATGAGGGTGTGTATATGAAGGTGTGTATGTGTGTTTATTGTGTGTGTGTGTTTACTACTGTGTGTATATGTGTGTGTTTATTGTGTGTGTGTGTGTGTGTGTGTGTGTGTGTGTGTGTGTGTGTTTACTACTGTGTGTATATGAGGGTGTGTATATGCCTACTAAACCAAAGATAGACCGCCCCTCCTGACCTGATGCCAGTGGACAAATCCTGACCTGCAGTTCGAGCCCTTTGAGCTTCAAACGTGTCTCTGCTGAACCTGCTGTCCTTCTGAACACACGGAGGCGGAGCTTCAAGACTGTTATTAGAAAGCTAGCCTATCATCACTGGACCCTGTAAACCCTACACATATCTTCATTCCAGTCAGTCTCCATGTTCCTCCATGATTCTAACACGACAGCTGCTCCTTATATCCTACGACAGGTTCGTGATGAATCGACCAATAGAAACGCTCTTAGCTGTCGCTCCAGAACACACGCCTTTTATTAGTGTTTACAAACAGCGTTATAAACATCACAGCAGCAGCAGCGCGTTATCAGCTGTACACACTACAGAGTCCAGGTGAACATTCTTCCAACGAGAGTCATTCTTCTCTGAACTGCAGCTTCCAGCAGCTTCAACCGGTTCTTCAGGTTCCACACATCACACCGTGTTATTGTCCGCGTCCCTCTTCTCTTTCTGTCTCGTATGTCTCGTACGCAAGCTGCCATTCATCTCAGAGCTGTGTGACCAGAATTGCGTAGGGCTGCCGTAACCTATGGATGGTCAAAAGTTTGTGGACACCCCTTTCCTCAGTAGTGGCCTCAGGTGTTTTAGCCACACCCACTGCAAACAGGTGTATCAAATCACAGCCTGGCAGCGTAATGGCTTCAGCTTTTGACCTGCCACTGTCCAGCAAGTCAGTACATTGAGTTTCTGCCCTGCTAGAGATGCCCTAGACAACAGTAAGCGCTGACCTCTTTGAGCGAAGAATATGGTCTGTCTTCAGTTGCACCTCTCCAAACTGTGAGCCTCTGTGAGCAAGTCAGCACATCAAGTGTTCGTGAAGAGCTTTTGTGGAGAACTTCCCTGAACCTCATTAGCTTCAGTTAACAATAATAATAATAAGAAAAACGTGTATCTTCATTTTCATTGATTTTCTATTTTCTATATCATTTGAACACGACAGCAGCACTTTACATGCTGTGAGCATTTCATGGACCAATAGAAATGCTCTAAAGTAGCTTGAAAAAAATTCTGGTTCCATTGACTTACATTGAAAGTGAAGAAAGTTTTTGATCTCTCCTGTAAAGTTGCCATTTTTCTTGTTTTTCTTTGGACAGAGATAAAATATTGATTTACGGTATTGCCCAAATCTAATAATTGGCCCAACCTCAACAATTTATTATAGCACTTATGGGCCAATAATCAATTAGCAGATTTATTTTTGTATATCATTCGACCACAACAGCTGTTTTTTTATTTTCTGTAAGAGCTTCATGATAAATGGACCAATAGAAATGCTCCAAAATCACCTGGACTAAAACCTCTGTACATTGACTCACATTAAAAGTAAAGTATGTTTGTAACTCTTGGACAGTTACTGTTTTGGAGATACTTGTTTTTCTTTGGACAGCAGCGACATGTTCCTTACATTTTGCATTAAAAACCAACGTCCGAGCCACTGCTGCCGGGAGCTTTTGAATGAATTTGACTGGCCTGCACTGAGGCTGAGTACAGTCAGGCCATCACAGCAATGTTCCAATATCTATTGCCTTTCCAGAGGAGTAGAAGCTATTACTGCAGTAGTAGTGATCCAACTAGAGATGCACTGATATCCAACAGTTTCAAAGTAGGTTAAATCTTGCATGGAAACCTATCTTCTGTAAAGGCCACCATGAAAAATTCTGGTTCCATTGACTTACATTGAGCGTAAAGACAGTTGTTGGTCTCTCCTGTAAGGAAATATTGGAAGTATTGGCTAAATTTAATCATCAGCCCAACATCGATGACTTAAATAGTAACTATAGGCTGATACTGATATGATTCTGATATCATTGAGCACCCCTAGAACAAGCTGGAGTGAGATGTTGTAACGAGTGCATAGAATTCTGAAAATTCACAGAAATTAGGTGTCCACATACTTTTGGATGTCTTTGCAATTAAAAGTGTTGTCACCGCAACAAAATAGCATCTCCAACGTTTTTTTTTTTCTTTAAGTGGAACTGCAGTGGACCTTCTGGTCCATCAGGTGTCCATCAGTGTAGAAGCTTCTTCTTCTTCTAGAAGTTCTTCTGTTTCTGAATAATTTCTTCTAAAACCGTGAGGCGTGATCAACAGGCCTGTATGGTAAAGTGGCCAGACGGAAGCCACTCCTCAGTAAAAGGCACAAGACAGCCCGCATGGAGATTCCCAAAAGCTCAGGAACTAAATTCTCTGGTCTGAGGAAATAAAGATTGAACTCTTTGGCCTGAATGCCAAGCATCATATCTGGAGGAAACCAGGTACCCGCTCACCACCTGGTCCGTACCATCCCCACAGTGAAGCATGGTGGTGGCAGCATCATGCTGTGGGGTTGTTTTTCGGCTGCAGGAACTTGGAGACTTGTGTGTAGCAATGTACAGAGTTATCTTTGAAGAGAACCTGTTCCAGGGTGCTCTGGACCTCAGAGTGGGGTGAAGGTTCATCTTCCAACAGGTCAATGGCCCGAAGCAAACAGCCAAGATAACAAGGGAGTGGCCTTGGGTCAATTCTGTGAATGTTCTTGAGTGGCCCAGCCAGAGCCCAGACTTGATACGTGATTGAACATCTCTGGAGAAAGAGATTGTGCACCGACGCTCCCCTTCCAACCTGTTGGAGCTTGAGAGGTTCTGCAAAGAAGAACGGGAGAACCTGTCACTATACATACAGTGGTTTACTACCTTACCTACAGTGGAATCAGCTTACAGGTAATATTTTAGGGTATAGGGTATAGAGTGCTCTGTAAACTAGAGGAGAGCATTTGAGAGTGTATATCTGTTAAACCGTATGGGACGGAGTGAGTTAGACGAGTCTCTCGGTTGTTGTTGATGTCTTTGTGGAAACGTGGTGCCGTGCAGGGAGCTTGACATTAAGGCTCGGATTGTTTCTCCCCAGCAGAGAAGAATTGCTGGAAAAAGCCATTTACACTGATAACCAATCATCTCGCTGCTGTTCGGTTTCCTGTCTGAAAGGTTTACAGCTCGTGCTCGCAGGCCGGACTGCTGTGTCTTATAGAGTCGGACTGAGTTAGAGGAAGCCGAGGGCAGCATGTTTAAAGGTTACGTCTGTTAAGGTGGAGAACAGAGAACATAACCTCTTACAGGCATCAGTACATCAGTACGTGCACTTTGTACTCCAGCCTCTCGAGATTCAGATGTAAAAGACTGCTGGTGAACCAACGTGTGATCCTAAATTTGTAATAAAGACTGTAATAGCTTGAGTTGTATATATAAATCTATATACGCCAACTGGCCACTTCATTAGGTTCACCTCCATGTATATACACTCACAGTCCAGTTTATCAGATTTACCCCACTCCAGAGTCCAGTGTTGGAGATTTACACCACTCCAGAGTCCAGTGTTGAAGATTTACACCGGTCCAGAGTCCAGTGGTGGAGCTTTACACCACTCCAGAGTCCAGTGGTGGAGCTTTACACCACTCCAGAGTCCAGTGGTGGAGCTTTACATCACTCCAGAGTCCAGTGGTGGAGATTTACACCATTCCAGAGTCCAGTGTTGGAGATTTACACCACTCCAGAGTCCAGTGTTGAAGATTTACACCGGTCCAGAGTCCAGTGGTGGAGCTTTACACCACTCCAGAGTCCAGTGGTGGAGCTTTACACCACTCCAGAGTCCAGTGGTGGAGCTTTACACCACTCCAGAGTCCAGTGGTGGAGCTTTACACCACTCCAGAGTCCAGTGGTGGAGATTTACACCACTCCAGAGTCCAGTGTTGGAGATTTACACCACTCCAGAGTCCAGTGTTGGAGATTTACACCACTCCAGAGTCCAGTGTTGGAGCTTTACACCGCTCCAGAGTCCAGTGTTGGAGATTTACACCACTCCAGAGTCCAGTGACTGAGCTTTACTGCACTCAACGGAGTTCCCTGGTCTGAGTTTGCTCCTAGACATTTACATTTCATAATAATAGCACTTGCAGTTGTCTAGGGCAGCTCCGGTGGGGCAGACGTGTCACAAACTCACATGTGGTATAGGTGGCATCTTATTTCCTGTCTGTTAGGAGTGGGTGTGGCTGTATGTCCACATACCTTTGGCTATATTGTGTTTTCCTAGGCATGTGTTCTGAGAGCAGTTTCATGCTTCACATTTCCAATGCTGAGTCAGCACTGCACCGTCAGAGTAAACACTGTTCCAGGATTAAGTCAACATCAGTGCTGACATTACACAAATAACACAATACAACAAACAACATCAAAGCAAATCTAACATCACAGAGCTCTCAGGTCTGGACAACCACCACAGCTTCAGTGATCGAGCATTTTCAAGTGTTTATACAGAGCATGTAATATTATTATTATTATTGTTGTTGTTGTTGTTGTTGTTGTTGTTGCTGTTGCTGTTAACTCAACCTCTACAAAATCTTGGTCCTGATACTAGGTTGGTACTGGGTTAATACTAGATTAATACTAGGTTGGTACTGGGTTAATACTAGGTTGATACTAGGTTGGTACTGGGTTAATACTAGGTTGATACTAGGTTGGTACTGGGTTGATACTAGGTTGATACTGGGTTGATACTAGGTTGATACTGGGTTGATACTAGGTTGATACTGGGTTGGAACTGGATTAATACTAGATTGATACTGGGTTGATACTAGATTAATACTAGATTGGTACTGGGTTAATACTAGGTTGATACTGGGTTGATACTAGGTTGATACTGGGTTGGAACTGGATTAATACTAGGTTGATACTGGGTTGATACTAGATTAATACTAGGTTGCTACTGGGTTAATACTAGGTTGATACTGAGTTGACACTGGGATAATATTGGGTTGGTACTCGGATGATATTAGATTGATTCTGGGTTGGAACTGGGATAATACTAGGCTGATACTGGGTTGGTACTGGGATAATATTAGATTGATACTAAGTTGATACTGGATTGACACTGGGATAATATTAGATTGATACTAGGTTGATACTGGGTTGGTACTGGGTTCATACTAGGTTGATACTGGGTTGGTACTGGGTTGATATTAGGCTGATACTGGGTTGGTACTGGGTTAATACTAGATTAATACTAGGTTGGTACTGGGTTAATACTAGGTTGATACTGAGTTGACACGGATAATATTGGGTTGGTACTGGGTTGATATTAGGTTGATACTGGGTTGGTACTGGGTTAATACTAGGTTAATACTGGGTTGATACTAGGTTGATACTGGGTTGGAACTGGGTTAATACAAGGTTGATACTGGGTTGATACTAGGTTGATACTGGGTTGGAACCTGGTTAATACTGGGTTGGAACCTGGTTAATACTTGGTTGATACTGGGTTGGAACTGAGTTAATACTAGATTGATACTGGGTTGGAACTAGGTTAATACTAGGTTGATACTGGGTTGGAACCTGGTTAATACTTGGTTGATACTGGGTTGAACTGGGTTAATACTAGGTTGATACTGGGTTGATACTAGGTTGATACTGGGTTGGAACAGGGTTAATGCTAGGTTGATTCTGGGTTGACACGGATAATACAGGGTTGATACTAGGTTGATACTGGGTTGGACCTGGGATAATACTGGGTTGAAACTGGTTTGCACTGAGTTATACCACTAGTTTGATGTCTAGTGGCCTTAAACTGACCCACACTGGCTGAGTCACCCGACAGAAATAGCTCGAACTCAGTTGTACCGTGAACACGCGCGGCATGTGTGAAGTGTCACTGGGCGGTTTCTAGAACAAACCACAGGATCACTTTTTCTTCATCCGTCTGTCTCCTCCCCGATTCTCTCTCATTCACTGAGCTCCTCTCGTCCACGCTGGTGATCTCCAAAAAAACGTGGACGTAAGCCAGAAGTGTTGACTCCCAGCTGACACACCATCTCCAACAACACTCCTTCAGACTCTCAACACACCCTCACACTAACACACACACCCTCACACTAACACACACACCCACCCACAAACCCGTCCAGCAGCGCAACCCTCCTCCTTTCTCACAGCCGCTGCAGCGCTGAGGGCCGAGGACGTACAGCACTGCTGCTGCTGTGAGGGACACAACTGGGGGGAAGGGAGCTGAGAGAGATGCGAACACCTGCACCACAAGTTGGCACCACTGTCTTGCTCGCTGGAGGTAGGATTCCATCATCACACCTTCCTTTCCCCCGACAGGAGGTACGGGCAGGGGCTGGTATGTGGAGCGTACAGAGGCTTGTGCTCGGGTCCTGCTGTGAGACGCTGCTGCTCTCTCGTTCCTCTGACTCGGTTGGCTGGCACTCCTCGACCTGCAGACGGGAACCCAGCCTTCACTGCTCGGGGTAGATTGATAGCACAGGGGTAGAACACATGAGCTCTTATCGTGCTCTAGTGGTATAGACTGGGGCAGTTCTATGGTGTTAGGTCTGTCCTGGATGAAGGATTAATGGACTCCAGTAAACAAAGTCTGGGAAGCTACAAGGTAAAGAATGCAGCGGGAGGGGTCGACCACTGGGGGGCTGGCGATGTGACGATATTTATTTCCTGTTGGTTTTTTTTGAGCATATAGTAAATATCAGTGAACTCCAACTTAGTTTAGTTAAACTGTACGAGTTCTTTTAAACTTAAAAACTTAAAATTTTGAGTTATTTCAACTTGAAACAATACGTTTCTGGGCAGAAAACAAAACATCTTCTTTAATACTTGAAATTCAATTAACTACAAATTTTAAATGTTAACTTTTTGAAGCTGAAACGACCTTTTCTTTGCGCAGTGTTGGCTCGTTTAGTTAATTTGGTGCCGTGTTAAAGAAAAACCCCAAATTTGGAATTTAAATTTAGAATTTTAAAGTGAAGCCTAATAAATTTGGCGCTACTGCTTCTTTTTGTTTGTTCAAGTTCAGTAAATCTGATAAGATTATAAGACAGCGATAAGAAAAAGTCTTGTAATGTTGTTTTTTTGTCATAGCGTCTTTCAGGCGGTGAACAGGCGCTTGAACAATATCGTTGCTGTCCAAAAATATTTTGGAAATTTTTTGGATTTTCAGTTTTCTGTATTGTTCAAGCGCAGCATCTGCTTTATACGTTGTGTGAACGTTTCCTAATGATTGGACCAACAGAAGTGCTCCGAAATGGCTTGGAATAACGTCACTTTGCATTAACTTACATTGAAAACAAGGACTGTTTTTGGCCTCTCCTGTAAAATTAACTTTTTGGACTTTTTTTATTGGGTAGCAACAGTAAGCACTGTATTCACTACCGTGTCACCGTGTCCACCACACATACATAGCAATTTTCTTTAAAACCACCAGCTACTTAGATTACATGTACCTTCTGACAATCTATGGTATGTGGATGCTGATACATTAATAGAGGATCTGCAAATAATTAGCAGATTTTGCAAATATATTTCCTTTGGACACTATTTGGCCTCAGAACACCCTACATGTACCCATCCACCATTAACCCAGTTTAAATAGTACATTAAACATCTTAAAACAACGTCTTGAGGAACATATTCATAACTGTTATGAGTAATAACCTTCTGTGAGGAAGCTGGAGCAGATGTCTGGTTCCTGTCTCCAATACATTGAGCAATTTCACGTCAGTGCACTCTAAACAATGTCTGTAGGACATACAGTAGAGCAGAGTTTGAGTCACAACCCAGTATTTCAGTACTTCATTAAGATAAATCAAGATTTGCTGCTGAAGGAACTGAACACATTCATACAATGTCTGGGGCGTCCAGGAGAAATCTGGAACCTAACTTTGTTCTTCAAACTGGAGCTCAAGATCTGATCTTCTCTCACAATAACATATTCAAGTTACTTTGTATTGTATGTCTGATTATTTACATCTGTTCTAATCAGATCTGCTGTTCTTACTGGTGAACGTTCAGCTCACCGGCACCGTGAAAGACTCGCACGTTCTCATGGAACTGAATCCATGTGTTTTGTTTGTTTCGCTGCCGTGAGGATAAGAATTGGGGAAGTTGTTGCTCAGCCCAGCCAGAACAGCCCTTATATGGGGATCCGAGATTGCAGTATATCATGCTGGCTGTCGGGTATATGACTGACAGCTGAAGGTTTTCCTGTTTTGTGGTGTATGACTACATTTCCCCTGTTTCGTGTGTCTGTACTTCTCTATAGTGTTGGGGTTTCTTACAAGCGTTCCTCTGCAAAGTGCACGCACTTCCTGTAGCCGTGCACCAAATGGAATGGCTTCTGCTGCAATGCGTTCCCTCTGTGTACGAGTCTAAACCAGCTGGAAGGCGTCTTGACTCACCGACACAACAAAACACCCAACACTCGCTTAGCCAACGAATTTTGATGAAGGTTCCGCCTCAGGGTGGCACTCAGAAACCATGAGTAATAAATAATTAAGTACTAATAACAATAATAGCTCCATTTATATAATACCTTCCACACACAGTGGAGTCACATTATTATTATTATTATATCCAGAGTAACCGTCGTGTGCAGCAATGAGAACAGCTAGACGGACTGGGAGACTCAATAAGGTCCTGGTAGGTGGTCACAGGTATCTGGAGGTATCATGCTGACTGCCATCACACAGCTGCTGGAGGGAGCGTGGAGGAGGATCCATAGAGCCAACACCACCATCCAGGTGGTCCCACCAATGCTCAGTTGGGTTCAAGTCTGGGGAATTAGGGCTCCAGGGTAGTACTTGGAAGTCTTGGTCAGCTCTTCCAACCAATGTTGGACATTTCTAGTCGGGTGTCGTGTCTCATTGTTGTCTTGCTGGAAGATCCCATCCACCCCAGAGAAGACCATCAGCATGTATGGTGTACGTGACCTGCAAGGATGGATTTAGACTTAAATTGGTTGAAAGTGTCTTCCACATGGACGTGTGACATGAACACATTCCACAAAGCGTGACGCCGCCACCTACGTGCTTCCGCCGTCCAAAGTAGGACATAACAATGTGACTCGACTGTGTATGTTTGAAATGCAGCTCAAACACAGAGACGAACCGGTAAAACAACAAGAGCACTAATAAAATTAATACAGAAGATAAAATCATTAGATACTTAAATAAATAATAATAAGAAACAATAAAAAGTGAGTCCAATGCCGAAGTAAATTAATGACGGAGGCAGCCTGATGAGTATCTATCGATAATGAGTTCCAAATCTTTGGCACATCAATAACTTTTCATATTAGGGAGCTGGAGGAGACGAGGTGGCTGCTGGAGGAGCTTAAGACACGATTTAGAACATAAGTCAGTCTAGCAGTTAGAGATATATGAAGGTAAGAGACTATTAACAGATTTAAAAACTAGTAATACAATCTTATAGTCAGTCCTGGAGGAACCTGTGGTGCTGAAACTGGCTGTGAGGTTTTGGCACCAGCTGGAGTTTGTTTACAGAACTTTTAGGACGTCCAGCAAGTCATGCATTGCAGTAGAGTCTGCAGACCAAGGCACGGTTCCTCAGTTCCAGCCAAAAGCAAATGCCACGAGAGGTTGTTCTGCAGGACCCTCGTAGAAGCCTCCACGTCTTATCTGTGTCAGGAAAACCGGCTCGTCGTGTTTCCAGATGAGCTGTCGCATAACCGGCCTCACCCTTTCGTGCCCGCCGGCATGTGGAGCAGCTGCCGGCTTGTTCCCCTCGTCCGTCTGCATTCCTCTTTTCTTAGAGAACCTGGGCGCTGAGCTGAGGTCTGAGCTGCTTTCTGCTCATGTAACAGTTATTAGAATGAAAAACAGTCCCGGTCAGCACCGTCCAGCGGAGAAGGTTGATTGACGTGTACTCTCGTTTGTTGGCTGACCCAAATAGCTCGGCTCTCCTTGTACGAGAACAACTGACCACACAGGAGCTCCACTTACAGACTGTAGTTCATCTGATTCTCTGTACACTTTATTACTCTGTTCTTCAATGATCAGGACCTCCACAGGACCACCACAGAGCAGATACTATTAGGGAGGTGGGTCATTCTCAGCACTGCAGTGACACTGACGTGGTGCTGGAGTGGTTAAACACTGTGTCCACTCACTGTCCACTCTATTAGACACTCCTACTACTTGCTGGTCCACCTTGTAGATGTAAAGTCAGAGACAGTAGCTCATCTGCTGCTGCACAGTTTGTGTTCCTCTAGTCCTTCATCAGTGGACACAGGACGCCGCCCACAGGACACTGCTGTCTGGATAGTTTTGGTTGGTGGACGATTCTTCTCCGTCCAGCAGAGACACTGAGGTGTCTGATCCACTCACACCAGCACAACACACGCTACTAACACACCACCACCACGTCAGTGTCACTACAGTGCTGAGAATGATCCACCTCCCTAATAGTACCTCCTCTGCGGTGGTCCTGTGGTGGTCCTGACCATAAAAGAACAGGGTAATAAAGTATACAGAGAAACAGATGGACCACAGAATCAGTAGATACATGGAAATGGCTATCTTACTGTCCACTTGTGGTCTACAAGAACCTTGTTTTGATGAATCCAGTTCAGGTAGAACATCATTGTGTGTTTCAGTGTTTAAGAGTTTGACTTCTTCTCTCGCCCACAGCTCCAGCCATGATCCGCCGTGAGCCTTGACCTGGGAGCACCGAGCACTGGGAACAATGGCGACCCCGCAGGTGGTGCTGGTGAACTTCCAGTACGAGTACACAGCTCGTGATGGCAATCAGGTGTCCATCCAACCCAACGAGCGCTACGTGCTGGTGGCCAAGACCAACGACCACTGGTGGCACGTGCGCAAAGACGAGAACACCAAGCCTTTCTTCATCCCGGCCAAGTACGTGACTGAACTACCCCCTGAGATCAGCTGGACCTTCACGCAGCCTCCAGCAGAGGATGGCTCCCTGGATCCTCCGCAGCCTTTCTCAGGAATGGAGCCTGCCAGTACGAAGCAGTCTCTGGAGGTGACCATCCGGGACCCCACGTCCATCAAGAGAGACTCCGAGAAGGACGGACACAGGATCTCGACTTTTATTATCCCGCAAGGCCTGTTTGACCTCGGGCTCGGTGAGCCGCAGGCGCCGGACACTAGAGCGCAGCCGGAACCTGAACCCTGCAACTTGAACAAGGAGGTAACGCAGGAGGACGTCACTCATGGAGGAACACCAAACTCTCCTCCACTTGCTGAGGACGTAAGCCCCTATGCCGTCTCTCCACCGGACTTTTCTATCATCCGGTCACACAGCAAAGACGCGGGACCCAGCTCAGCTAGCAGCGAGGCCCCGTCCCCCAGGAGCCCGGTGATGGACCTGAAGGAAGATATTCACATGCTTAAAAGAGCCGGCTGGGACCTGAAAATATGGGACCTCATTGATGACGGTATATATCAGTCAGTCGATGAAGGGACGCTGGAGAAGGAAAGTAAAGACAACGAGGCAGGACTCACACCCGTCTCTCCAGCTTCTCCATCAGCTTCTTCTACTCCTGTTTCTACCAAGCAGAAAACTCCTGGATCTCCTACTGACCTGCCAGCTCCACTCCCAGAGGAGGTATTCTACTTTATTCATTATATATAAACTGTCTTTCCAACATAGGGGGTCTCAGTTCCCCAACACAGGGGGTCTCAGCTGTCTCAGCTGTTTCATAGTGTCTCAGCTGTTTCATAGTGGACGGACAGGACTCCCTCATGCTAGGGGACAGTGAAACACCTGTGTATACATACACACTAGTGAACACACACACACTTGGTGGCAGTGAAACACCCATATGCACATAGACACTAGTGAACACAAACACACTACTGAACATAAACACTAGGGGGCAGTGAAACAAACACCCACATATACACACACACACTAGTGAGCACTCATGCTAGGTGACAGTGAAATACCTTTGTATACATACACACTAGTGAACATACACACTAGGTGGCAGTGAAACACCCATATGCACATAGACACTAGTGAACGCAAACACACTACTGAACATAAACACTAGGGGGCAGTGAAACACCCATATGCACATAGACACTAGTGAACACAAACACACTACTGAACATAAACACTAGGGGGCAGTGAAACACCCATATGCACATAGACACTAGTGAACACAAACACACTACTGAACATAAACACTAGGAGGGGGAAGTGAAACACCCATATGCACATAGACACTAGTGAACACAAACACACTACTGAACATAAACACTAGGGGGCAGTGAAACACCCATATGCACATAGACACTAGTGAACACAAACACACTACTGAACATAAACACTAGGAGGGGGCAGTGAAACACCCATATGCACATAGACACTAGTGAACGCAAACACACTACTGAACATAAACACTAGGAGGGGGCAGTGAAACACCCATATGCACATAGACACTAGTGAACACAAACACACTACTGAACATAAACACTAGGAGGGGGCAGTGAAACACCCATATGCACATAGACACTAGTGAACGCAAACACACTACTGAACATAAACACTAGGAGGGGGAAGTGAAACACCCATATGCACATAGACACTAGTGAACGCAAACACACTACTGAACATAAACACTAGGAGGGGGAAGTGAAACACCCATATGCACATAGACACTAGTGAACGCAAACACACTACTGAACATAAACACTAGGAGGGGGCAGTGAAACACCCATATGCACATAGACACTAGTGAACACAAACACACTACTGAACATAAACACTAGGAGGGGGCAGTGAAACACCCATATGCACATAGACACTAGTGAACACAAACACACTACTGAACATAAACACTAGGAGGGGGAAGTGAAACACCCATATGCACATAGACACTAGTGAACACAAACACACTACTGAACATAAACACTAGGGGGCAGTGAAACACCCATATGCACATAGACACTAGTGAACACAAACACACTACTGAACATAAACACTAGGAGGGGGCAGTGAAACACCCATATGCACATAGACACTAGTGAACGCAAACACACTACTGAACATAAACACTAGGAGGGGGCAGTGAAACACCCATATGCACATAGACACTAGTGAGCACTCATGCTAGGTGACAGTGAAATACCTTTGTATACATACACACTAGTGAACACACACACACTTGTTGGCAGAGCAACACCCATATGCACATAAACACTAGTAAACACACACACACACACACACACACACACACACTACTTGAGACTCTACGGTGCAGTGAAATACCCACATGCCTACACACACACACAGCAGCCATGCTAGCGGACAGTGAAACACCTGTGTATACATACACACTAGCGTACACACACACACTTAGTGGCAGTGAAACACCCACATGCACATAGACACACACACTAGCGAACACACACACTAGGGGGCAGTGAGCACACTTGCTGGAGTGGTGGGCAGCCCTACCCTCAGTACCCAGGGAGCTTCTGTGGGTATAGTGTCAATAGTGTCAGTGTTCAAGACTGGTTGCTCACGACTGCCCCATCAGCAGACAGACCAGGGGTGTTGGGCGCACTGGCCCACCTCGGACACCCCTTTAGAGACGCTCATGCTGCATTTGACAAGCTAAGCTGTGGCCAAGCAAGGTTCAGTCACATCCTCAGCGCCACCTTGAGGGCTGCTCTGTTATTTTATTAGCTCAAGCGATGGAGGTTAGATCAGCCCTCAGAGGGTTGATGGACCAAGTGAAGGTGACTTCAGTAGCAGAACCTGCCCAGAAACTGTTGCAGCCTGGTGCAAACGTACCCCACAAGAATGGTGGACAAAGATACTTACAGACCACAGCTACTGTTTCAGAACCATAACATTCAGCGTGCTGGGCTTCAGGTTGCACTAGTGCATCCATGACTATTAATACAACTTCCTGCAGAGGCTACGTGGCCAAGAACAACAAAAACAAGGGCTTTAGGTTCAAACCTTCCACAAAATGCTTTGCATTGCAAAGTTTGCATGGCTAGCGGAGGCCGAGCGCGACCCACGCTGTCGCCCTCCTCCCTTCCGGACACAAGAGGCTGCTTGTGTAAGGGTGGTGTGGTGCATGTCCTAGTGGTGAGCCGAAACGGGCGAGGGCATGTTAAGAAGAAGCACTAAGCAGGGCAGCTCAAGGCTGGAGCTCAGGATGGGCCTCCAAATGAGCAGGTTCACTGTAGCAGGTAAAGCGTATTCGAGGACCAGGACTATCGCTGACTTTAGGAGTTTCCCACGCCCACTGGGAGGTGCTGTCCTCAACCAAACAGCTGTGTGTGGAGATCAGCTCAGGGATGTGCTGCTCTCTGCAGATGACTCGTATCCAGGAGTTCTGCCTTCTGGGGCTGGAAGTGATGTCGTAATCTTGATTTAGGAGGATGAAGGGTGGTGTGGTTACCACAGTCATGCGTAGCAGCTAAAATACTCTGAATGATACGTCAGTGACACCTTCCATTATAAATAATACAGTGAAACTAGGATGTAACGGTGGTGTAGTGGTTAGTATGGTGGTGTAGTGGTTAGTATGGTGGTGTAGTGGTTAGTACGGTGGTGTAGTGGTTAGTATGGTGGTGTAGTGGTCAGTATGGTGGTGTAGTGGTTAGTACGGTGGTGTAGTGGTTAGTACGGTGGTGTAGTGGTTAGTATGGTGGTGTAGTGGTTAGTACGGTGGTGTAGTGGTTAGTATGGTGGTGTAGTGGTTAGTACGGTGGTGTAGGGGTTAGTATGGTGGTGTAGTGGTTAGTATGGTGGTGTAGTGGTTAGTACGGTGGTGTAGTGGTTAGTATGGTGGTGTAGTGGTTAGTACGGTGGTGTAGTGGTTAGTACGGTGGTGTAGTGGTTAGTATGGTGGTGTGGTGGAGTAGTGGTTAGTATGGTGGTGTAGTGGTTAGTATGGTGGTGTAGTGGTTAGTGTGGTGGTGTAGTGGTTAGTACGGTGGTGTAGTGGTTAGTATGGTGGTGTAGTGGTTAGTACGGTGGTGTAGTGGTTAGTATGGTGGTGTAGTGGTTAGTACGGTGGTGTAGTGGTTAGTATGGTGGTGTAGTGGTCAGTATGGTGGTGTAGTGGTCAGTATGGTGGTGTAGTGGTTAGTATGGTGGTGTAGTGGTCAGTATAGTGGTGTAGTGGTTAGTATGGTGGTGTAGTGGTCAGTATGGTGGTGTAGTGGTCAGTATGGTGGTGTAGTGGTTAGTATGGTGGTGTAGTGGTTAGTACGGTGGTGTAGTGGTTAGTACGGTGGTGTAGTGGTTAGTATGGTGGTGTAGTGGTTAGTACGGTGGTGTAGTGGTTAGTATGGTGGTGTAGTGGTTAGTACGGTGGTGTAGTGGTTAGTACGGTGGTGTAGTGGTTAGTATGGTGGTGTAGTGGTCAGTATGGTGGTGTAGTGGTTAGTATGGTGGTGTAGTGGTTAGTATGGTGGTGTAGTGGTCAGTATGGTGGTGTAGTGGTTAGTATGGTGGTGTAGTGGTTAGTACGGTGGTGTAGTGGTTAGTATGGTGGTGTAGTGGTCAGTATGGTGGTGTAGTGGTCAGTATGGTGGTGTAGTGGTTAGTATGGTGGTGTAGTGGTCAGTATAGTGGTGTAGTGGTTAGTATGGTGGTGTAGTGGTCAGTATGGTGGTGTAGTGGTCAGTATGGTGGTGTAGTGGTTAGTATGGTGGTGTAGTGGTTAGTACGGTGGTGTAGTGGTTAGTATGTTGGTGTAGTGGTTAGTATGGTGGTGTAGTGGTCAGTATGGTGGTGTAGTGGTCAGTATGGTGGTGTAGTGGTTAGTATGTTGGTGTAGTGGTTAGTACGGTGGTGTAGTGGTTAGTATGTTGGTGTAGTGGTTAGTATGGTGGTGTAGTGGTCAGTATGGTGGTGTAGTGGTCAGTATGTTGGTGTAGTGGTTAGTATGGTGGTGTAGTGGTCAGTATGGTGGTGTAGTGGTCAGTATGGTGGTGTAGTGGTTAGTACGGTGGTGTAGTGGTTAGTATGGTGGTGTAGTGGTCAGTATGGTGGTGTAGTGGTTAGTATGGTGGTGTAGTGGTTAGTATGGTGGTGTAGTGGTTAGTACGGTGGTGTAGTGGTTAGTATGGTGGTGTAGTGGTCAGTATGGTGGTGTAGTGGTCAGCACTGTCTCCTCACAGTAAGATGATCTGGGTTGGATTCCCGGTCCGGGTGGTTCTGTGTGGAGTGTGTATGGTCTCTCCGTGTTTGAGTGGGTTCCTCCGGGTACTCCTGTTTCCTCCCACAGTCCAAACACATGCATGTTAGGATCCTCACTCTAAACTGCCCGTAGGTGTGAGTGTGTGTGAGTGAGTGTGTGTGTGAGTGTGTTGGCCAATGCGATGGACCTGTCCATAGTGTACTGGTCCCGCCTTTGCCCGATGATGATGGGATTGCCTCCAGCTGTCTGTGAGGGAGCTGTTAGAGGTGGACGTCTGGTTCCATTCACAACCACTGTGAACACCTCTGACTCGCCAGGTTTATCTAGAACACACTAAATCTGAGTGACTTTGTTTACAGACTAAACATTTCATTATGGAGATATTTCGAAGTTGGGTTCTCCTTTAAGGATGTGACCACCGACCATCACCCTATAATACAACTCAAATCCCATAACGTTCACCCCCACGCATTCACCCCCAGGTTACCACGAGTTCTGAACACACATTAGTGCTGATGTTATGGACTCATTGGAGGCTTCTGGTGGAGCTTCACGCAGCAGTGTTCTCTAAAACTTGGCCAGTAAACAGCCAGTAGAGAGCAGCAGCCCCCTCTGCTGGCCAAAACAAGCACAACATGATAAGCTGTAGGTCTTTCCGGCCTATATTTAACACACAGCTAAAAACGGGGACTGTCCCTGAAAAAAACAGGGGTGTCTGGTCCCCCTAGGTTAACTGAGCTGTTGATGTTGCTGACTGACCACCTACTATTACACCAAAAAGTGAGCCTGGACTCGAGGTGTGGATTTGAAGGAGTCCTGCACTGCATTCAAGAACACAATCAAATTCTCACAGCAGCTCAAATATTTATAGGTGTAAGTAGACGGGGGCGATGGGGGAGGGAGGTGATGCCTAGTAGAAGCATGTACTGGACAAGCACACTGGACAACAAGTGGTGACCGGCAGTGAGGAAGGAGGCAGGTGGCAGTACACTGTGATATATACAGTGCAGTACTATGTACTAATGCAGGTCACCATATGCAGCACTGCTGTGCCTGATCCACTCACACCAGCACAACACACACTAACACACCACCACCAACACAATGGCAGTGGCACTGCAGGGCTGAGAACGACCCACCGCCCCACCTGCTGTGAGGGTCCTGATTATTGCAGCTGATTTTTAAAAACCCAATCGTTTAGAACTGCTCAGTGAAAAGCGTCTGTGAAGCTGGAGAGCAGCTCGGCTACTTTTCCCTCACGCTCCACTCGTTTATCTCCTCTGATCAAATGCCCAGACTAACAAAGAGACTGGGCTTTAATTGCTGCAGAGCAGAGCCAAACAGATCTGCATGTGAAAGGCCGGGGGGCTCTATTCCCGGACGGCTCTGAGGGTCAATGCTATGAGGCACAAACCCTCCCAGAGGAACTCGCCGCCCTCGCGCCGCACACTCCGCACTACTGCATAGTATTAGTACTTATTTCATACTTCTCAGCTCTTTAACACAAACAAACGGGGGTGGGTCAGTCAAGTTGGTCAGTAATACTCCGCCCACAGTAACCATGACTACAGAGTCAGAGAGCAGAACATTATAACATTATAATGGAGGTTAAAACGACTTTCTCCAGTTTTTATAAGAGACTCTTATCTACTGACTATTCCTACATGAGGCTTGTTCCAGATACGGCTGTTCCTGGTCTTGGTGGTCAGCGAGAGCAGCCGGACGCAGTTTGGGGGGGAGGTTAGAAAAGACCCTCAACTTGGACAGTCGTCATCTGCAGCCTACGTGAACGGCGGCTCCCGCGGTGTTTGCTCTCTTCACAGCTGATGAAGTAGACGCACTAGAAGAATAGTAGAAAGAAAGAGAACCAGTGTTGTGGTGCTTAAAGACAGTTACAAATCATAAGAGCAGTTCAGAACACTCTAGAACAGGGGTTCCCAACCTTTTGCAACCCAAGGCCCACTTAACCCACCCCGAAACTTTCCACGGCCCCCCAGAATATTGTATATTGCTGTTTAAAACTAAATACAGTGAACCATCCATACGACCTGACTGCATCATCACACAACAAGAGAAACGAACCAGTTACAGCACTTTCAGTCACTCGCCTGATGAGATGGCTGATGTTTACCAGCTACCAAGTGAAAACGGAGGTCTGGCTCAACATTAAGCCTAGTCCTGTATTTGGTCCAGCCTTTCCAGTCTTTGCTATAAGATGGGCAATGGGTAGGAAGCCTCAACAGCTTTAGCATTATCAGTTCCAGAGCAAGACAAGTCAAGGGTCTCTGTCCTGCTTTGGTCTTCTTTAAGTTGGTTCTCAAAAAACTCCACAGGTTTAGATTCATACTCGCTGTGTTTAGTCTCCAAATGTCAAAATAACTTGGTTGGCTTCAACGCTTCATTTGCCAAGACCCCCGAGCACACAGCGCCGAGTGTACTTGCTTTTTTTCACAATTTTAGGGAAATAATTAAAAAACTTTTAAGAAATTTAATTCAAAATTAATGATTAATGATTTTTGTCAATATTTTGATAAATCAGCAGGATTTTGAGAATTTTCTTGACGATTAAGTAATAATTTCATATTTACATCCACATGGTGCGCCGATATTTTGCAAGGAAATATTTTGACAATCAGGATTTTGAGAAATTTTGTTATTGCTTTGTAAATACTTTACACAAATATTTAAAGAAAGCAATTAATTTTATTGACTGTAAATCAATATTTTTGAGAAAAGGTCATTATTTTGATTTAGCAAGTTAAAGATAAAAAATGCAAAATTCAAGAAAATGTATTTTTTCAACATTAATATTTTGAAAAAGTTTTTCTTTATATTGATATAGCAAGTCAAAAGTTGAGATTGTGCATAAAACATACTAATCAAATCGTTGACGGACCATTATAGTATAATTAGATCCTGGATTACAAAATAAAAGCACAAATCGAAGGATATGGACCGGTGAGCTAATAGCTGAGAAAAATAAAAACAATACCAAAATTCATAATAAAACTTAATAAATATCAGATATTTTTATATTAGTTTCCTGGACAAACTGGTCAGGGCAGTAGATGTTGAGCAGGACCTGAAAGAGTTAAACATACTCCCCACACAGCTCCTCCTTCTCCTCCTCCCTCAGGCCTCCTGCTACCTGTTTCCCCCACAGGGGGGAGGGGCTTTTCCTCGCCTCAACTCCAAAGAGCATCCAAACGAACTCCAACAAGACTGGAATACGAGCCACTTTTTTCTTCTCGGTTTTATTTTAAGGTCGTATGTTTTAAAAGTGGTGCGGATGTTGAGCTGAGCTGAGCTGAGCTGAGCTGAGCTGAGCTGAGCTGGAGTGAGGAAGGTAGGTTCCTCTCTCTCTCCTGAACGCTGGAGGATGTTGTTTTGCAGGTGTGGTTGGCTTCTCGTTCGAACTTTCTCAGTAGACACCTCCATTTAAGGTGGAACGGAAAGTTCCAACAAGAAGCGCTGGGGAAGCTCCAAACTGTAACTGCTGCGCCATTTAAGGTGGAACTGAGGCACTTGACTGTACCTGGTCCTCCACTTAAGGTGGAACTGAGGCACTTGACTGTAACAGCTCCTCTGTTTAAGGTGGAACTGAGGCGATTGACTGTAACAGCTCCTCTGTTTAAGGTGGAACTGAGGCGCTTGACTGTAAGAGCTCCTTCATTTAAGGTGGAACTGAGGCGCTTGACTGTAAGAGCTCCTTCATTTAAGGTGGAACTGAGGCGCTTGACTGTAAGAGCTCCTTCATTTAAGGTGGAACTGAGGCGCTTGACTGTAACAGCTCCTCTATTTAAGGTGGAACTGAGGCGCTTGACTGTAACAGCTCCTCTATTTAAGGTGGAACTGTGGCGATTGACTGTAACAGCTCCTCTATTTAAGGTGGAACTGAGGCGCTTGACTGTAACTGCTCCTCTATTTAAGGTGGAACTGAGGCGCTTGACTGTAACAGCTCCTCTATTTAAGGTGGAACTGAGGCGCTTGACTGTAACAGCTCCTCTATTTAAGGTGGAACTGAGGCGATTGACTGTAACAGCTCCTCTATTTAAGGTGGAACTGAGGTACTTGACTGTAACTGGTCCTCCACTTAAGGTGGAACTGAGGTACTTGACTGTAACTGGTCCTCCACTTAAGGTGGAACTGAGGTACTTGACTGTAACTGGTCTTCCATTTAAGGTGGAACTGCGACACCACACTAACAGCTCCTCTATTTAAGGTGGAACTGAGGCGCTTGACTGTAACAGCTCCTCTATTTAAGGTGGAACTGAGGCGCTTGACTGTAACAGCTCCTCTATTTAAGGTGGAACTGAGGCGATTGACTGTAACAGCTCCTCTATTTAAGGTGGAACTGAGGCGCTTGACTGTAACAGCTCCTCTATTTAAGGTGGAACTGAGGCGATTGACTGTAACAGCTCCTCTATTTAAGGTGGAACTGAGGCGCTTGACTGTAACTGCTCCTCTATTTAAGGTGGAACTGAGGCGATTGACTGTAACAGCTCCTCTATTTAAGGTGGAACTGAGGCGCTTGACTGTAACTGCTCCTCTATTTAAGGTGGAACTGAGGCAATTGACTGTAACAGCTCCTCTATTTAAGGTGGAACTGAGGCGCTTGACTGTAACAGCTCCTCTATTTAAGGTGGAACTGAGGCGCTTGACTGTAACAGCTCCTCTATTTAAGGTGGAACTGAGGTACTTGACTGTAACTGCTCCTCCATTTTAAGGTGGAACGGAAAGTTCCAACCAGAAGCCCTGGGGAAACGCCTGTTTTGGATGAAACCTGGAAATGGGATGTGGGAGTCACCATCATATCATGTTGTTTATCATCAGACGCTCCTGCGTATAGTTTTCCAGCTTGAACCTCATTGAAACCAGAAAACAAAACAGGTCTTAGTTTTATTTATTTATTTATTTATGTTTATATAATTTATGCCTTTGCGCCACCTTAAAAAAGTTAACTTCCCTCCACTGTGAGGAAAAGTGGCCACATTCAGTAACGTCAGATAGGCACAGTATGAAAATGTGGGGTCCCGTTCCTGAAGAGTGGGGCCATTATTCCCAGCCTTAGTGTGGTGAAGACAACCCCCCCCCCTCCCTTCCCCCGGCTGCCCTCCGTCTGGAAGCCTGCCACTGAAGTTTTGGTTTCCATGGCAACGAGGCTTCCCAGGGTGGCATGGCCGAGGTGCCATTCAGTTCGGCGGGCACAATGTGCAGAAGTCCCGGATATGTGGGTCAGCTTATGCTAATGCGAGCTCACACCATCTCAGTGTTGGAAGGTGGGCGGGCGCTCCTCTAGGCCTCGGTATGGTCAGCAGTTCTGGACAGCTTATTGAAAACAATAGGTCATCATTTTTGTGACATAAGTCTAATTAATAACTCAATATTTCAATTAAACTTAAATTAAAATTCATAGTTTTGACATTAAGTAATTTTTGAGAAAATTTTTGTCATCAACTTTTTTGAAGAAAATTTGAAGAAAATTCGGCAAGAATTTGATAAATTGATACATTTCTCTTAGATGCTAGTTCAAAATTTCAGGTTAGCAGCTCATTATTTCAGCATAGTAAGTCGGCAATGGTCAAGAAAATAATATGGAATAACAATCGAAATTTTGAGGAAATAATTTGCTGTTCAATATTCTCAAAATTCTGAATTCTGAGAAATAACAATTGTGGATACAGATGCATCAAGGAGCAGTGGTCCATATGTCCGAGTGTCGGAAAGGGAGTCTGAGTCTTCAGCTGCTCCATGATGGATCTGTATTCACAAAAGTCCTCAGAATTCCATAATGTTGAAATATCAAAATTTTGAGGAAATAACATTTTTCAACATTCTGAAAATCTCTGAGAATTCACTATTGTGGATACAGATCCATGGTGGAGCAGCGGAATATGTGCATTTGGGTGCAAGCTCAAGACTCCGACTCCCATTTCAACATTGGGGCATATGCACCACTGCTTCACGAGGGATCCGTATCCACAACAGTGAATCCTCAGAATTCCAAAATGTTGAAAATGTAAAAATTTGCTTGTTATGTCACGTTGGGCCTCCACGGATCACATTCTTTTATTTACACATAGAAACAACCAGAACTGTCAGTGGAAGCCGTAGCGGCCTGTGTGTGTGAGTCGGATGTTGCCGGAGAGTGAGAATTGGGCTGGACTGTGTGGATGTAGAGTTATATTACCGGATTTTATTACAGGAGCTTCAATCTAATCAAAGCTTATTTGCGTTGAGGTGGACAAAGACTGACCAGACGTTCTGGCGTGAGATGAATTTGTTTCTTTGCATGTAGCCTGAAGGGAGACTGAGGTATCCGGAAAAACTACTGAACACGGATAAAGTCACGGCCTACTGTATTCCTGTTAGCCGTGAGACTGTCCAGCTCTCGGTAACCAGTAATAACCAGTTACTGTCTGGCCTTTCACTCGGTCACTTCCAGCGTTCCAGAGCTGTTGAGGTGGTGCTATAAAGGGTTACACAGTTCTGGCAAGAGGGTCTCGTACACCCTGGAATTCCAGGTCTGGAGTGGGAATGATGGAGATACTGTTTCCCCTGTTATAAGCCTGAGCAACATTGGAATCATTCCGAAGCTATTATTATAAGATAGAATTGTTGATGATGTTGCTGTAGAATGTAAGCTTGATGTTCTTGTCTCGTCAAAGATAAGAACTTTAGGTGCCTGCATGGTTCCAGGTGGTTGTTAGGAGTCGCATTTTCTTTGTAGCTTGTAATCAGCTCCAGTTTTGGAAGTTCCTGTTGTGTTTTCACTGTTTAGTTTCCGGCTTGTTGGTCTGAAGATGGTTAGCTGGCTTTACGTTAGCTGGGCAGCCCAGAAAAAGAACAAAGAACCGGCACATGAAGATCTGGGATCATAGCGAGAAACTATATTCCAGGGCTCCAGGACCAGTTTGGCTTTTCCCAGTGGGTCCTAACATTAGAGCCCAGCGCCATCAAACTTCTTCATTGGTGTAGGAATTATAATCACCTCAAGGAAAATCATCACCACGAAAGTTTTAGAATCGTAACCGAGTAGTTTTCCGGACTCTATTCCGGACTCTATTCAGGCAATAAGGAATGCAGCGCTGCGGCATGCTGGAATGGATATTTTGAACCTGGACATTATAATAAGCAGATTGGAGTTTTAACCCACAGGGGGTCCTCAGTAAAGAAGGAAGTGGTTGTGAAAGGCCTTACGGGCTTGTTGTGGTTTGATTCTGGAATCTGATGGAATGTTTGGACCCGGAAGTGGCTAATACTTTAACATGTGTAGGTTATATTTGGAGACATGGAGACCCCTGGTTCCTATCAGTACCACCATACATAAACTGAGTGTATAGAGTTGGTATATGGAATATGTACAGCAGAATATAATATAATATAATATAATATAATATAATATAATATAATATAATATAATATAATAACATTTTGACTGTATCATGTAGACACGCCCTGGAAGATGTTTCTCCTGCTACCAGAAGGTTGTGGTTCTTGGTCATGGAGTGTGATGAGCAGAGTGAAGGAGTGTTATTGTGCGGCTCATGGTTATATAATCATAACACATACTTGTGCGCTGTACGATGCAAATTAGTGAACTGGAGCTGCTTCCTACACGGCTGTACTGAGACTGAATGGACAGCTGGGGGTCATTTTGTGTCCTTATGCAAACTTTTACAGATTTACAGAAAAGAGTCACATCGGCTGTGTCTCAAATCCTACTGATCTCCCACATAGGCAGCATTTTACGTCATAGTACGCGCTCTCGACATGTAGACTGTCCCAATTCTTACATACCTTAAACATGCTGTCTGTGTTAATGTGTTTCTGGTCATATAATCACACAGAACAGTATTTTATTATCAACTCTGTAACGAGTCCTTCACCATTTACACTTTATACTCCAGACATTAGCAGATTTTTAAGGCTCGGGCTATTGTTTTGGATGCTGGCTGGTAGCTTAGCAACCAGCTAAATCACCTTTTCGTGCTGCAGTGGGCGGGAACAAGCCGTGACGCAGTCTCTCTCTAACTAGAGCGTCTCAGTAATCTGTTTTATGAGGAGAGATGAGGAGAGAACACTGATACTTACACAGCTGCTACCTAGACAGCCTACTTAGACACTCACTAGGGTTTGAGACACACCCTTAGTTGCTAATTTCCCAGTTTTCCTTATGCCTTAGATCTCAGTTTTAGTTACTGTCCCTTTAAGGCTGATATATGTAAATGTATGTATACTGTGTTTTTGAGAATCGATAGAGTATCACGAAACATCATATCCCGATATTCAATATTTTCTTACACCCCTAATATATATAGTATATTGGTTGTATGTAAATTGGTTTTTGTGACATCACAGTAATATTACATTCTAAATGCGCTCTAATTCTGCCTGCATGGTGCATTTCTAGTAAGTAAAGTGTATATTGGCCCTTTAAAGGTGGGAGACCTGAAAGTGGATGGTTTAGGCTTAGACTCAGGCCTAGCATTGACCTTGTATAACTTGTATAACTACTTGACCTTCCTTTTAACAGCAGCAGTTAAATTTTAAACCCAGGAGATTATAATCTGTACTTCTGCTGGTGGAGGTGGTAGAAAGGCTGGCAGGTTCAGGACTGTAACCAGTGACTATGACAGGACCTACGTTTGTTAATGACGAAGCCATAAAATATTCTATTAAATATACTTTTCATGTACTTTTAAAGATAGACTCCATTAAAGGGCCCATATGAAACCCAAGCTTCTAGTATCTAGTGTGTAAATATTGTTCTGCTCTGTTCAGTCCATATATGAAAACTAAGCTTCATAAACATTTCGTTTCTAATTTAAGTTTTTTGTGATGTCACAAAAACCCACCTCATTTACTTATGTTTACATATCTTTTAGCTTAACACTTTAGCTTCGTCCATTCACTCTCAAGTTTTAGGGAGCCTGGATTGCTTTGGAATGAAACGCAATCCAAGGCAGCCAATCAGAACAAAGTTCATTTGCATATATTATTCTTTTTAAAGGCACAGTAACAGAACCAGCGTGGTTGGAAAATGGTCATGTGGTTTATTTTTCTGCTTTATTCTAGAACATTTTGTGTACATTTCATGATAAATGGACCAACAGAAGTGCTCCATAATAGCTTGGAAAAAATTCTGGTTCCATTGACTTGCATTAAAAGTAAGGAAAGTTTTGGTCTCTCCTGTAAAGTTGGTATTTTGGAGATGCTTGTTTTTCTTTGGGCTGCGGCATTATGGTGCAAATGCTCACACAGATGTCACGAGTGGACGTCGGTTAGTGGGGAGTACAAGAAAAATGTAGCATATGGGCCCTTTAAAAACATATGTAAAATGGAATATGCAGATAGAGACGGAGCAGCCAGCTTTATTAATAGAGTTTATTGTTTATTAGAGTCGAATAGAGCGCGGCGTGGTCAGGATGAGGTGAAGGGAAGCGGTTCTTTGTCCTTTCAGGTTCTGAACCGAAGACGTGTTGAAACACAGATGTTTTCACGGTGAAGTTCTGAGAGTGATGAATGACGCAGGACGCATCATTACTCGTACAGAAGAAGCTGCTGGCTGTGTTACGCAAGTCAGGCGTCGCTGTTTAGTTCCACTCTCTGTGATTGAGGGTTGTTGGTGATTGTTGATGACTAATGAAAGAGAACTGAGGGATAGTTTTACACAACAAGACCAGAAAGAATCTCCAGTGGTGATTCACCATCAGCGTGAGTTTAGTCTGGGCTTCCTCCCGGGTAGACCAGGTACAGTTCTAAACCAGCTTTATGGCTGATAACAGGTCCTATGTTGGTCTGGGACGGTTTCCTGTCCATGTAAATGGAAGCTACTGTGGATTTGGATTGATGTTATTAATTCTGATCACCCCGTCAATAGAAAAACGTCCTTTGCTCTGTGAAAGATGTATGATGAATGGACCAATAGAAATGCTCCATTCTTAAACCCTTACACTGGATACCAGTATGTTACAGAGTAGACTTCAGGGTCCTGTTACTGCTGTGTACATGTCTAAACAGCGTAGACCCAGCACATCTATGTGATCTAGTACAGCGATCTAGGTCTAAAATCTCAGAGTTTGATAGGCTGTGAATTGGTATCGGCCGATTTTTAATCGAAATATGTGATCGGCCGATATTTCTCCAATTTAGCCGATCCCGAGAGCCGATCGATAGCGTTAAACAATGAGCCTAATTTGTGTATTTCCAGCTAGCGTTCCATCCAGGAAGAGGAGCCCTCCGTGAAAGCCCCTCCGGCCAGCTTCCTGCAGTTCCTCTCTGAACCACTAGGTGGAAAAACATACCCTTTCGTTTTCCACAGACTGAGCAAAGCAGCGGCTGAGAGAACAGTTTATAGCACTAACGGCATGCACTGAAAACATTGTCTGGCAGGTTGTTATTGTATGTGACCAGGATGTTCCAGGATGTTCTGTAACATCTGTACCATCAACATGTCTCATGGAGGAAACCAAAACAAAGATATTTAACTATCTAAAGCACTCACAGCTTTGATTGTATGAGTAGTTCTAGATAACCACGTTTCAACCATGTTTCATGACTTGCTTGCGCTAATAATTGCATACAGCCCCGCCCTCGATCGGTATCCAGCTGAAAGGTGATCGGCAAATGGTATTGGCCTAAAAAACGTTGATGGGTCCATCTCTACTTAGTTGGTTAGGAAGTAGCCAGTCCTTCCTAAGGTGAGGAGCAGTGTTTAGTTACTGTGCTGCTGGTAAATGGAATCAGTTGAGCGAGATCGTTAGAAGAACTCTTGATGCCTTTAAATCCAGATTATAAACATTCCTGTTTGAGCCCGGCTTTCAGCTCAAACAGTTCAGCTTAGTTCTACAACTCTTCTACAACTCTTCCACAACTCTTCCATACTCCAACTCCACCTTTAAACCTTATTTTTATGTTTAATTTTCTTTCTTTGGTATTTTTTTTGTATTTCTGGTTTATTTTAATGTTTTAATTCTTTTTAAATGTGTTTTTTTGCATTTATTTTTTATTTGTGTTTTTATTTATGTAAAGCTCTTTGAGTTGGCACTATGTATGAAAGGTGCTATATAGGGATGCACCGATACCACTTTTTCCTTACCGATACCAATACCAGCTTTTCAGATATCTACCAATACCGAGTACCAATACTGATATCAATTCTGACTTAAATGCTCGATATATGGCTATAAATCCTGATATTTATAGTGTTCCACTTTTTATATAAGTTGTATTTTTTTATGTCTTATACTGAATCAGATATAATAACCTTGAAAAAACATCGTTTACTGGTGGAGTAACTGCACATTAAAAAGTTTCAGAGCTATGAAAAAAGAAAAATTGCCCCAATGCAGAAACACCTGCAGCCATTTAATCAATAAGCTTCGTGGTATCGGTGCTCTCTATTACCGATACTGTGTATAAGTGCCAGTATCGGTGCCGATACTGATACGATATCGGTATCGATGCAACACTAATGCTATACAAATAAACTTGCCTCCAAAGTCACTGGGAATAAAACCTCGTTTAAAGTTGAGGTGGTTTTCGGTCTCTCCTGTAAAGTTTCTGTTTTGGACAGTGACGTGGTCTGGTCGTCTAGACGATGACCCTTTATGTTGGCCAACTTCAGACGTGAGACGTGGAAGTATGCACATGTGTAGCGATAGAAATGCAGCCGGACTGCTCTGATGGGTGGAGCGTTGACTGTTTTTAGAAGGTGTTTGGCTTGTGATGCTGATACAAGTCGTTTATCTGATCAACAGTTGTTTCACTTTGACTCTGTTATCTAGAACCATCACCTAGAATGTTTATCTAGTGTCTTCTATGAAATCACATGGGTGAGTGAGTATTAGTGAGGCCAGGTGCTAATGTTAGAACATTGCTGTCAGGATTTGATTGAGAGTTAGTGAGATCAGGTACTGATGTTAGAACATTGCTGTGAGGATTTGATTGAGAGTTAGTGAGGTCAGGTACTGATGTTAGAACATTGCTGTGAGGATTTGATTGAGAGTTAGTGAGGCCAGGTGCTAATGTTGGAACATTGTTGTGAGGATTTGATTGAGAGTTAGTGAGGTCAGGTGCTGATGTTGGAACATTGTTGTGAGGATTTGATTGAGTGTTATTGAGGTCAGGTGCTGATGTTAGAACATTGCTGTGAGGATTTGATTGAGAGTTAGTGAGGCCAGGTGCTAATGTTGGAACATTGTTGTGAGGATTTGATTGAGAGTTAGTGAGGTCAGGTGCTGATGTTGGAACATTGTTGTGAGGATTTGATTGAGTGTTAGTGAGGTCAGGTGCTAATGTTGGAACATTGCTGTGGGGATTTGATTGAGAGTTAGTGAGGTCAGGTACTGGTGTTGAACATACCTGTGAGGATATGATTGAGTGTTAGTGAGGTCATTTGCTGATGAACATTGCTGTGAGGATTTGATTGAGTGTTAGTGAGGTCAGGTACTGATGTTGAAGATTGCTGTGAGGATTTGATTGAGTGTTAGTGAGGTCAGGTACTGATGTTGAAGATTGCTGTGAGGATTTGATTGAGTATTAGTAGGTCAGGTAATTTTGTCCACCTATTTCTTTGACTACTTGACCAGTTGACATGATTTGCGTTAAGTACATGATGATTTAGGCCTGCAGTTAGCATGATGCTAACTGGTGATATACAGCTTTCATTACTTGATAGTCACATTAGCCTCATAGCTCCAATGCTAAATGAACTTCTGTCACATGAGTCTTTGTTAATCAACTGTAGATTATAATTTAAAAATAAATACATTTCTTGGACATTAGTAACAACATATAGTCCAAATTCAGGCATTAAGAAACTGCAACGTTTTCAACATGAACCTATTTTTTTAAATTACTTCACCAGTTTACATCGTCTGAGGCAACTATGTGAGGATTTAGACGTGTGGTTAGCATGATGCTAACTGGTGATGTGCAGCTTCTGGTACTTGATAGCTACATTAGCCTTGTACATTTAGCCAGTGCTAAACTAACTTCAGACTTTAGCATTTGCTGCTGGACAAGGTTTCCTGTCAGGGGAAGAATAACAGTATTTATATTTCTCTTTGCCAAACTTAGCTTGGACATCAAAACAACAACATACAGTTAAAATTCAAGTGCTAAGATGTTGCTAAGTATTAGTATCATTTTAAAATGCACCCACTTTTGAAATCACTCAGCTAGTTGACATGAACTGAGGTAAATATGTGATGATACAGGTACACAGTTAGCATGATGCTAATTGGTGAGGTATAGCTTCCATTATTTGTTGGCTACATTAGCTTCGTATTAATTAAAACAACACACAGACAGATACTAAGATGCTGCTACACTTCAGCATATTTTTAACATTCACCCATTTTTTAAATTACTTGACCCGTCAACACGAACTGAGATAGTTATGTAATGAAGATGGTAAGCAGTTAGCATGAGGCTAATTAATGAGGCGTGAGCTTTCATTACTTTTTAGTTAGCTTCATAGTTCCAGTGCTAAACTAAAAAAGCAAACAGACACCACATGTTTTTGTTGATTGGCTATGTTTTCTGTCAGGGGAAGATTATTTATATTTAATTCTTTTTTTTGTTGTTGTTGCTGCTAAGCTACTCTTAGCCTGGACGTTATTAAATCAGCATGCGGTCAGAATTTAGGTATTAAGATACTACAGCATTATTTTTTACATACTTTTAACAAATTGGTGAGGTTTAAGCTTCCATTACGTCTTAGTTAGCATCGTAGCTCCAAGGCTAAACTAAAGAAGCAATTTTCAGACACCACAGATGACTTTGTAGGTTGACTATGATGGACTATCATACTGAACCTGTGTAGAGTGCTGAAAAACTGACACCACTTCTGTGTTCTACCTGGTACTGTAGTTCTATACACAGGAGAACATGAGCTCTGTAACACTGCGGTGGTTCTTTTTTATCTAAACTGTTGGGCTTTTTGGTTTTGAAACCATAGTTTAGGCTTTAAGTTTGGGAAGAAATCTTAAACGTTCTTGAAATGCACAGTGAGAACAAGTTTGGTTAGTTGTTAGGAATGAAAATTAGATAAAAATACACACCAACCAGCCACTTCATCAAGTTCACGTCCTCTTATCTACATTTATTTTATCAGCTCCACTGACCATATAGGAGCACTTTGTAGTTCTACACTTACAGTCTGTGGTTCATTTGATTTTCTATACTTTGGTACCCTCTTCTTTAATGGTTGGGACCCCCAAAGGACCCTCACAGAGCAGGTATTGTTAGGGAGGTGGATCTAGTCTGGATATATATATATATATATATAGTAATGTAAAAAATAAAAATGGACAAAAATAATATGTAAACTAAAGACACCACAATAATCTTGGCTGACTGACTAAATTAAGTATAAGGGGATGTGAGTTATATGGTTTTTAAGGCGGGTTTAGCCTAGAATACCTATTAAATCTCAGATATATACAGGAACAATGCAGAATTGATGGCTTCATCATGTTTATGTTCAGAAAGTGTAATTAATTGTCTCAGTTATTGAACCGGCTCTTGTGGTTTGAGGTTAATGTGAAGCTTTAGGCATGCAGTTAGCATCATGCTAATTGCTGAGGTAAGCTCTTACATTCTTCTTCAGACGTCTTGCAGATTTCTCAGCTAGGAACCAAAAACCTCTGACGGCCTATATTTATCTCTCTGACTGATTGACTGATTGCACCACCCCTGTCTGGTAGGTGGACGGTCAGCATTTTTTAGGCTGTCTGTTCTGCTGCTGTATTTGTCTCTAAGGTTAGTCTAGTGTCATTTATGTAACATCCGTTTTTGGTTCTCGTGCTGTTCACTTCCTCCGAGCGACTCTCTGGTGGGCTGTTGTGTTCAGTGCAGCAGAGACACGACATTCAAATCAGGATGTGGCGTCAGAGAGAGTTTGCTCCTGCCAAGATAAAGATACTTTATTTTCATTGTAGTTGTACAACAAAGCAGGGAGTAGTAATAGTACAATAGTACAAATAGTACTTTAAATATATGAAAGTGTATTTAAATATATATATATATATTTATTGAACCACAGTTTCCTCACTACTAAATATTCCACAGTGGACTGTCAGTGGTGTTATAACAAAGTAAAAGTGATTGGGAACGAGTCTGGGTTTGGCGGTTGTCTGAAGTTTACTTATATTTGTTTTATTTTATATGTATATATAGACCACCACTGTAAACATCACCACCACCACTGTAAACACCATCACCATCACTGTAAACATCATCACCACCAGAGTAAACATCACCACCACTGTAAACATCACCACCACCACTGTAAACACCATCACCATCACTGTAAACATCATCACCACCAGAGTAAACATCACCACCACTACTGTAAACATCACCACCACTGTAAACACCATCACCATCACTGTAAACATCATTAACCACCACTACTATAAACACCACTACCAGTGTAAACATCATCACCACTACCACTGTAAACATCATCAACACCAGAGTAAACATCACCACCACCACTACTGTAAACACCATCACCACCACTGTAAACACCATCACCACCACTGTAAACACCATCACCACCACTGTAAACACCACCATCACCATCACTGTAAACATCAACAACACTGTAAACACCATCACCGTCACTGTAAACATCATTAACCACCACTGCTATAAACACCACTACCACTGTAAACATCATCATCACCACCACCACTGTAAACATCATCACCACCAGAGTAAACATCACCACCACTACTGGAAACATCACCACCACTGTAAACATCATCACCACCACTGTAAACACTATCACCACCACTGTAAACACCATCACCATCACTGTAAACATCATCAACACCACTGTAAACACCATCACCACCACTACTATAAACACCATCACCACCAGAGTAAACATCATCACCACCACTGTAAACATCATCACCACCAGAGTAAACATCACCACCACTACTGGAAACATCATCACCACCACTGTAAACACCATCACCACCACTGTAAACACTATCACCACCACTGTAAACACTATCACCACCACTGGAAACATCATCACCACCACTGTAAACACTATCACCACCACTGTAAACACCATCACCACCACTGTAAACATCATCACCACCACTATAAACACTATCACCACCACTGTAAACACCACCACCACCACCACTGTAAACATCATCACCACCACTATAAACACTATCACCACCACTGTAAGCACCACCACCACTGTAAACATCATCACCACCACTGTAAACACCACCACCACCACCACTGTAAACATCATCACCACCACTATAAACACTATCACCACCACCACTGTAAACATCATCACCACCACTATAAACACTATCACCACCACTGTAAACACCACCACTGTAAACATCATCACCACCACTATAAACATCATCACCACCACTATAAACACTATCACCACCACTGTAAACACCACCACCACCACCACTGTAAACATCATCACCACCACTGTAAACATCATCACCACCACTGTAAACATCATCACCACCACTATAAACACTATCACCACCACTGTAAACATCATCACCACCACTATAAACACTATCACCACCACTATAAACACTATCACCACCACTGTAAACACCATCACCACCACTGTAAACACCATCACCACCACTGTAAATACTATCACCACCACTATAAACACTATCAGCACCACTGTAAACATCACCATCACTGTAAACACCATCACCATCACTGTAAACACCATCACCACCACTGTAAACACCATCACCACCACTGTAAACACCATCACCACCACCACTGTAAACACCATCACCACCACTGTAAACCACATCTGAACAATTTCACACCAAATGCACTCCAAATACTGCATTCTGTTTATTCTACCTATGTTAGTAAGATGTTTGAGGAGTGATATGGGGAGATGTTACAGTTCATGCGAGCTGCCTCAGACCAGATGAAGCAATGTATTATGGGTATTCTGTGCTCTGTGTATCCGTTATGTGTGATTGTGAGATTTTAGACCCATCTAGAAGGTCAGACCTCTGAAAGCAGCGTGCTGTGCAGGGAGCCGGCCGGAGTTTCAGATCTAGCCGGGCTGTTTTGCATACGGTCTATATTGGAAGTCCAGCATGATTTGTATTTCAGGAAATGTTCTCTGGAATATACGCAGCTGCTTGCTGGTTCCTGCTCTCCTGTGAGGTATCTGGCTGGTGCCTCAGCTGGATGAGGCCTGTTTACAGGTTGTTAGGTGGTTGTTCAGGTGTGCAGGTGTGAGGGCTTACGTCTCTTTGCCTCGGGCCATTAGCAACTGTCGCCATGTAACAGCTACTATGCGCTGTCAGGAAGTAAAATCTACTGGGGTGACACCCTTATTGTCTCTGGGGTGGTCCTTCATTAAATACACTTCAGAAACCTGCTAATACTAAATTCCTTTACATTTATATGTTATAGCTGTTAAAAGAAAAACATCTCCATTTTTGTTTTTCTACATCGTTTGGTTGCCACAGCTGCCAGTCACATTGGCTGAAAATTGCACGATGAATGGACCAATAGAAATGCTCCAAAATGGCTCGGAAAGAATTCTGGTTCCATTGACTTCCATTGAAAGTGAAGGAGGTTTTTGGTCTCTCCTGTAAAGTTGCTAGTATGGAGGTGATATATTCTATAGTATTGTTTATTGTCTGAACCTGAGGCTGAATATGAGTCCAGACTATCAGCACTGTGAGGTAATCCAGGATTCCAGGCCATGCTTGATGATGTAAGTGCAGGGAGGGTGGGGGTTGAGAGGGGGGTGGACTGGCTTCAATAGCCCCTCTGTTGCGCGAGAGAGGCTCTGTGTGTATATGTGATTCAGGCCTCTGCCGCCTCGGTCCAGTAGTTTGGCTGGACTCAGTAATTTGGTTAAGTAAGCGCTCGCATGCTTTCTCAATCTGGGGCCTCCACAGTCCGTCCCTTATCCATCGATTACGGCTGTACATTCTTCAGGGAATTTCACCGCACCAGCAGTTTGAGGCCTGTGTCAGCTGATACCTGATCTCGCTCAGCAAACTTCGAGCCGGGGCCACTCGTCCTGATCAGACTTTGAAAGCAAGAGTTTGCTGACAAATCAGATTTACAGGCTTTTCTCTCTTACTCTGAGTATGGTCGAGCATGTTTAGTGTCTTTAGTGTAATAAATCTCGTGGTATATCATGGAAATTTCTTGAATTTGAGCTTGTATCTTCATTTAAAATTCATTTTTATCTTGAGTATCTCTATCTTGAATGACGTCCCATTCTTAATCCATAGGGTTTAATATGATGTCGGCCCAACCTTTGCAGCTATAACAGCTTCAGCTCTTCTGGGAAGTCTCTCCACACGGTTTAAGAGAGTGTTTATGGGAATGTTGGACCGTTCTTCTAGAAGACCATCTGTGAGGGCAGACACTGATATTGGACGAGAAGGTCTGGCTCACAGTCTCCGCTCTAATTCATCCCAAAGGTGTTCTATCAGGTTGAGGTCAGGACTCTGTGCAGGCCAGTCAAGTTCTTCCACACCAAACTCGCTCCTCCATGTCTTTATGGAGCTGCTCTGTGCACTGGTGGGCAGTCATGTTGGAACAGAAGGGGGCCGTCCCCAAACTGTCCCCACAAAGTTGGGAGCATGAAATTGTCCAGAATCTCTGCTGAAGCATTACGAGTTCCTTTTACTGGAACTGAGGGTCCGAGCCCACCTCTTGAAAAACAACCCCACACCATAATCCCCCCTCCACCAAACTTTACACTCGGCACAATGCAGTCAGACAAGTACCGTTCTCCTGGCAACCGCCAACTCGTCCATCAGATTGCCAGACAGAGAAGTGTGATTGGTCACTCCAGAGAACACGTCTCCACTGCTCTAGAGTCCAGTGATGTCGTGCTTTACTCCACTGCATCCAACGCTCTGTATTGTTCTTGGTGATGTAAGGCTTGGATGCAGCTGCTCAGCCATGAAGACCCATTCCATGAAGCTCTCTACGCTCTGTTCTTGAACTGATCTGAAGGCCACATGAAGTTTGGAGGTCTGTAGTGATGGACTCTGTAGAAAGTTGGTGGTCTCTGTGCTCTATGCTCCTCAGCATCCGCTGACCCGCTCTGTCATTATACGTGTTCTACCACTTGGTGTCTGAGCTGCTGTCGTTCTTAATCACTTCCACTTTGTTAGAACACCACTGACAGTCCACTGTGGAATATTTAGCAGGACTATTGAGGAACTTCACCACACACTGGCCACTTTGTTAGAAACACTGCCCTTGTTCTTTCACTCACTGCCCACTTTATTAGAAACACTTCCCTTGCGCTTTCACACACTGGCCACTTTAATAGAAACACCCACTCTGTACTTCCACATACTGGCCATTTTATTAGAAAAATCAACCTTGTGCTTCTACACACTGGCCACTTTATTAGAAACACCCACTCTGTACTTCCACATACTGGCCATTTTATTAAAAACACCAACCTTGTGCGTCTACACACTGGCCACTTTATTAGAAACACCCACTCTGTACTTCCACATACTGGCCATTTTATTAAAAACACCAACCTTGTGCTTCCACACACTGGCCACTTTATTAGAAACACCCACTCTGTACTTCCACATACTGGCCATTTTATTAAAAACACCAACCTTGTGCTTCCACACACTGGCCACTTTATTAGAAACACCCACTCTGTACTTCCACATACTGGGCATTTTATTAAAAACACCAACCTTGTGCTTCTACACACTGGCCACTTTATTAGAAACACCCACTCTGTACTTCCACATACTGGCCATTTTATTAAAAACACCAGCCTTGTGCTTCCACACACTGGCCACTTTATTAGAAACACCCACTCTGTACTTCCACATACTGGGCATTTTATTAAAAACACCAACCTTGTGCTTCTACACACTGGCCACTTTATTAGAAACACCCACTCTGTACTTCCACATACTGGCCATTTTATTAAAAACACCAGCCTTGTGCTTCCACACACTGGCCACTTTATTAGAAACACCCACTCTGTACTTCCACATACTGGCCATTTTATTAAAAACACCAACCTTGTGCTTCTACACACTGGCCACTTTATTAGAAACACCCACTCTGTACTTCCACATACTGGCCATTTTATTAGAAAAACCAACCTTGTGCTTCCACACACTGGCCACTTTATTAGAAACACTTCCCTTGTGATTTCACTCGCTGGCCACTTTATTAGAAACACTTCCCTTGCGCTTTCACACACTGGCCACTTCATAAGAAACACCCACTCTGTACTTCCACATACTGGCCATTTTATTAGAAACACTTCCCTTGTGATTTCACTCGCTGGCCACTTTATTAGAAACACTTCCCTTGCACTTTCACACACTGGCCACTTCATTAGAAACACCCACTCTGTACTTCCACATACTGGCCATTTTATTAGAAACACTTCCCTTGTGATTTCACTCGCTGGCCACTTTATTAAAAACACCAACCTTGTGCTTCTACACACTGGCCACTTTATTAGAAACACCTCCATATTTTTACCTAATCTGATTGGACTGCAGTGAGACTTGACCGTGTCTTAAATAACTGTATCTTATAGTGAAAACGACTCTTGGAATTAAAAAAAAGTAAACTAAAATATTTGTAGTCGTCTGCAGTGAAAGTAAGGGTGAAGGAGGTCTAAGTGAAGCTGCTGTGGCGTTACTGACGCATCATTCTGTCAGGAAGGGGTTGTGAGTCGGTGGAAGGAACGCGCAGTCCTCAGTGCTGCTCTGTGGATTCCGTACGTTCCGTCATTTGGTGTCAGTGCCATTTAAGGCGGCCCTGGAGAGAGTGACTTCAGCGAGGAGGTTCCCCCGAGCTTAGCCTGATTATAATCTTATAAAAACTGCCCTAATAACACATCTTACCACATCCATGTGCGTAGGCTGGCGGAGACAAGGAGACCAGGAGACCAGGAGACCAGGGCTTTGGCGGTGCCGTTTGCTTTGAATGCGTTTCTTCTACCAGATTAATCTCTTAAGCGCCGAGACAGTACGGGCAGTTCCAGACTTCATTACCAACGCATCACTTTATAGTAGCCGCTGAGTAAATAGTGAGTAATGAGCTTGTAGTTTAAGTTAAATCACATTAAACCCATTTCAGTCCATTAGGAGTTGGTTAGGTTCAGGAGCTGAAGCTGATTAATATCTGTGGCTCGGTCTCTGAGGGGGTTTGTGGTTGGACGCCTGAGAGAGAGGACTCGCGGGCCGGAGGTCAGAGACACGGGGCTGTTTTTGTTGGTCGTGAAGGTTTCGGCTCTGAAGATTTGAATAACAAACTACTCGCGCATCACAGAGCCTGATTTAGACGGGCAGGTTTTCTGTTCCAGGAACTTCTGAGCTGACTGCTGTCTCGTATCCTTCACGCTACGAGAGGCAAATCAACAATTTCAAAGCAGATGAACCCGCGATATACAAAACAGAAGCATCTCACATACCACAGAGAGCCTGACGACAACAATACACAATACCTCCCCTCTGCTTCCACACACTGGCCACTTTATTAGAAACACCAACCCTCTGCTTCCACACACTGGCCACTTTATTAGAAACACCCCCCTTGTGCTTCCACTAACTGGCCACCTTATTAGAAAGCCCACCTTGTGCTTCCACTAACTGGCCACTTTATTAGAAACACCCCCCTTGTGCTTCCACTAACTGGCCACCTTATTAGAAAGCCCACCTTGTGCTTCCACACACTGGCCACTTTATTAGAAACACCCCCCTTGTGCTTCCACTAACTGGCCACCTTATTAGAAAGCCCACCTTGTGCTTCCACACACTGGCCACTTTATTAGAAATGCCCACCTTGTGCTTCCACAAACTGGCCACTTTATTAGAAACACCCCCTTGTGGTTCCACAAACTGGCCACTTGATTAGAAACACCAACCTTGTGCTTCTACTAACTGGCCACTTTATTAGAAACAGCCCCCTTGTGCTTCCACAAACTGGCCACTTTATTAGAAACACCAACCTTGTGCTTCCACACACTGGCCACTTTATTAGAAACACCCACCTTGTGCTTTCACTCGCTGGTCACTTTATTAGAAACTTGCACCTTATGCTTCCACACACTGGCCACTTTATTAGAAACACCCACCTTGTGCTTTCACTCGCTGGCCACTTTATTAGAAACTTGCACCTTATGCTTCCACACACTGGCCACTTTATTAGAAACACCCACCTTGTGCTTTCACTCGCTGGTCACTTTATTAGAAACTTGCACCTTATGCTTCCACACACTGGCCACTTTATTAGAAACACCTCCCTTGTGCTTTCACACACTGGCCACTTTATTAGAAATTTGCACCTTATGCTTCCACTAACTGGCCACTTTATTAGAAACACCCACTCTGTGCTTCCACACACTGGCCATTTTATTAGAAACATCAAGCTTGTGCTTCCACACACTGGCCACTTTAATAGAAACAGCCCCTCTATGCTTCCACACACTGGCCATTTTATTAGAAACATCAACCTTGTGTTTCCACACACTGGCCACTTTATTAGAAACTTGCACCTTATGCTTCCACTTACTGGCCACTTTATTAGAAACACCCACTGTGCTTCCACACACTGGCCACTTTATTAGAAACACCAACCTTGTGCTTCCACTAATTGGCCACCTTATTAGAAATGCCCACCATGTGCTTCCACACACTGGCCACTTTATTAGAAACAACAAACTTGTGCTTTCACACCCTGGCCACTTTATTAGAAACACCTTACTTGTGCTTCCTCACACTGGCCACTTTATTAGAAACACCCACCTTGTGCTTCCACACACTGGCCACTTTATAGGAAACACTCACCTTGTAGTTGCGTTTAGTGGGCCCTAGTGGTCTCACTAGAGTAGACTGAGGTCAATAGAACGTTAACCAGCTGACAGACTGCTGCTATAATTAGAAAATAGAAAGAGATCCAGCTTTTAAAGAAAGACTTAAACAGAGACTTAAACAGAGACTTGAACAGAGACTGAAACAGAGACTGAAACAGAGACTTGAACAGAGACTTGAACAGAGACTTGAACAGAGACTCGAACAGAGACTCGAACAGAGACCTAAACAGAGACCTAAACAGAGACTTGAACAGAGACTTGAACAGAGACTTGAACAGAGACTCAAAAAGAGACTTAAACAGAGACCCGAACAGAGACCTGAACAGAGACTTGAACAGAGACCTAAACAGAGACCTAAACAGAGACCTGAACAGAGACTTGAACAGAGACTTGAACAGAGACTCAAAAAGAGACTTAAACAGAGACTTAAACAGAGACCTGAACAGAGACCTGAACAGAGACTCGAACAGAGACTCGAACAGAGACTCGAACAGAGACTCGAACAGAGACTCGAACAGAGACTTGAACATAGACTTAAACAGAGACTTGAACAGAGACTTGAACAGAGACTTGAACAGAGACCTAAACAGAGACTTGAACAGACTTGAACAGAGACTTGAACAGAGACTTGAACAGAGACCTAAACAGAGACTTGAACAGAGACTTGAACAGAGACTTGAACAGAGACTTGAACAGAGACCTGAACAGAGACTTGAACAGACCTAAACAGAGACCTAAACAGAGACCTTAACAGAGACCTTAACATAGACTTGAACATAGACTTGAACATAGACTTGAACATAGACTTGAACAGAGACTTGAACAGAGACCTAAACAGAGACTTAAACAGAGACTTAAACAGACTTAAACAGACTTAAACAGAGACCTAAACAGAGACCTAAACAGAGACTTGAACAGACTTAAACAGAGACTTAAACAGAGACCTAAACAGAGACTTAAACAGACCTAAACAGAGACTTGAACAGAGACTTGAACAGAGACTTGAACAGAGACCTAAACAGAGACTTAAACAGAGACTTGAACAGAGACTTGAACAGAGACCTAAACAGACTTAAACAGAGACTTAAACAGAGACTTGAACAGACTTAAACAGAGACCTAAACAGAGACTTAAACAGAGACCTAAACAGAGACCTAAACAGAGACCTGAACAGAGACCTGAACAGAGACCTGAACAGAGACCTGAACAGAGTCAGGCTGAGATGTTGGTGTGATGATGCTGCTGTACTGGTTTCTCAGTGTGGAAATGAAGTATTAGTAGACATCAGCGTTAGCGTGGAAGAGTTTTGAGATTTGTGGCCTGAACTGAAGGTCCAGCTCTGACAGTCTGCACTGACTGCTGCTACACAAGTACTGAAAATGAGTCAGCACTCTGGGTGTAAGAACCCCTCTAGTCAGCAGGGTTGATGCCTTTCCGGGGAAAACCTGACCGATTAAGAGGAAGTGTGTTGTTTGGAAACATACACACCCATGCATGCCTTTGAAAACACTCACACTCTCTCTCTCTCACACACACACACACACACACACTGGTTGAGGGTAGCAGTTTGACAACCTTCTCACTTCATCATGGGGATGTTTTGTGGTTTTCGTGCAGCAGATTGGTTTCTGTTTTTAGATTTTTTCTACACACGGTTCCACCTGCTGGGGTTGTTCGAAGCCTCTAACATCAGAAAACTGGAACTGGGCTTTTTCAATTGGTCATCAGTCTCAAACTGAAGGTTTTAGTCTTTCGGTATTTGCTGTTAAGGCCTGACGCTGTTCTGCTGTGTATCTCAAATCAGGTGTTCCAATTGTTTCATGGTCACAGGTGTATAAACCAACACCTAGTCCTGCAGACTGCTTCTACACACATTAGTAAAGAGTGGGTCTCTCAGGAGCTCAGTGAACTCCAGCGTGGTACCGTGATAGGACGCCACCTGTGGAACAAGTCCAGTGGTGAAGTTTCCTCACTACTAAATGTTCCACAGTGGACTGTCAGTGGTGTTCTAACAAAGTGGAAGTGATTGAGAACGACAGCAACTCAGACACCAAGTGGTAGAACACGTACAATGACAGAGCGGGTCAGCAGATGCTGAGGAGCATAGAGCACAGAGGTCACCAACTTTCTACAGAGTCCATCACTACAGACCTCCAAACTTCATGTGGTCTTCAGATCAGCTGAAGAACAGAGCATAGAGAGCTTCATGGAATGGGTCTCCATGGCTGAGCAGTCGCATCCAAGCCTTACCTAACCAAGAACAATGCAGAGCGTCGGATGCAGTGGTGTAAAGCATGTTGCCGAGGAGACCACTTCAAAGTAGATGCTTCATTCTTGAAGACACGGTGGTGCAGACATGCTCTAAGAGAGGTCTGACTTCGACTGGCAACTACACAGTCTTGTAGGCCCGCCTCCATGTTTCGTCTGGCCAAGTCGTGGTCCTGGGTTTGGGGCAGATCTCCTTTGGGGGTGGTCCTGCTGTAAAATGACAGGATTTGCTGAACCATGAACAACTTCTCATAACCTCTGTAGCATGTGGTGTGGTTGCCATGTGTCTCAGACTCACTTTACCAGATGGGCTTGATATGTAAGAAACATTGACAATGCTAGCTGTCAGGAAACTGGAGGCATCAGACCCTGCAATCACCAGGCTCCTCACCTGTCTTCTCTGAGGTCTCCATGTGTCTTAATCCTGACCAATCAACATCAAGATTGAAGTGCGATCGCCAAGCAGTGAATCTGTGCAACCCCTAGTCTTAACAAGCTACTAGAATCCCACAGAGAAGCTAACAGAAGTTGGTATTATTGTAGAGGTGTGTAGAACCTAAGACTGTTCTAGATACCTAAGACTGTTCTAGATACCGCAGAGCTTTAAATACACGTAGCTGCTTCTCAAACTCAACTCTCTGCCAAAATATATATAGTACACAAAGTGTCCGAGTTCTTGTGGGTGAGGCGTGTAGGCTACGTCTCATTTGTGCCTCTAAAAGTCCTGTCAGAGTGTAGACTTTTAATAAATAAATAAATAAATCAATCCTGCAAGTTGGTGGACATGAAGGTTTCATCCTTCAGTTTGGTGGACATGTAGGTTTCATCCTTCAGTTTGGTGGACATGTAGGTTTCATCCTTCAGTTTGGTGGACATGAAGGTTTCATCCTTCAGTTTGGTGGACATGTAGGTTTCATCCTTCAGTTTGGTGGAAATGTAGGTTTCATCCTTCAGTTTGGTGGAAATATAGGTTTCATCCTTCAGTTTGGTGGACATGAAGGTTTCATCCTTCAGTTTGGTGGAAATATAGGTTTCATCCTTCAGTTTGGTGGACATGTAGGTTTCATCCTTCAGTTTGGTGAAAATGTAGGTGTCATCCTTCAGTTTGGTGGACATGTAGGTTTCATCCTTCAGTTTGGTGGACATGTAGGTTTCATCCTTCAGTTTGGTGGACATGTAGGTTTCATCCTTCAGTTTGGTGGACATGAAGGTTTGGTCCTTCAGTTTGGTGGACAGTTTGGTGGACGTATTTGATCCTTTAACTTGCTTGACTGGCTTGATTCTGCTTCTGGATTTGGGTTGATTCTGCAACTTGGTGGACGTGTCAGTGATTCCACAACATGCTTTTGATTAGATTCTGCAACGTAGTGGACTTGTGGGTTTACCTCAACAACTCGGTAGACGTGTTGATTTGACGCTGCACTCTCATGTTGGCTCGATTCTACAAAGTCATTTTGGTTTCATATTTTGGTTCTACCAACTGTTGGTTTGACTCTACAAGATCATGTTCATTTGAGGGCTTTCTTAACTTGGTGGACAAATAGGTTTGGTTCTGCAGTCCAACATGATAGCTTGCTGACCTTCGTGGACTTGTTGGTGGAGTTTTCTACACACACATATATATATATTCGATTAATTGATTATGAAATTATTCGTTAGGTGCAGCCCTAGTCACGGTTCACCACTGCAGGTAAACGTTTATCTCCTAGTTTTGGCTGCAGGTAAACGTTTATCTCCTAGTTTTGGCTGCAGGTGAACGTTTATCTACTAGTTTTGGCTGCAGGTGAACGTTTATCTACTAGTTTTGGCTGCAGGTAAACGTTTATCTACTAGTTTTGGCTGCAGGTAAACTTTTATCTACTAGTTTTGGCTGCAGGTAAACATTTGTCTCCTAGTTTTGGCTGCAGGTAAACATTTGTCTCCTAGTTTTGGCTGCAGGTAAACGTTTATCTCCTAGTTTTGGCTGCAGGTGAACGTTTATCTCCTAGTTTTGGCTGCAGGTAAACGTTTATCTCCCAGTTTTGGCTGCAGGTGAACGTTTATCTCCCAGTTTTGGCTGCATGTAAACGTTTATCTCCAAGTTTTGGCTGCAGGTGAACGTTTATCTCCCAGTTTTGGCTGCAGGTAAACGTTTATCTCCTAGTTTTGGCTGCAGGTGAACGTTTATCTCCTAGTTTTGGCTGCAGGTGAACGTTTATCTCCCAGTTTTGGCTGCAGGTGAACGTTTATCTCCCAGTTTTGGCTGCAGGTGAACGTTTATCTACTAGTTTTGGCTGCAGGTAAACGTTTATCTACTAGTTTTGGCTGCAGGTAAACGTTTATCTACTAGTTTTGGCTGCAGGTGAACATTTATCTACTAGTTTTGGCTGCAGGTAAACATTTATCTCCTAGTTTTGGCTGCAGGTAAACATTCATCTACTAGTTTTGGCTGCAGGTGAACGTTTATCTCCTAGTTTTGGCTGCAGGTGAACGTTTATCTCCTAGTTTTGGCTGCAGGTGAACGTTTATCTCCTAGTTTTGGCTGCAGGTGAACGTTTATCTCCTAGTTTTGGCTGCAGGTGAACGTTTATCTCCCAGTTTTGGCTGCAGGTAAACGTTTATCTCCTAGTTTTGGCTGCAGGTGAACGTTTATCTCCTAGTTTTGACTGCAGGTGAACGTTTATCTCCCAGTTTTGGCTGCAGGTAAACGTTTATCTCCCAGTTTTGGCTGCAGGTAAACGTTTATCTCCTAGTTTTGGCTGCAGGTGAACGTTTATCTCCTAGTTTTGACTGCAGGTGAACGTTTATCTCCTAGTTTTGGCTGCAGGTAAACATTTATCTACTAGTTTTGGCTGCAGGTGAACATTTATCTACTAGTTTTGGCTGCAGGTAAACATTTGTCTCCTAGTTTTGGCTGCAGGTAAACGTTTATCTCCTAGTTTTGGCTGCAGGGAAACGTTTATCTCCTAGTTTTGGCTGCAGGTAAACGTTTATCTCCCAGTTTTGGCTGCAGGTAAACGTTTATCTCCCAGTTTTGGCTGCAGGTAAACGTTTATCTCCCAGTTTTGGCTGCAGGTAAACGTTTATCTCCCAGTTTTGGCTGCAGGTAAACGTTTATCTCCTTGTTTTGGCTGCATGTGAACGTTTATCTCCTAGTTTTGGCTGCAGGTGAACGTTTATCTCCCAGTTTTGGCTGCAGGTGAACGTTTATCTCCCAGTTTTGGCTGCAGGTGAACGTTTATCTACTAGTTTTGGCTGCAGGTGAACGTTTATCTCCTGGTTTTGGCTGCAGGTGAACGTTTATCTCCTAGTTTTGGCTGCAGGTGAACGTTTATCTCCTAGTTTTGGCTGCAGGTAAACGTTTATCTCCCAGTTTTGGCTGCAGGTAAACGTTTATCTCCCAGTTTTGGCTGCAGGTAAACGTTTATCTCCTTGTTTTGGCTGCATGTGAACGTTTATCTCCTAGTTTTGGCTGCAGGTGAACGTTTATCTCCCAGTTTTGGCTGCAGGTGAACGTTTATCTCCCAGTTTTGGCTGCAGGTGAACGTTTATCTACTAGTTTTGGCTGCAGGTGAACGTTTATCTCCTAGTTTTGGCTGCAGGTGAACGTTTATCTCCTAGTTTTGGCTGCAGGTGAACGTTTATCTCCTAGTTTTGGCTGCAGGTGAACGTTTATCTCCTAGTTTTGGCTGCAGGTAAACGTTTATCTACTGGTTTTGGCTGCAGGTAAACGTTTATCTACTGGTTTTGGCTGCAGGTATGTGATGAAGAACATGGGTTGTCGGACCACACTTTCCATATCACTGTATCCCCCTGCAGGTGTCCTTGCTCAGCCGAGATGATGACATCGAAGAGGAAACGAGCTTCAGTGAAAGGTTCTGGTTAAAGTGAAACTCCAGAGTGCTCGTTTTCAGCAGCGAGTAACAAATACACCCCCCCAACGTGTGCGAGAGTTGTTCCTCTTTTAAACACACCTATTAAAAGCGCCCGCCTCCCTGCGGACCAGCTGCGCTCCGAATCGGGCCAGCGTATCGGCTCTGACAGGAAGAGGGTGAACTTGTTCCGTCGTCCCCACTTCTTCCAGCCTAACCCACCCCTTCTGTCTTCCTCCTCTTCATTCATTCATTCTCTCTGTTGACAAGCTACCACCCACCTCTCTTGCTCTCTCTCTCTCTTTCTCTCTGTCTCACTCGCTCTCTGTTTTTCCCCCACCCTCCCGCCTCACTCTCGCGCTCTCTCTCTCCGAGCAGCTAGTTCTCCTTTTCTCCGTCCACGGACGCTGCAGACACAGTTTACTGGAGATGCTCGGGTTAGATCGTCTGTGAGGGTTCGTGAAAGTGAATGGACCTCAGGGTTGACACTGTTTTCACTATGCTAGCTGTAGCATAGCTGACCGGCTGAAGTTTTTGGAGCCTCCAGAAGAACCATGGTGGAGTATTACGCCAAGGTGCGGCTTAACTGCCGACCCAAAACCGCTATGGCCTACCCTGTGGATTCTCAGGTAGGTCCCATAAGAGCCTGCAGCGTTTTTCAATGGTTAGTTCTTCAGTTTGTTGGACATGTAGGTTTCATCCTTCAACTTGGTGGACATGTAGGTTTCATCCTTTAAATTGCTGGACATGAATGTTTGGTCCTTCAGTTTGGTAGCCATGTAGGTTTAATTCCTCAATTTGGTGGACATGTAGGTTTCATCCCTCAAGTTGGTGGACATGTAGGTTTCATCCTTCAAGTTTGTGGACATGTAGGCTTCATCCTTGAAGTTGGTGGACATGTAGGTTTCATCCTTGAAGTTGGTGGACATGTAGGTTTCATCCTTCAAGTTGGTGGACATGTAGGCTTTATCCTTCAAGTTTGTGGACATGTAGGCTTCATCCTTCAAGTTGGTGGACATGTAGGTTTCATCCTTGAAGTTGGTGGACATGTAGGTTTCATCCTTCAATTTGGTGGACATGTAGGTTTCATCCTTCAAGTTGGTGGACATGTAGGTTTCATCCTTCAATTTGGTGGACATGTAGGTTTCATCCTTCAATTTGGTGGACATGTAGGTTTCATCCTTTAAATTGCTGGACATGAATGTTTGGTCCTTCAGTTTGGTAGCCATGTAGGTTTCATCCCTCAAGTTGGTGGACATGTAGGTTTCATCCTTCAACTTGCCAGACATGTAGGTTTGGTCCTTCAGACATGTAGGCTTCATCCTTCAAGTTTGTGGACATGTAGGTTTCATCCTTCAAGTTGGTGGACATGTAGGTTTCATCCTTCAACTTGCCAGACATGTAGGTTTGGTCCTTCAGACATGTAGGCTTCATCCTTCAAGTTGGTGGACATGTAAGTTTCATCCTTCAAGTTGGTGGACATGTAAGTTTCATCCTTCAAGTTGGTGGACATGTAGGTTTTATCGTCAACTTGCTGGACATGTAGGTTTGATCCTTCAATTTGGTGGACATGTAGGTTTCATCCTTCAAGTTGGTGGACATGTAAGTTTCATCCTTCAAGTTGGTGGACATGTAGGTTTCATCCTTCAATTTGGTGGACATGTAGGTTTCATCCTTCAAGTTCGTGGACATGTAGGTTTGATCGTCAACTTGCTGGACATGTAGGTTTTATCGTCAACTTGCTGGACATGTAGGTTTGATCCTTCAATTTGGTGGACATGTAGGTTTCATCCTTCAATTTGGTGGACATGTAGGTTTCATCCTTCAAGTTGGTGGACATGTAGGTTTGATCTTTTAACTTGGTGGACATGTAGATTTCATCCTTCAATTTGGTGGACATGTAGATTTCATCCTTCAAGTTGGTGGACATGTAGATTTGGTTCCTCAGTTTGGTGGACATGTAGGTTTGGTCCTTCAGTGTGGTGGACATGAAGGTTTGGTCCTTCAATGTGGTGGACATGAAGGTTTGGTCCTTCAGTTTGTTGGACATTCTTTAACTTGCTTGACTGGCTTGATTCTGCTTCTGGATTTGGGTTGATTCTGCAACTTGGTGGACGTGTCAGTGGTTCCACAACATACTTTTGATTAGATTCTGCAACGTAGTGGACTTGTGGGTTTACCTCAACAACTCGGTAGACGTGTTGATTTGACGCTGCACCCTCATGTTGGCTCGATTCTACAAAGTCATTTTGGTTTCATTTCAGTTTGTGGACATATTTTGGTTCTACCTCCTGTTGGTTTGACTCTACAAGATCATGTTCATTTGAGGGCTTTCTTAACCTGGTTAAATAGGTACTGCAGTCCAGCTTGATAGCTTGCTGACCTTCGTGGACTTGTTGATGGTGTTCTCTACAAAGCTGAACGATGTTTTGCTGAAGTTTTCGAAAGCAGGAAGTTGTGAAGTAACACACCCCCAGATAACAGTTCCACAGGGGTGTTTCTGCCATGATGCTGTCACGTTCTTTAGCCCTGCTTTGTGACAAGAGCAATGATATGTGTGTGCGGGGGGAGGTGGGGGTGGGGGGGGTAAATTGTGTAGAGCAGGGTTAGTCAGCAACCTAAAGTGAGAACTGTTCTTCTATTAGACAGGCTTGACGTTGGGCTGAAGTTAGCTAGCTAATGGAGAAACGCTGCTCTGTGAAATCTCTCGTTAAAAGTGGATCTCTGTTGTTTTGGTTAGCTAGTCAGCAGCCACTTCCTGTTGAGACACTCCCTGGTGCAAGTGGCCCTTTCAGTGTGAAAGTGTGACTTTACTCGAGGACACATTCTCCTCAGGATGCTGTGAAGGCCAGGGCAGGTATGACTCATTACATCAGACTCAGGGAAGACCACCATAGAGTTGGGTTTGAAGCTGTTGTGTAGACATGCTGATGAGTGAAGATATATAAAAAAAGTTTTCCCCTAGTGTTGAGCTGATGGACGGGGTGGGGCATCAGCTTGTTTATGACATAAACATCCCAAAACTGTGTACCAAGAACCCGGCTTCCAGTCCACGCTGGCTTAAGCTGGTCTAGTGCTGCTCTGGGGCTGGTTTAGCTGGTCACCTATCTCAACCATCTCAAGGTCACTTTATCTCAACCATGGTCTCTTGGACCTTTAGTTGGTACTTTAGTTCTGTAGAGTATGTATTGGCTGATGGATACATCTACTGCTCTGTTCTACCAAAGTTCTACCAAAGTTCTACCAAAGTTCTACCAAAGTTCTACCAAAGTTCTTAACCTTTTGTATAGCTATCTATTCTTTGTGTGTTCTCTGTTTACCTACTGGATGCCTTAATTATTATTTTTTGGATCAATAAAGCATCCATCCATCCATTCATCCCCCAGCACGTCCATGCCAATAGACCAGCATGCCAGCATCAAACTACTGTTTCTCCATTTATGTCATCTTTCAGGTTTTTGGTTAAGATGGACCGATTAGCGTTTTTTTTAGGCCAATTCCGATCACCGATTACCTTTCAGCACAATCTGCCGATAGCCAATACCGATCGAGGGCGGGGCTATATGCCACGGCAGGTTATATGTCGTTATTAGCGCAAGCAAGTCATGAAACATGGTCTAAACTGGTTTATTACCATTTTTAACGAGTTCATATGAAACAGTATAATATTTTTCACTAAATTAACAGTAAATAAACAAAGTAAATCAAACTAATACCCCCAATCATTACATTTAGACCCTTAATTTAAAACTAAACAAACTAATT